>JAYGXS010000001.1:91981897-92123409 GCA_036362985.1 Ligula intestinalis
AGCAATCGTCGTGCCCGAGCTCACCGCCCGTGACGAAAGTTCAACAGATCAAAAGATACCTAGAAATTCATTTCTGATGGGTAGTATTTCTAGATTGTGGCTGATAACAAAATGCCTGCAAGAAATGAAGGCAAGAGGTCTGTGGAAGCGAAAGAAAGCCATGGGGTTGCAGATAAAATGAAGATGCATATCGAGTTTCCCAACAACCAATGGTTCCAAAGGGAGGATATGATGTTTTTTTTTCAAATTAACAAGTGCGACTGCAAGCAGTGAGGGAAGTTAAGGTTGAGTAACAGGAGCACGTATCTAGTGCCCGTATGGAGAACAGTCAAATAACTCGCCGTGGAAGAATACAGGTACCTGGTTAATGTGAGAAAACGGTGAGCAGGGGTCATGCTTAATTAACAAGCAAATGCAAGGTAAGGCCCGGAAAGTGCATTCGCTACCTCCGAAGGCGAGACAAAGTTGTGTGGAAAATGTCTAATCATTACCACCAGTGGCGCCCGCGAACTTTTGAATTTGATTTGAAGACTAATTGGAATCAACGAAGGAGATTCGTTAAAATACTCGGAAGAAATTGCTGCGGTGTGCCGAAAATGACTCTACTTTTAATCCCACACTGTCATTTTCCTGCCAAGCTTAAGAAGCCACCGCCCAAAGTTTAAACCTGTGCATTTTATTGAGTAGTAATATACGGTCCCAAAACTAAAGTAGTCCTAGAAAGGAACTTCCGAAGCAGATAATAGTCAATGGTCTTTGATGGCTATGTGCAAATAAAACAGCCTCAATTCAGTAATTGGTCCCTGACCATATTCAGGTAATAAGGCACCGGGACCCTGGCAGCGCATATTTAACAAAAACGAACCATTCACGGCAGATTTATTTGCGTCTTTACCCCACATCTGTCCTGGGACATTTTCAGTTCGTACCAGAGGGTAGGATGGATGAATGGTATGAAGGTTCTTTAGGTCCAACCATACAGAAATGTACTATGTTGTAGGAAAGTGCCAAAGGTGATTCTTAAATTCAGCCTCAATCCTATGCAAATATTTGCGAATAAACTTGAATGAATACTCGGGTCTCAGTATTATCTAACTGCGTAGATAAGAGGTCAGGCCCACTGTTCTGAGGTCCGGATTTTCAAAAGAGATTGTTGGCGGAGGCAAGAAAATAGCAAAAGAGAAAGCATTTACGTGGTGGTATAGGTAATTAACGGTCGGCGTTAGAAAATCCAGATGCTCTTGGATAAACTATGTCGATTGATGGAGCTCTTAAATAGGCTTCACCGATCTTTGATGATGGGTAATTCAATTTGCTCGAAAGCTCTGACGAATAAAAATGCGATTTGGGTTCTTGACTAAGAGCAGCCTTCTTTTTGCTTAAGTTCATTGTACTTTAAATTTACGGAAAAACCACCTGGTCAGGGAGGCCTTGCTGAAAGGATTGTTTTGAATGGACACATGTAGGTCAAGCCCAACACTGCAAAAGTACAAAGGAGACCATCGAACTGATTTAATGCAAAACTATTTTAATCGACCACTTCACGGATATCGAATGCCTTTAAAGATGAAATTTTAGTAAAATTATATCAGGACGCTTACGTTACATAATCTGAGGAGGATAGATAACATATGAAATAGCCGTTTTACGCGCCAAAGACAGGCTAACAAAGCAACTGAAAGAAACTATGCTCGAAAGATGAACACTTTCCCCAGAAGGGATTACAACAAGCATTGAGAAACAGGAGTGGAGAAATACATGTGAAAAGCTATATGAGCTCCTCAGACCAGTAGCCATATACACATAAGCGAGTAGGCACTTAGAACTGGGTCAAATCTATTAGTTGTGTTTTCACAGAAATCTGCTGTACTGACGCGACTTTTTGGGAAAAAATTACGAGAAGTGTAATTTAACAACTTGGCCAATAACCGCCAAACCAAGGCTTCTAACATTCCAGGTTTTTATTATTGATAATTATCCAGAAGAACGGCATAAACACCAAGAAGCGAGTAATCATACGCAGTTAGCTCAATGTCTAATCAATGGAATGGAAGTCGTCGAATTTGCCCACATACGCAGGAAGGTAGCCCACCTTACTTACACATTTAATGGAACTAAAACTTCAAATACGAAATCCGAGGTTAAGTAATGTAGAAACAATGAGTGCAAAGTAGACGATAGAAACAGCAACTGTCTTAAGCTCAACTATAGCTTACAAACAAATAGGCAATATTTGAGAGACAGCAGATGAAGGGATGAATGCTCAAAGTGAAGTAGACACTCCATTTTAATTCCGCTTCACACAGACTTTGCTTTTCAAACATTCAACAAGATCGGAATCCATGGAAGGCTAACGGAAGTCAAAGCACCACCGGCCAACTGACGATTATATTGCCAGAAGGTCAATACAGTGGACGGTAGTAAAGCTAACAGTAACAAGGTCACCTTACAGGTTTTTCAACTAAACACATGAGAACCCGTGCGTCAAGGGACAGGCAACTCAAAATAGGTTCAATATAGGCGTGCAGGGCACGTTATTTTTCCAATTTAACTTGCCAAAACAGGTTAATTTAGAATACAGTGTGCACTTTCTGAAAATGGCACGATGGATATTGGCTTGATTGATTACGGATGCGTGATCTAACACGTGATACGTGCTTGCGGCAAAGCAAATGCTTGATAACCTTAAGTCGGGGCTTGATACCCTACGCAGATCCAGCTACTACTATTACTACTAAGAATACAGGGTCCAATGAAATTCCTGTATCTACTTTAGCTCGAACAAATCCGAGTGCACGGGTTGCGCAGAGCGACAATTTGGCGAAACTCTATTGTAGCCGTGGCGCTAAACGGCTTGCAAACAAACGCTGAATCATGATTGGTGGATTGGTGCAGGACCAATCAACAACTAGGAAAAACTAAGTCATGAACGCGGGCGGCTGCGATTGGACGCAGTACCAGTGCGACGTGACAGACTCAATTAGGGCGTCTACTACGAAATAGAACGTGATCGATACACAACAAAACAGCAAAGTTCATAAGTTGAACTTATATGGGGAATGCCAACGAAATTTTGTCGTTAATCAGCCTCGAATCTAGCACAGGCATCCAGCAACCAGAGTAAAAAGGTAATCTAGTCAAAGGCTTTAACGCCTGCTTCAGAAGTAACCTACCGACATCTGCTTATTTGCTCGCTATGCAAGCAAATGTCTTAGCTCAATAACGAAGATAAAGAAGGAGATAAAGGAATATACAACAGTCCATAGAAGGTTCTTATGAAGTTTGTAAACACTGAGGGTCTTATCTTTCGGACAAGTAGTTAGTGAAAGAAATTCAGATACTAGAAACTGGAAGAATAAATATAGCCCTTAGAAGAGGTTTACTACTTGGAGGAAATCTGCTTCAGAGTTAGCAACGGAAAATTGGACTCAGCAAGAAAATTAAGTCACAGTCGAATACCGACTAAAATAAACCAAACAATTGGGCCAATTGAATTATTCAAATATGCCAAACCCCTCCTTATAAACCAGACAGGGATGAGTGAAGCACAGGTGCCATGGGCAATAAGGACGAACGATCTTTAAAAAATTGGTGATAGGCTGAATTTTCAGTTTCGAGTGATTACTGTAATTCATTCGGTAAGTGCGCCAGCTTTTGAGTGCAACGCATATTTTTTGCAGAACATAGGCGTTTTCCCATGGAGTGATTCTAAGGAAAGTCCAGCGTCTTGAGTAATACAAGGCAAGGACGTCCGATATACCTTGGTATACCAAACATCTGCTTGCATTACTTTTAAGACTTGGAAATAGAAGGGCGGCCCGACATAAAATAGACCAAAGCGAGTGAATCACAGAAATCATGGACAATAAGGACAACAGTACTTTTGAAAAGGAAGCCCAATTCCATTTGTTAAAGCTTGTTTTCACCCCAATACGTACTTTCATTTCTGTCAGGGATATGAGAAAGATCTAAACGGTGGCAGTGAATCGAATGGTACAGAATGCCATCGCGCGTCCAAGGGACGAAGAAATATAAACATTGGATTTATTTATGAAATGAAACGCATGCCCAATCGAGATTTCCAGATGTAGAGCTGCATTTATTAACTGGATGTTAAGTCAAAAGTGACAGAAAACTAGCGACCAACAGTAGGAAACACAAGGACACAACACTGACTACATTAACTGACGCACAATATGCGAGCAGATTTTACCATGCAGGTGCAAATTTCCGAGGGTGAACAGGTTCAACTATCAAGTAAAATATCGAAGCTGTATTTAAAAGTAGTCTTTATTAAAAACTGAGGAGACAATGGAGAGAGAAATGACGATAAATATGCGATTACCTCTTACAACGGAGACCAGAAATTAGAAGTACACACTTAAAATTCATGTCTGTTAAACAACGGACCGTCGAAAAGTTAAGTTGGTCAATAATACAAAAAACCAAGACAGAATTGATGGAAGGTAGCCACGAAGAGTACTGCATAGATTTATGGTGAATACGTGGACTGACATCGAGTACACAGATATTTGAAGTTGTATCATGATTGAAGTATCACATGGTTTTGGCTTTAGTATTTTAAACGGACAACTTGAGTGCTTATATTAATTCCCTCAGTGAGTAAGAGGACCAGCTTTTGGGCCTAATTAATATTTTTTGCAGAATCGGTGATCTTCCCTATTGAATGGTGATAAAGAAAGTTGAGCGCCTCGAATACCAAAACGCAAGGACAACTGAAATATCTTGATATACTGAAAATCCGTCTGCATTACTTTTATGACTTAACGGTAGGAAAGTGTCGAGATTGCTATTCTGTGATAGTACAAAAATCAGAGAAAAATACACACCTGCTAGTTTTTAAAAGCTGTGTCCACTATAAAATAATTAAGAAATTGACACAATGCCTAGAGCATACTAAAAGTGAACGTTAACGTTATTATTAATTCAATATACGGGAACCAATCTTTTCAGACAGTCTTTGGCATCGACGCAACAGGAGACTAACAGGCAACAGACTGAGACAAAAGAATGTATTGTGCATTTTCTCAAGAACACCCGGAAATTCGTTCATGAACAAGTTATCAAGACAAGCTACGTGATGGACACAATTTGGCACAAGCGAGTCGAGAACTGACCTTAGGGCTGAGGATAAAAAGCTGAAGGGATACTGGAGAAATAGCTTCGCAAGTAATCCAAAATTCCAGATAAAAGCTGCGACGTATAGTTCTAAATGCTACTAAATAAGAGGCCTATGCAACACGATAAATGGATAAAGATACGTCACGGTGGCAAACGGCAAGTAAATGACATGATTCCTGCATTGAGGTTCAGTCAAACAGCAAAAAATACGCAGACCAAAAATATTTGCCTCAAAAGGGGCCAAAATTAAGTGTAATATACTGGAGAAAGAGGGGTGACAGGTATTTGCAGAAATATCTGGAAATATCTTAAGGGGAAGCTTAATGGACGAGGGAGAACATAACTGGCTGGATGTCGGTTTTACAAAAGAAACAAACAACTGAACAATATAAATGACATTGTTATAGCTTGGAGGCCGGCCTGATAGACGGCCATGTTTGACTTAGGTTATCTCGGACGGTCAGAAAAACTTTTCGAAAGAGAATGTTTACGAAAACAAGAAAATGCAAACAACAGAAAGCTGAATGAAGTCTTAAATCTTGCGAAACCGAATATCTGGTTGGATAGATTGATACCGCCTTTATTTTTTATTCTTAGGTAAAATTTACTGCGCCATCACGTCACTGTAAAGGGTTTACTTGAGACATCTACTAGACTAGATGGAACAAGTTTTTCGTGAACTCTACTGAAAGTAACTGAGACGACGGAATAAGCGACGGATAAACGGGAGATATCGATGGTTTAATACTATCTGACAGAAAAGGTGTTGGGCTTGAAATCCTGCCACTTTCCTTTCGACTCATCAACAGTCGACCTAATTATTTGCACTGCTAGGTAGTAAATATAGAAAGAGCGCCTACCTACATAGAAGAAACGGACCGAGGTTATAAAACGGCCACAATGATGTCGTCAAAATGTCATAAACAGAAAAATTAAGGGGCTCGGATAATTTCACTCAGGGAAATAAGCAGTCACGTTTACAGATACAAATAAATAAATATATATAGATTCGAATTTCCAAAAATGACTGCGAGCACAACAGGAGGCAAACAAAGTAGACTTTAAACATAGGGAAAGTTGAGATCTTAACATTTTATGCGGATACTTAACACAGAATAGCATCTGAAATAGCTATCATTATCTGACTCCCGGGCATTTGAGTCAAGCAAGTCCTATCGGTTAAAGTTTAGAAATTATATAGGGTCACTATGCGAGAAAATTCGGGGTCGAGATAAAATATTCCTTACATCATCCCCGGATGAGGAAGAAGAGGAGACGATTTCTAAGACCAAAGTATATTCAGCTTGAATATACTTTCGTCTCAGAAACCGTCTCCTCTTCTTCCTCATCCGGGGATGATGTAAGGAATATTATAAAAGTCAGAAAAGTATTAAATTGTGCATCATATACACAGTTAAATCGATGAACTTACAAGAAGGAGTTGGTTCCAAGTAATTTGTAGAGGAATGAGGAAGGAGAGGCAAAATTGGACTATAGTTGCGCTCGGACCGGCAGGGTACATAAAACGCGTCAGGCTCCTTAATCGTGAGAAGATGATCACTCGTTGAAACTTCCTTGTTAACGGGATCGAATAAGATGGAGCAAAAGTAGGAAAAATCGGACTAAAGGAATTATTTAACAAAAAAATGATTACCGGAAGTAAGGACTTTCCGTGGTACCTGTCCGCATGTTCAGAAAGCATAACTAAGTCCGAGCTCGTCGTATGAGTACTGAACTGCGTATGTCGACAGACTGGGCAAGCGTACACAACGAGAGAGTTCTTTTCGCCTTTTTGAGATAGAGAACTTTCGAGGTTGTTTGCGGTTCGATGGAGATTACGGATGTGAGAAACGAGTTCGATAGGATTTGAAAATCGTTTGCGACACGCTGTCGAGGGGCACAGTAAAATACATTTGCCGGGACTCAGGTGATCATCAATGGAGATAAAGGAGGGAAACATCAAAGAGATGTCTGAGTCCTCTTCAACGGCAGGCATCAATTCTAGTTGTGGAGGCTCACGCTGAGCGGGACTTAGACTCCCCTCCCGTGCAGCTGCACGCGGAGTGGCTCGTTGGGACATATCAGTGGGTGCGACCCTCTTTCTGGAAGTCCTGTTTTTTGCATCTCTTGTCCGCGGCCTACCACGCATTCTTCGAACACCACTCTTTACTCCTTCGGTTTTTACAGCACGGGCCATAACTTTAGACTTCTTACGACAAGTATCCTCATCACTATATTACAAAATAACAATTAAAATATAAACTAACACAGAAATATTCCTTTTGCGTGTTTCAAACAGTTTGCGCTAAGAGAAACTAATTAAATAGACAATAAATGTGTACCAAAGAATAACGCGTTTTCCGTGCGGCTTTCATACCACCGATATCATCACTGCAAGAGGTAACTTTCAGGGTATTCCAGCTTAAAAGTACCAAATGACCTCTAGTCAAGGTTACGCCTCTTGTTTTTCAAACACACTAAGTAGCATTTTCTAGATACATTAAACAACCAATGACCTGGTAAGCAGTTTTAGGTAACAGTGCATCTTGGACAGTAATTTGCTCGAATGAAGACAATACGTGTGGGCAATCGAGAGGTTATATATTCGAAATAATTTATTCTGAATTTATTGCCTTTGAGGAAATAAATGAGGTGCATATGTTCGGATTTAAGTCGTGCAAACAAGTAGTTCTATTCGAAACACATGGACACTTATTGTTTTTGGTATACATTAGTCAACCACACATAAAAGCCCACATAAACGTGAATGTTTCTAAAGAATAATTTCTGCAGAAAAACGTCCCGTCTCATTGTTGTATCAGCCCATGATAAGGATGCCAGCAGCATTCTATCAGCGGCAAATGATCATAGAAAATGCAAGTAGCACCATCAGATGCTTCCAGTTAGAATCCTCCTCAACCCACACAGGTACTCTGAGCTTACTACCCAGTGGACTACACACGCCGTTATTTGAAATATTTTCACATTTTATATCGTTGACCTAACATGGTCATACTGAAGTATTATGGATAGCGTGATAGCTCCGTAAGAATACATACAATTTATTGGATACAGATAAAACCGTTTGGCTGGCGATATGATGTGCGTTGAAAAACAGTTTGTACGAGTCCTAGAAAACTGAAGCTTTAAATGCCAGTAGGAACGCCTTTTGCTGGACAATAAAAAAACCTCATCAAGACCCAGGAAAAGAGTGTGGCCTCTGTGACTAGATCATTATACTGGGGTCGCAACGTTAAAAAAAACAATTCTTGGTATAACGAACGAACTCATAGAGCTGATGTAACAACGGGTGCCAAATGGGTGGACGGGCTTGGCACTCTGTGATATCATTAAGTAGGGATGAAGCTAATTTCGCCTCATCTGTCTTATAGAAAAATGTGGCGCAGCCTGCTGTTGACATCCCTTCTTATCCGCGGACATGATGACATGCATAAGTGGATCATCCGTAATCCTTATGTTTTCACCTTTTGACAGATAAATACTAAACAGATGTAAAATAAATGAACACATTTATTTGATTATTTAGTCCCCGACGTATTGGAAGCCTCTATTATTGACCCAACGTTCAATTAAGAATCTCGCTTTGATGCATTTTATTGTCGACGCTTTCATAAAACTCCTGTTCTAGCAAACAATTCAAGAAGAATATCTTTCGATGACATTCATGTTTTCTGTCCAGCTAATACGTGTTTGAACTCTACTCAGGATGATTTTTACCTGAAAGATCATTCTCAAAAGATCACCAGGCGAAACATGTTTTCTGGCCTTCCTTAATCTGCTCAGTTTCTTTTGTAGTCAGCCGCGATCAGTTGTTGTGATCAATTCTTGTCTTAGCGAAGCCTTCCGTAAGGTGCCAAACAGACGTCTCCCCGTCAAATTGAAACCATTTGGGATTCCGGCTCCCTCCCCTTAATTCCATTTGTTCCCATTATTTTTAACCGCAGTCCAAATGTCCATGTAGGCAATACAAAAGCTACTTGACGCCTCATTTTATCATGAGAGGCATATTTAAGGGCACAATCATGCGTCCTTTAATCGCCATTCTTTATATCAATGTCACTGAAAACACACCTAAGTGCCCAAGCCACATTTATGTTGATAGTTTTTAAGTTTGTTCAATGCAGTTCAGTCCCGAAAAACTTTCCTGACCCCCTTTCTTTCCAAATAAAAAAACTTTCAGGACACTCCAACCTAAGATCCTAAGGCCAAATTTACACGAATAAACTTGGATTATCACCTAATGCAGACAAATTTTCTGCAAAGGATGTACAGGTAGCTGCTTTTACATTAACAATTTTTTACTTCGGAATATGAAACTAAAACTTCAGCACATCTTTGTTTCTCCTATTCTAGGATACTGCTGCTACAATTTGGTCTAATGGACGTCTAGATTATGGTGATTGTGTACTCGTGCTGCATCTACCACACTCTCTCCTTCCTAACCTTGGCTCAATGTCAAGAAGACCGGAGATATGGAAGAAAGTGAGAAGCTGGCGCGACCGGACCACCCCTAGGCACGCCACCAAAACTAGCTCAGATCCTACGGAGAGGGATCGCCATTAATGACACATTAAGAAGGAGCCATTGCAGCCCGGATCGCAATCAAGTAGTCAACTGCTTCACACAAACACATTTTGGGCGGACTTAGGGGTCTGAATTCCATCACCTGCTAGTGGCCTTCTTAGCCACGCTGTACAGCGCGCCATGCTGGTCCCAGGGTCAGATCACACATTCGGGAAAGGAGCCAAGGTACACACCGGCCAAGAAAGCAAACTGTTTCGTTGGTGTGTATACTTTGTGTGATGTAGGTGTCGGTGAGGAAAGATGTGGTGTTGCGGCATGGCTACCAGTATAACACTGCAGGTTTTGACGGAGACACGTGCGGCCTAATAGGCTCACGCGGTGAGTGCATGTACGTAAGAAGTGCGGACAGTTGAGGCGAATGCATTGGGTACGCTTTCGCGCTGCTGGCACTGGTTCGCCAACTGCTGTGCACCGAATTTGCAAGCGACTGAGAGGTCCGATGCCTGAGGTGCATGTGCGGTGGCAGTGAGGACAGGATAGATTAGCGACTGTGGAACACGTTGAGGCTGTTGGATTATTAGTAGTAGACATACTGGCGTATGATAATTTGTTATGGGTATAAGAAATATGTTTGGTGTCCCCGCATTTCGATCGGCTTCACTTTCTTGGATGCACACATGACCAAATAGTGTGTATAAGCACTGCGGACAATAGAAACAGGTGCGGCGAGTGTATCTCAGGACCCTGGACAACTTTGTGTCGGTCACAGTGCGATAACTTCGTACCTGGCCGACCAGATCGTGCTCGAGATTGGCTTGAGCACAACAAGGACAGGTTGGAATCGAGGTCTCATTTTTGGTGCTGGAATTGTGGTGGTGACAACAGAGCTTATGGATGCCGGTAGAGGTCTCAACGGTGCGGGGCGGGGGAGGGGGTAGTAGTGGTTTTGACGTTTGTCATCCTCGGGATTGATGCAAGTCGGGTATATGGTGACGGAGACAACCACCAACAGTTTACAACGTTATAAGTAAATCTAGCATCGAATAAACAAAATGGACTGGCTATAAGTTTAACAATATCCTCTATTTGAACAGATAAGACTGATACCCTGTACGCGTAATTTCCTAGACGAATCTCTATAAAGTTTGGAAGTTGAATGCTTGAGACTGAAACTGAAAATAAGAGCCTCACACCTTCCGAGTTAAAATGTTAACGCAATTCAATTTTAAATACTGATAAACTAGAGGAGTGCCTTATTTCATGTGGCTGATCATTCCAATGGAAACGATATTTAGAAACAACGGTACAAACGTTTAGCTTAAGAGCAACGTGTTGACGGAATGGCCATGGAGGAGTTACGAATACCAGAGGTTTCATTGACTAGAGGGAAGCTGTCAATCCGTAGAAAGATGGGGACTAAAATCAATGCAGCGCAGGTTTCAAAGACCGAAGTGGAGCCATCTAACGCTTACGAATGTGCCGCTAGTACACTGACATATCACAGCATAAGAAAAACAAAAAAATCATCTTTTGCAAACCCCCCAGAATATTTGCAAATTTATTAAAGTCACGTGCAATATTGAAAGACCTGTATAAATGTCCATAAACCGGGTATTATTGCAGGAAAGAAAGAAATTCCACCGCCCAAAGGAAATCATCCCGCTGTTTACTAAAATGATTTTGACCAAAGATTGACATTGGACATATTCGTGTGCAGATTAATTAAGTGCCAACGCAGATAAAACGAGAGGTGCCACAGAAGTATTTTATGAATAAAGCAGTCCATGTCAAAAGCAATGTCTTATTTTATGACATATGATCCCTAAACGAAACGGGCGGTAGCTGAACTGAACCAACACAGGGGCCATAGCAAGATATAGCAGTCGTTATTCGGGTTGCACTCCCATAAAAACAGCATAAATGATGGCATGTGTAGGTGCAGGCTCACGTCACACCAGCTACCTGCCTCCGATCTAGTCTCTGGTCATCTTGATTCTCTCCTGACAGCGGACACACGTGTGTGAGGGAAAATATAGATGCCTTGCAAGTCTAATATCGCTTAAACCTATTGCACGCGCAAGTCATCGGCCCGTACCATCATCCTGTGAAGCGCATGGTGAACCTCATCAAAAGTGATGGTCGTACTGTTGGTAGGCCAAATTACTGCCAAAACGCGTTACTAAAGCATGCTAAGTAAGAGTTAAGTTTATTTTAAAACAACAAGTAGAATAAGCTGGATGAAACTGTCTTCCATCGGGCATGTAAAGCAAAATATATTAACGGTTACTGAAACGCAGCGAGTAGTATGTTGGGTAGTAGCTTAAATCCAGAGGAGAATACAAGCGAAGAAATGCGTTGGGTTCAGAGGGCGTGGTAATACGTACGTGTGGCCATACTAGCCGCGCTTTATCTTATGTAAAAGTGTACACGGATGGGGATAAGAAGAAATTGCTATTTGCAGCATTCCAGGACGCAACCACTCTACGAAGAAAAAATTTCCTCCAGAATCGTCTCAGTCGCACACAGTTTAAGGGGATGTCCTTGCAAGCTAGTAGTGGCAATCAGTTCGAGAAAGTCCTGACACTGCTGTATTTGAAACGCCCGTATCAGGTCGCCTCGTAATCCAAAGGAAAGAAGTCGTGATTGGTTGACCGTATTTTGGACACGGACCAGTGAATCGTGACCACAGACTAGCGTGGTTGCACGTATCTGTAACTTTTCAAGTGTGCTGCCGTCTTTGACAGTCAATGGTCTCCAGGCTTGGATTAAAAAATTCTACTTGCAGTCATAAGAACACGTCGATGAACCTACTGAACCGCTATTTGTCTAAATTCGGCCATTATCCCTTGGTGAGATACAATCTTTATATTACGGAGTTGGCTACTTTCACGCAGTACAGCGATGACTCCTTCTGAGCGTCTATCTTTTGTAGCGGTGCATCGTTTAGATAGTACTCTGTCAATTTATTTTTAATTACTTTCACTCTAGAGGACCAAGCCTCTGCTGCCACAAAACCTGAGGCTGTGCTCTAGCCTTAATAACTAAGTGTGCCCGGTAGTCATCTGGTGGATTCTAGATTGATTGCTTATGAAACCCTACCTGCGAAATCAGCTTACTCTATCTGTATTGACGAATTCTGTACTAACAGTAGGCTGGGCGGGTAGATCGACCCAAGCAGGATTAAATTCCCAGTTCTCGGTGTGCCTCGTAGTTTAGTTGTCTAGAGTGTTGGCTATGCTAAAGCCTCCCCTTGTTGACTAGAGTTAAAATCCCACGGAGACTGCAAACTACTTAATAACTGAGTCAATCGAATTATGAAAATATGCCAACTTTCTCGTAATAAAGATAAATTTTATTGAGTTCCTGGGTAAATAACCACTTTCCTCAACTTCAAACCACACCAGCAGTGGTCTATGCACTGACTTACAAACCTGTTGACATATTGCGTTAAACATAATTTATGGACGGTGTTAACTTAAAAGTGTCCTAGAGTGGTACTGTAGGCTGTTACTGGGAGTAAAATAGGGTCAATTATGTTCGTCTTTTCTTACACCCAAGTCGTGGAAATCGGGGCGAAGTGATCGATAAGGCCACAATGGTTACAAGAAGAGGGTTTGGTGGAGTCAGTCTAGGGGGGATGGGGGAGGGTAGAAGAAGGGGAAGGAGACCAAGGTAGCGCGGACGAGTAACTGCGGCTGAGTGGCTGTGGGCCATGCTGGACGTGGAGCTTATAGCAAGTTCTTTTGTGCACAGAACACCAGCTTCCTCAGCCTGGTGGCGATTGCTTCTGCTGTTGCTAGAAGTCACTGACCCAAGGACTTTGGATAGTTTAGTGTCGGGGTCGGCATCCTATGGCTCACGAGCCAGGTGTGGCCATTTTGGTGATTGCGTCCGGGTTTCTCAGATACAATTGGAATTAGAAACGTCAGATTTTGTAATTTTGGTTCTTCCAATGCTGCGCTGTCACCGAGAGGCGTATTAGAATCGATTTTATTTCGACCAATGTCTGGCGTCTTGGCCGCCCCAAGGTTTGACATAGCAGTTGTTTCAGCACAGACCATCCGACTTGAATATACTCCCCCCCAACCCCGACGGGTGAAAGTTTTTCTCCTTAAAATCTCTCAAATGGCATTCAAACCCCTAGAATTTCCGAACAATGCTTAATAAGTTTTTTTTCACTGTCGGCTCTTTTTCACCCAGTTCCATTTACTGGCAACGCCACTCTTTGAAAATGCTCTGCTGAACCAATGCATTGCACAACTGTTCTGTACCATTAAGGAATTCAAAGGTTTTTACCTACATTTCGCTTTATTAAACCTGACCTGACCTGATCGGTGTTACCATTCCGGCTAGCCAACAGCAGCTGCTCCCCTTTTCTCCTGCCTCCCAACGGCCGTGACAAGCTCGCTAAATAACAGACGCTGTACTAAAGGACGACAGCCTACAGACTTGACCTCAGCTTAGTCAAGGTCACGCTGGCAGGCAAGGCTATCTTACGCGCGTAGGCCACCCTGCTTTGTTACTTTTAGTCTCCCAGATTGACGTATTTATCTCACGCAAGCAAAAAATCAAGTCGTGGTAACTTTACTTGCATACTAATAAATCGCTCCTAACATTTGACTGCTTTCGTTTATCAGACGGAATATTCATAGTGGAGCGTTTATAGTAGATCGCACATCCTTGATCGTTGTACAGTATCTCTCTCATTTTTCTAAAGTTAGCCCCTGCAACATAGAAGATGGCGAAGAGCAAAAGCGATGAGGAGTATTGTACAATTCAGGTCAAAAAGGCCGTAAGGATCTACGTATGCATGTGAGCAGTCATTCTCACATCTTACATAATTAAAGTTAACCCTACGATCACGTCTATCGGATGAAAGCCTCAATGCTTGCATGAAGCCTAACCTTAGCAGCTTCCAAACAGACTACAAAGCCATCAGCGAATGCATGCAGCACCAGAAGTCAAATGAAAGATGAGTATTATAAGAAAATTATTGAAAAGAATAAATCTAGAGGCTTATTATTCTCACATTTACTTTGATCTTAAAATATATTATATGGCTCTCA
This sequence comes from Ligula intestinalis, assembly GCA_036362985.1. Classification (NCBI taxonomy): domain Eukaryota; kingdom Metazoa; phylum Platyhelminthes; class Cestoda; order Diphyllobothriidea; family Diphyllobothriidae; genus Ligula; species Ligula intestinalis. The sequence goes on from JAYGXS010000001.1 coordinate 91,996,651, forward strand.
CTGAAATATAGTACCAAATATAAGCTTCCTTGGCTCTCTGAGTCAAAAAGGTTGCCGACCACTAGTTTAGTGGGACCTTATAAATCACTTTAAAGGCTTCGTTGGGGTCTACACGATATCCGCTGTTTATGCGCCTGATTTCACCTTTGCTAAGCCATGCCATGGAATGCATATAATTTGAGTAAGGAACGCAAAGAAAACGGTTTGTCAGCTACAAGAGTGCCGATATTTAGATTTTAAATTCCCACGATAAGTGACGAAAGACCACTAATTCTTGGTAGATTGCGAATGACTAGACAAGTGTTTGCTGGAAAGAAAACGCGGAACACTTTTATCTTACTGGACAGGCTCTTGTTCGGGAATGCTAACCGTTACTTCCCTCTCTATAGGATCATCTGTCCCAAATGATTAGTTAATGTGTGTCCTTACATTGGTGTGATAAGTAGTTGGTGAAAACGAACGTTGGTTATATATATCCTTAAAGGTCTTTTTATATCTGTTTTCGATGATTAGGGCACAAACGATGACAATAAAATCATCTTCAGCAGTGTAACTGAATTCCAGGGTGTTCGAAAAAAGTGAAATCCCAGTGTCAGAAAAATGTGCACTTTTTGCTCAGACTGAAAAAAAACTCAGAGTCCAGGGCTGAAAAGTTCAGGAGGAGAATAGCCTCGATGAAGCAGATGTATTATATTTCAGAGGTTTGGGAAAGCTTAATCGGTTCATGGTTTGGAAGGCGTTAAACGCACGAGGTCAAGTATAAATTAAAATAACTTACTAAAATAGCCCAAACTTTGTGAGCAGGAGACTATTTAACGAAGTTAGTAAGCGACTGGGTTTTAAAGGGTATCTTAACTCATCGACCACAACCCTAAGATTTTCAGTCTCGAAACGAAAAGGCAAAATTGATTTGTAGGGCCCGTGTAGATGTCTAGCCCCCCGCCCAACTGCTGAAAGTATTTTGTGGTTAAACACTTAATTCTTGGCTAGTGAGCGTAAATTACCATGTAATTATGACGGAATTGATGAAAAAATATTCAATTACATAAGATTATGTTTGTTTTAATATGCTAGGTAGAATTAAATTCAATCAACATAAACCACTATTGTGTAGGATAAGAATGCTAATCGAGGGAAATTGTACCTCATGTAGGCGGAATTTAACGAAAATTGAAATTCGGCCTTCTATTGGTGGAATTTAACGAAAGAATCTTAAGTCAGGCTTCCGAAAATTTAAAAGTAGTTTTTATTAAGTCGACAGGGCTTTTGCGGCCTCTGTAATCAATCTTGCCAACGAAAAGATAATTGCCGATTTCACAACTAATTAGGGGCCCGAAACAACCCACTTTCACGCTTCTTATTCTGCATTTAGAAAGCTTGTTTGATTTTGGATGACAATAACCGTTTGTATGTATGTTCGGAACCAAAAACACTCAAGCGAAATGGTGTCTGACACAGGACAAAGTCTAGGTGGAAATTAACACTTCATAAACCAAATTAATAAAAAGTCTATTGTGAAAACATACGTTTTCGACATTTCATCATCGGACCTGGACAGTTGCATTAATAATGAAAATACAAGAGTTGGACAGGGTCTGTAAATATCTTACAGTCAAAAATAGTCGTTTTTACACCGTCTGTCTGGCAAGTTTAGTACGTAGAGTCATTGGACTGGAGGGGGGAGGGGAATAAGGTAGACTACGAGTACTGGTCATGGGTCGCGTACGCAACAAATGTAAGCCGAGGGGCGTGAGTGAAATGCGATCGGCGTCAGTCACGGAAGATAGGGAGAGCCGGTAAATAGCGTCGTCTGACAGCACAGCAGTGGATTCGCTAGCCGCACAGCCATTGCCTCACAGCCTCTAATATGCAACACTGCTGTAAGCCACACTAGTGCATTGCTTGGCTGTGTCCATCCGTCAAGTGCCGCGTCTGCAAGGAAGTGGTTCCTATAATATTGACCGGCCTCGACTTGAGAATTCGGGTGACAGACGGTAGGATGGACGACAGAGGAGTTTCCTGATGCAGTTGTAAATGCCGCCTCATTGCACATCAATGTATTACCTGCCCTGTCCTTCACTACCTCACTGAATGAGGTCTACTGGTTATCAGAAAAGGGCCATTTCTTGGCACTCCCAGCAGTAAAAGGACTGCAGGATTTGCAAGACACAAGCGCCGGCCGAATGTGGGTTGTAAATTATTGCGGTGCGATCTGCTTCCATGCACATGTTGGTGCTGTTGTGGTATCGTGTAGGAAGTTCTGAAATGCTGAGGACAGCGTTGGCACGCTTTGGATGCTGACTAGTACGTGTGTACCGTAGCTATCACAGGACCAGGGCCTTATCTTCTTTAAGAGAAGGCAGAAACACCGACAGAAGGCCGTTAGGCAATTAAGCAAGCTGCGCTGGCTTCATAGTACCAGCCGGCACCAGCCAATCAGAACCGGGCACAGAAGACGGGGTCCTGAGAGCACATGCGAAAGTGCTCGAAGGAAGATCGGCGGATTAACTGGTCCACGCCGTCGAGTGGTTGGTCTTGTAAAAACAGTATTCGTCTAAAACGGTTATTTAGCATACAAGGTCAGCGTATGCATATTAGCTTGCTAAATGTAAGTAGTATAAGAATTTGAGCTTTAATGCGCTCTTCATAGAAAATGTAGCTGAAAATATTCAGGTCTTTAAAGTGATTTGGGAGACTACCCACAACATATATAGTGATTTTTCCTACTGTCAGTAGCAAAAATAGCTGGAACGATGGTCAGTTAAAAAATAATTTGTTAAAATATGTGGATTGCTGCCGAATTATACTCCTGGCCGGTCAGTCTTGAAACCTCATCAAGGCTGACAGCCCAACTTTTGGAGCGAACCTCGAGGCCTCTGTTCCGAAAGATTCACTCCAAGTTTACTCATTAATTCTTGAGGAAATTAAACTGGGCAGCATGAGAACTCGAGTTCATATAACCAAAAGCCTGTGGAGAACGCTGAGAAGCATACTGATGCCTCGAACCCCTCGCAGTTGTCCCAGATATCGACACAAGGTCAAGACGACACGCGTGTCTGAGCTTGTAGCGGATACCAGTGCTCTCCGTATTGTAAATAATTATGGGGTGTAAACATCCTTATCATAAAAGGGGTAATAATAAAGTAGGTCTATCAACTTCGATTTTCATAGCTCTATAGTTCTGTGATATATTTTAGTTTTATTAGTTTTACCGTAGTCATAGTGTAGTTAACTTTTTTAGTTTAATGTTAATTTACATAATTTGTTAGAGCAACAGTAGTTTATGTAGTACATTTTATCCTACGAAAACGTTGGTTATGAGGTTTTACGGGTGGGGAGTTGGGATCGGCAGTGGAATATACTTAATTAACTACTATGCGCTTTTTTATTTTATTGTACTTATAAATGCTATTAATTTATATCTGTAGATTTCTCTTATTTGTATTATCGCTTGACGTATTGCAAAAAAACCCGATCATCAAATTGCAGGTTTCTTGAAATTCCTGAAAAATAGAAATAGTAGTGAGGAGGTCGTCTACTTCAACTTTCCTGAGGTTCAATTTACCGTCCTGGAGTTAGATTATTATAGTCCGCACACCTTCAATTTACATGTGAAACACTTCCTCCCAGCGGCCGTGGGAAACAAATGCAACTTTACATTTACATTTACTTTACTTTACCGTACATTTACTGCTAAAAATTTCCTTCCCTGCCTATCTTATTTTCCCACCCACAAAACCATTTAACCACCGTTTCCGTAGGATAAAATAATGGGACTAGGGTACACTACATAAACTCCTTTTGTCGTTTTTAGTGTAATTAGATATAACCGAAGTAAGACGAATATAGTTAAATAACTATCATATACTAACCTTAACCAACTAAACTAAACTTAACAAAACTAACTAAACCAAAAACGAAACTAAATTTAAACTAAAATTAGACTAATAAACTTAATGATAAACTAAAAAATAAACTAGACCAGTATCATCGGTCCTGTAAGACAAAATTCCCGGGCTAGCGGCATCCAAGGTGGTAGACCAACTTCATCGTTACCATTAAAGATTGTACCAGTGTGGCGTTTGCTCGTAAGACTACTTAACTTATTGAGAAGTGTATGTAGTTAGCATCTGTCGTGTCAAAGTGATAAATCATTCAGTAGTTGTGTGCTACTGACTGCCTATTTTCAGCTTTTGGAGATTGCTCATTTATGTTAGACTAATTGGTGGAATTTGACTCAAATATGCGTGTCAACTTTCGAAGCGAGCTTTATAAGCCTCGTTCCAATGGATTTTCTTCAAGTTCGCGCATGAATACCCAATGAAATTAAGAAATGCAGGATTTGAAAACTACTTGTTCTGTGAATTAAAGCCCCCGGCTCAGAATTCCCACATCTTACCACTTCAGGAATAAAAAAAATCGAAAAGACCGAACACTGAAATGGGCTGTTAAGTAAAAGAGATCAGGACGATGCTGGTGATGACAATGTCAAGCGCAAGGCCTCACAGAAACTTGGAAGTCGTACCAAGTGGGTTGCACTTTTGGATAAGGCCATTTATCAGCCAATCAAAAGCACTTAGATAGGCTAACAATTTCCGCGGCGTACTTCTGCAAATATATGAAAAACCAATTTGTAAGACTCTATGTCTAGTCAGCGACAATTCGACCAACGATTCCAACGATGTGCACCGTGTGTCGCAGAACAAGGTTGGCGTAAAGAGCGTTACTTGCGCAGACTTGAGTTACGATGCTAGTAGATCCGCGATGTATCCACCGTACTCTATCCTCATTCATCCTCCTGATCCGGATGTCTTGACAAAGGCAAGAATGGCAAAACTGTCTTGTAGGATCCTCTAAATATATATTTCCCTCCCAACTGTCTAACGTATTTTATAGTCAAACATTTACTCCTTGCTTAGTGAGTGAAAATGTATATTTAGTTGTGGTGGAAGTAACCAAAAAATATTGAATTAAAGAAGCTTATATTTTTGCAAAAATCCCCATTGAAAATTTTACAAGATGAATTGGAGAACATACATTTGTTTTCGATAAATCCTCGTCAGGCCTTTACATTTATATGACAGTTACCATGAACAAAAGCCGCTAATCCAACAGCCAGCAGCTTATCACCTCAGCCGACTACCAGTCTCCCCTAACGCTGATCAGACTTTAACCCCGATTACCCCCACTTCCCCCTTCCCTGACAACCATACTAATTTTTCTACCAATCCGCATAGTTTATTTACTTAATTACCATATAAATGTAAAGGTCTGATGAGAATTTATCGAAAACAATTGTATGTTCACCTATTCATCTTTTGAAATCTAAGGTAATCATATCCATTAATATAGACTCATGCTGCGCAGGATACTGATGTCAATTAAAGAAATTCAACATTTTATTGACGGACTCAAAGAAAAAAGGGAAATTCGAACTTATATTAGTGAAATTTGACACAAAATAAAATTCGGGTTACTGAAGATGTAAAAGTAGGTTATTTTTATGATTCAAAGGCATGAAGAACCTCTAAAGACAGTCATGCCGCAAGAATTCCCTAGGCGAGACCGGGCGCAGGAGGCAGCATGTCCCAGCACCTCGCCCATGAGTGATCTTTGTTAAGGGTGTGCATTCCCAATAACGTCTGACGTACCCTGGGTGGGCCCACTGCATCTACCACGTGTTCCAGTATCGGGACACGCGGTCAGCATACCACTGTCATCCTACAGTATGGTAGAAGTATGCACTCAGTAACAAAGAGAGAATTTAGAGCCCAATTTAAAGGTATACGTACCTTAGTCTAAGGCGACCTCGACGGCCCAATGATAAAACGAATTTTCAAAAAGCTCTCTAAGATCCAAGAAGCAGCAAAACACCACATCAATTATCCTCTGCAGCGAAAGCAAAAAGAGTTAATGCAAGTTCAACAGGTGAGGCAAAACATAGGGTAGCGTGGCAGCTGCTTAGAGTACCGACATCGATCACATCTACAATATACAGTAGTCGCCGGCTATAAAGCCCACTGATAATAAGCCCAGCCACGTATTAAGCCAAAGTCAGCTTGAGACGGAATTTTAAATAGCAAAATCCGCCGGCTAATAAACTCAGTCGCCGGCTACAAAGCCCACTTTGCCGGATGTGATTTGTTTTCATTTTTCAAGTTAAATTTGGCGACACCCTTTTCGGACGGCAGCAGAAACGAGGCGTCAAAAGGACAAATCCCCAACACGAAAAAGCCGCACGCGCAAAAGGCTAACGCACCCAAACCGTAGCGCTAAGGACACACACACACACAAAGGAAACAAGGCGTTCAGGCCCACGCCAGACGATGCCGACAGGCGTGACCCCAAAGCATACCAAGGTCGTCTGGCTAGCGTCCCTTGGTCTCGAAAACTTCAAAGTTAAGTTCATTCACAGGCTTTGCACCATGGCCAAACGAAAGACATCATCACGTGTTGACTTGTCGATCGTCCAGAAAGTGGCAAAACTTGACGCCTACCATGCATTGACTACTCCGAAACAACTGACACTAGAGTGCTTTTTTAAACGTGTTGTAAATCATTTTTTGTTTTTGTTATTACGTAAAACACAGACAAACATCATTCTTTTCGTGTGCATAACCAAGCTCTACACATAATACAGTACATCTGTGCCTATCCTGCGTTTGCTAATTAAGAACTGGACTCTCTGGTCAGTGCGCCCGCCGCTTATTAAGCCCAATTTGGTCTGGGCCCGAGGTTGGCTTAATAACCTACGCCTACTGTACCGTGAACTGTGGGTCACTATGCGAACGAAAAGTGGAGGACCGCGGTTAACGCACTCGCCAGCCATCTAAATGCCTTGGCCGTATAAACCACAGCCTGTATGAGGGTAAAAATAAGCGCAAATCAATTTATTTGGCTGGTTATAACTCCCGAATGTGGATGAACACACACAAAACAACCCAGTTCTCTTTTTGTATGAATATGTGTACTAGTTTTTACGGAATTTGGTGTGTTAGATGTGTCTGAATGTGTTCTGCAAGCAAGCTGATTAAAGATGACTAATAGATTAAGGATGAACTATAAAAGTGGGGGAATTTGAACGGCAACGAGTACAATCAGTGTTTATTTCTCAGTTAGGCACCACTACCACCTACCTGAATAACAACTGAATTCGTTCGATTCTGCACTTCCATTCAACACTGACCTTAATCCGCAAAGCTAGGCAGCTAGTTTTGCCAAGCTATTAAAATTTCATCTGCATTGGCGCTAACACATTTTCTAAGGCATCGCAACGGAAAGTCTTCAAAGTTTCCGTGGCGCTGCGCGCCCAGCCTCACACTGTGGCGGGCTTGCTGTTAATTATTCAACACCAGGGATTGCCGAGGTGCCAAGAGCACTCATACTTCTTTGAGCGACTGCCATGTATCCTTCACTTCCTCCCCATCCTACTGGACCAAGTCTAGAAGTGTCCAGTCGAGAAGGATGATGATTATAGGGAGTTCATGCTGGCCGTAAAGGAATCATTCCACAAGCAAGACGGCATTGTACTTTTAGTAACATAAGAAGCGCAATACACTTGCGCAACTCTTCACCGATTTTGCCAATTCTGCAAAAAGCACTATAGGCCTAATCGTATTTTCATAGCTTTGCATACAAATGTTCGTTAAAATAAATTAACCTCCCCTTTGCTTCTGGTCTTCTGAGCGGATTACCGGGTTTTTATCCGTTACCCGCAGAGATGGGGTTTGGGTCAGAGTTAGCGTAAGGGTTAGGACAGGGAACTAGGTACCTTTCCTGTATCTCACCGCAGCGCCAATTCTAGTGTTCCCATTTCCCTGTTATGACGTGAGGAGGGGAGAGGGTGCAAACGATCAATCCCAATTTTTGTGACAGGTTTAGAGAAGAGAATTTCCGCCTAGACAGCCAGGCATCCCGTTTTCTGCAAACCAAATTGGCTGTGAAATTATGCATCACTTTTTGCGTATTTGTTTAGGTAGGATCTCGAGGGCAGTGGACGGAGAAGTCGCGTTTGCCTACGTTTTGGTGTGGCTAATTTGCAGTGGTAAGGCACGGAAGTAGGAACACCCGTAAAACAGGGGATTTTGCGCTCAATTCAGGGGAGATTATAGTGAGGGCTAATACAAGGTTAGGGTTGAGGTTAGGTTTGGGGTTAGTGTCACTTTCATGGTAAGAGTTAAGACTAAAGCTATTGGCTAGGGTTAATCGTAGCGTAAGGCCATCTGCATCAGTTGGGGGTGAAGGGGGGAGGGAGGGGTGGTAGTCCCATTCTCGTGTCTTACCGTTTGAGCTTAAGAGATTAGCCCATACGGGGTGTCCCGAAAATGTATGCACATTTAAAATAATTGTAAACTTGGTGTTTGTTACAATTTTAGTATCTCAAGAATGTAAAATATTTACAAGTATCATTTTGTTGTCTTTCACTGCATTTTGAGTAGTACATATGCTTCATCTGCTAAATCAAAGGGCACTTTTACAAGGGAAAAAATCCGATCAATATTTTGGGCTGCAGCGGATGCAACCTCAACGACACTTCCACTTAATTGGGATATGAGCTGGCCCATTGTGCACGGACCAGGCATGTGTAACCTGCGTAGACAGGCTGTTTTGCTTCGCCAGCCACTGAGTTCGATCACACCCAGAGTCAACCTGCATCTTTCATGACATTGGGCTAAAGTTGGTGGGAGAGAGGAGAGTGCAGTAGATGCTGCATAAGTCTATCATGCCTTTTACATAACCTGTACTCAGGTCACCGTCCCTTCACCCACCACGCTGAAGGGCGCACAGTAGACATGGTCGCAGTCGAACTGATATGCCGTGTCAAGTAACTTTGAAACGTTTCTTTAGGCGTAAAATAAGTGACTCGAGAGAGTTCATAACACGGCTTTTAGGAGGCCAAACTAGTAAATGCTATCGTTTTGAAAGACATAGGTGTTATCAGTATACTGAGGTGGCAATAATCTGATTTTGATAATACAAAGAAGCCTCGGCTAACCAGCAATCCCATCTACGAGCGTTCCAGATAACGCGCGAGCCACTCGCAGAAAATTTGCTTCAATTGACGAGCATCCGTTCAGTTAACAAGTTTTTAGTGCGTGTGTGTCTGCGTAGGCATGGCTCGACATCGAGTCTTGCTCCCAGGGCGTGGGCCCTCGGTTGCTTGCAACCAATCAGTTAACTGATACCGTTTGATTGGCTACAAACTCTCTCGTTTCGCAAGTAGAGCGTTTCACATGAAGAGCTCAGTGTTGGAACGGATTAAACTCGTTAACCAACGTTCCGCTGTGTTTTATTCTAAAATTTTATACACCTAGGTAGCAATTACAAAGGCAAACCGTCAGCACTGGACGTGTCATTAAAAGTTATTTGTAGTTGGAGTGGTGCATGGTGCAGACATTTATAAACGAAGTGGAGATTTATAACACACGATATAATCTAGTAAGCTAAAAGAGTGAAGCATTTCATTGTCGTGAGTAGTCTCTAACATTTACTATTCCTACCGAATGACTAACAAACGACTAACAAACAAACGACCAGCGCGCGAACAAAAAATAAAACAGAGTCTAATCGACAGTTTATTTTAGAGACCGCTTACCCATAACCGGCGCATTTACGGACTGAATAGTTATTTTAAAGGATAAAAAACACGTAATTGCGTTGATGGATGAGCCAGTCGGCAGATACCGTGGCATAAACTAGGGCCCAGCTTTATAGAACTTGATCATCAAATATGATCGCTTCCTATCTTTAAATAGTTTTATGGTGTTATGGAGATAAAACAGTTTGTTGCCGGCGGAACAAATGCATTGGTCCCGACCTTCCGACGCTATAAAATTATCCAGAAAAAATACGCGTGCTGAGACAAGAAGACTGGTAAATAAAAATATCTAACATGGAATCCCTACGAAGAATTCCTTGAAGACAACTCTGGTGGAAATACGAAGGCTAGTTAGGACGTTGTTAACTGGTTTATTTTAAATGCACTGTCCCGAACTTGATTATGTTTAAAGCCAGCTTTATCTTTTAGATTAAATTTTTTCTCCAGCTACCTGATAACTGTTTGTTTCTAAATAATAATTTTAAGATAAAATGAGATCGTTATAAGTAAATAATGCTGTGATTCGCCCCAACCTTTTTCCGTGTTTGTACTTTTCGATGCCATTCACTAGATTGTAAGCCACATCTGAAACCGACAGGATGTACTTTTTACGGAGCAGGTGCACAGTAATTAGTGGCAGAAGAGAGCAGTTGCCACAGCTTTAACCTGATCACAGATTATGAGTGCCTTATGAACTGATGCCGACTTTGGACGACTGGAGGCTGTCCGTTGGGAATACTGTTTAGCCAAGCAGAATTTCACGGATGAACGAGAAACCCAGAAAAGGCTAATTATGCAAGAAGTAGCTGTGTAAGAAGTTGAGTATTAAGTATGAGGCGCGGTCACAAACACCGGACGCAAATTGGTAAACGAGCAAATACCAAAAAGGCTTTACTTACAGCAAACGTAGTAGTTCATGAAAAGTTTCCAACGAATAAAAACATCGAGCTGTCTTTACTGTTCGGTAGACGCATCAGATACCATTACTAGACGGGGTGTCTCTGACAATATATGACACTGATACACACGAAAACGTGAGTTCTGGGAAGGTGTTGAGAAGAAGTAGGTTCAATCACTGGAAGAAGCACTTTATTCGCCTGACCTTTCGGATTCACACTCGAACTGCTCAGCAGAGACTGCGTTATATACAGCTAATTTATCCACAGGGCGCTGCAGTATTTAGAGTCGGGGTCGGCAACCTATGGATCGCGAGCCAGGTGTGGCTCTTTTGGTGATTGCATCTGGCTCTCTCGGATAAAATTGGAATTCGGAACTTCAGATTTGGTTCCTCCAATGACATGCCGCCGCCGAGACGCGTATTAGAAGCAATTTAATTTCGACCGACCTCTGGCGTTCGCCCCGCCAGGTTTGACCTAGCAGTTGTTTCAGTGTTCCCTTTCTGGCTAGCCGACAGCAGCTGCTCCCCTTTTCTTCTGCGTCCAAACGGCCGTGACAAGCTCGCTAAATCACAGACGCTCTACTAAAGGATGACAGCCTACAGACTTGACCTCAGCTTAGTCAAGGTCACGATGGCAGATAAGGCTATCTTACGCGCACAAGCCAGCTTGCCTATCTTTTTCAATTCATCACCCATTCAACCAAGTGTTCAATAAACACAGCTGACCTAACTCATATTCCTGGTGTCCCCGTTAGAGATATCCCTCAATAAAGATTAGGAAAGAATCGCACGGCATAAAGCGGAGTTGGCGAGCAAGCACATGTGGACAGAAATTAAAAAACTCCAACCCGAAGACCAGCTGATAATCAAAAATTGTAACGCACTTCCCGTCACATACCACACACTGTAGCTTGTGAGCATTGCTGCATTGACCTCGTTTGTACCTACATCTTAAATACATCAAGTCTATCCTACAATCACGTCTAACGGATGAAAGCCTCAAAGCTTGCATAAAGCCTAACCTCACCAACTAAAAATCAAACTACAAGGCTACCAGCAAATCCACGCAGCACCAGAAGCCGCATTAACGGTGAGTATCATAGCAACATTATTCAAAGAAATAAATCCAGAGATTTATTATACTCACATTCAATTGAATTTAATTTTAAAATATAGTAGATGGCTCTCACTTCTATATATTTCTAAATATTTGCTTTCTTGCTCTCTGAGTCAAAAAGATTCCCGACCCCTGATTTAGAGGATCCAATCGCTATGCTGCTGGGCAGCTATGACAACTAAAGGCCCCCCTCTTCATCGAAAAGGGTTGCCTCCTGACACACTTCTTGTTAGTTGTTGGCCTGAGGATGGTTCGGCCAGCTGGACCGTCGACATTGGCCTTGGAAAGTGTTTTTGGTGGCTTAGCTCAAAACAAGTCTCAGCACTGAATATGGGATGAGGAAGTTATTGCACTTGTTACTAGACTGGAGAGCCATGAACCATGAGTCAATTACCTCGCTATAAGTATGTGTATGCATGTTCAACCATCGATTTCGATGAAGTCCACCAAGTGCACCAAAAGGTTGGTACAAAAGGTGACAGTCTCAGGGGGTAGCTTTAAGGTGATAGAGGATGTAGTTGGCGCCAACCACACACTTCACCGTCACTTGGAGTCTCGAAGACTAAACGGGGTCCGGCGTAGGCTGCTTTTTCCAGTGCTAGCCGAAAAACCACTTAACTTAGTCTTAAGTTACAGAAGACTTTGCGAAGGTAAAACTGCACTTTTTACCCTCACTCACCCATAGTAGGTGTGAAGACAGGCCCAAAGAAGCTGAGGCTGTTACGGTTAATACTGCTTCCACTAATGACTATCAATGCAGCCAAGTGTTAGTGGTACTGGTACTCCTTCTGACGCTACCGTTTGTCGGAGGTGATGCTGATTTAGCCAACGCTTGGGCTCATACCCCCTCGATCCCAGGAAGGAGTGTGAATCTTGGGTCAACTATTCCGAGTAAGTACATGTTTGGGGCCCTGAGCACAGCAGACCTTGCCTTGGTTTCCATCCTCTCAACTTTATCCATTAGGCTGTTTTCGTTTTTAATCAGTTCGGACTACAATACTGCTGGTAGAAGTGCCCATGCTGAAGTGCTAATTCTAGTTATCATGTTTTACAAGGCTAGTAAATAGTATACTCTAATACAGCCTGCGTGCTTTTTAAAAATACAGCATGCAGTATACACTCCCAACATGCGTGAGATAAGGTGCTTAACATTTGGATAATAATTGCACAGATCCTAACATGCTCTTATGTCGTGCAGCTTGTCGTCTAGAATTACCTTTAAGCCTATTACAGTATATTTCTGTAGCTTGGACTTTACAGAAATTTGCTCATATCCTCTTGATCCCAACAGGGAGTGTAAATGTGAGTTAAAGCTACTCTGACTAAATACCCACCTTCAGTAGCTGTCAAACCAGAATTCTGGAAACCAAGGCTGGTACAGCTCATGATATTTCTAAAAGTAAACACTAGGGGGTGCAGCTGAATGATAATATTGCTAGTACTATTTCTGGCTGCAGTATTAATCATAAAATGAGGCTGATTTAAGTCAGAATTGGGTTTATATCCCCGCAATATCAACAAAGAAGTGTAGTAGTTCTGGTGCTAGCACTCACGTTACCGTTTGTCAGAGGTCAGGCCATCATCCTTCTAAATAAGTGCACTATAAGAACGGCAATAGAGGACAAAAGAGACTGCAATAGGCTTAAGGTTTAGACTAGGCTTTGAGGATTAGACTACACTATTAAAGCTAAACAAACCTAAACTAAGCTAAGAGGAACATTTGTGTCTAAAATGACTAATAAAGTAACAGCCAGCTAGATTTTAAGGTGAACTAGATTTGAATTATGCGTAGCTAATAAAGCAAATTAACTGCTGCTGTCTCATCAACGAAGTTTGGGCTAGGATACTGTTGTTAGAGGTGATATGCCACTACTAAGAGTGCTTATTCTAGTAATCATACTTACCAAGACCAACGGATAGTATATTCTAGTAGTATATTCCTATAATTGTATCGTTAGCTGAAATGCATACCATTTTTCAACAAGCACGACACATGGGAATATGAGCTTACTCGCGTCCTAAGCTTCATCCGGGCTGAGCCACGCTAAGTCATCCGGCGAGAATTTACGTCCACAAGGCAGGTAGGACTTTATGCAAGTATGAAGTAGCCTACCAACTGCATCCAGAAATATAACAACTCGCTGTGTATGAATTCGCCGTAGTTGATGCGGTCTCTGATGAGGGTTCAAACAGGGATCTGAAACGTCAGACAAATAAAGTTCGAGGATTTAGAGGTTGGCATGGATAGCTCGATAAAAAAACACAAGTTGTGATGTGTAGACACAGAGCACTAGCCACATATAAGATGTTCCGACTAGAGCAAATACCAGGGAGGTATAGTCAAATATCCAGCGATATTTTGTCTGATGATCCAAGATATCTAGTGATAGAAGGTCTGTTACGAACTGTTTAAATTTTTGAGTTAATGAATCCAGAAAACTCCCGTTATTTTGTGCCAAACACATGCAGTAATCACTTCTTGTGAGGATTTCAGCATTGTGAAACTTGAAAATACGGTCGGACACCGCCGAGTGAACTGCAACTTGAGAGCTAGCGTCCTTCCTCCTCACCGTTATACCATGCTCAGCTATTTGCATCCGGAGTAATCTGTGGGTTACTCCGACGTAGTTGCTTTGTCCACCACAGCAGCAGATGCGGTAATGACTCCAGATGTTGGTCGCCCTGGCAGTGGTATTTCGGGCTCATAACACGACGCCTGATTGTCGTCTCCGGCGTGAGCTGCCGAGTCATTGTCATTGGGCCCGAAGTTCATCGACAGACGCAATGAGCTTCCAATCCCACCTTCTGTGCTGACACACTCTGAGAAGTTGACTCAGTCACGTGGAAAGAGCACGGTCGACCAACACATCCAACGACAGTCAGCCAAATTGTCGCGTACTTATCACGCCGTCATTCAACGCGGACGGTGAAATCGCAGCAATTAACGACCCCAGTAGTGATTGCGAGAGCTGCTAATCGTCGCGTAGCTGCTACGGACTATAAGTACTGTGACCTTGTGCCTCTATTACCTCTCTCCACGATTTTCTTAGATGATGCATCCTAACGTGAATCCAAATCGTCAGGCCAATAAACTTCTTGTTCCAGCGATCGCATCTTCTTCTTTATTCCTTCCTAAAATGTGCCTGTTTGATTCTATCAGCAAAGCTGAGATACGCACTATGCAACACCATTGACTGCATTTATCCACATGCATTCTATAGAGCCCTTCGTCTTTGGCCAACAATAACGAAACCGCCCTGCATTGGAGTTATTGTTCGTTTTTATTTGGTGCCATCACACAAGCCAGTGTTCTAATGTGAACAGTGAATAAGGGCACCCACTTTTACCGTCGTCTCAACACAGGCACTAGCTAAGAGGCCGGTCGTGTTTCGTCGACGGTTTCACAGCTGCGTGGTACAACATACCCATGTTGCAAGAATGGTCGAAACCTTTGTCATACAACTTGTAATGCTACGTTTTGCAGCATGGGATTTCCGCTGTTATTTTGAAGCACAATATTGACTTCAACTCAAATATCCATTTAATTGGTCGAAGCTGGTCATTAAAAAGTGATTTTGCGGGCTCTGAATACAAACTTCTATCACTAATACTTCCCAAAGTCATTTGTTTAAGATGTGATTTTAATTGGTCGGAAATGTATTTTTGCCCCAGAAGTTAATTATTCAACATGTACCGACATAACGCGCACCACAAAGCAGATGGTTAGCGCCCGAGAATGCGCTGATGTGCAGTAGTCTTCTCCGTTGCTCTATTAAGTATAAAGGCGTTGTTTGAAGAAGATTTTGCTCGTTTAGCTATTGCCTGCTCTGGGAGGCTTCCAACATAAATCACAACAGTTCGACCGTCAGTTTCGACGATGTCGACCACGAGCCTCAGCAGGCTGAAAAAGTGCGGTGATTCCCACTGGATTATAGTGAAAGTAGACTCACGGAGAATTTACCCCATTCTCTCACCAGTCATACAGTGGTCCCGATATCAAGACAAAAGTAAAAAACGGAGCTGAGGTAGGGCGCAGGCGGCTGGCGCGACCAGCACTTAACACGCGTATCAACAGCACGCCTCGTTAGGTAGGCCCCCGACTAGGAGCACCATAAAGGTCACATTCAGAAGGATCTATTACGCCTGACTCTCAGCCCACAGTAGGCCACTCCACACAACAAGACACACACAGGACTGATTACGGTGTCCAAGTTATCTCGTCAGTTGACAACCCTCCAAGTCACGGCTTTTAGCACACTGTGATCGCTTCACGCACATCAGATTGTTCTACTGAGGCAATAAATGTGCTGAGGGTCGACCTCACTCTCTCCTCCAACGCCAGCAGCAGGCCACCGCCCAGCTGATCGGGTGCCTGAGGTGGGATGGGTGCAAAGACAAATTTATACGCACAACATACACTCCAACAGACATTATTAATCAGCATTGACGGGTATTCAGCTCCAGTGCGACGATGCGGATGCCGGATTTGACAAGTGCTGTTCCAGCCGATTAAACCTAAATTTGAAACTAACTTTTGAGATAATAACAAGATATCACTGTTTTTTCATACAGTACGCTCTAAATGTGAACAATTTTTTCGGGCCCCACTGACAGATACGACAACCTACTAGTGAACTGACAGTCTGTACGGTATTTCAGGCTGGACGAAAAATGTGTTTTAAGCATACACCAATAATAGACAACATTTTAATTTTTTTGCTTTATTAGAGTCCCTTAAATATCGGGAAGGTTACAGTGGGAATTTTAATCATGGAGCAGGTGTACATCCTAACGCAAAGAGCCTTATGATCAATCAGGGGCCGCCGTTAGGCTCACTGCGCAATAGTAGAGCCTCTAATATGTCGCGTGTTTAATCCCACACTCTTTGAAGTCAACGGAGGCAGACTTAACCGGGTTCTGCAGTTATAAGACTAAACTCCCGTGTTTTTATGCAAATTGAGGGAACTAGGGACATTTTAAAAGCCTGACCCACAGAAATAGTTATACTCATGAAGTAGAATACAAATAACCCGCGGAAGTGAGAATAAAGAGCTAAATGAGGCAACAAATTCAATATCCAGAATTATAGTTACATCGCTATGACGTTTCTAGGGCTGGATAGCTTCCAGAAACGAAGGGTTGCGTTAATGTAGCAGATTACAGCAGTTGACGGTAATGTCTTACCACCTTGGAGAAGTCACCGCTGCAGGCTGTAAGAGCGGTGGCAGTCGTTGTAACTGAAATGGCTCTGATTTTCACTGGCAGGAGGTTTAGGCCACGAATTGAGTGATTGGCGGAACTAAATACTTAGCAGTTGCTAATTTATTAGTCATTCGCTCGGCGAAAATTAGGCAAAACTGTCCTGTAGGGCCGCCTAAATATTTATTTCCCTCACCCAGCTGCCTTACGGAATTGGTGTTCAAACATTTTATCCCTGGTTAACGAGTGTGAATGAAAGTGGTCAAATAAGATTAAAATAAAGTCACTTATAGTTGTTTTAATGAGCCAAATAGAATCAGCTGCATCAATATAAACTCACGTTGCTCAGACAACTGATGCTTATTGATGGGAATTCGACCTAATTTTGGCGGAATGTAACAAAAGAAGAAATTAGACGTTATATTGGCGGAATTGAGCGAAAAAGGGAAAGCCGGGCTACTGAAAATATAAAAGTGGGTTATTATTATACGTCCAACGAAAAAAAGATCGCTTAAGGCAGTTCTACCGAAAATGGGAACTGAAGTTGGTTTTTAAGACATTATATTCAACTCACCGAGCAAACTCGATGTCTAGTTTCCTCGTTGTGATCAATAAACGCTTTTATTTTCAGTTACCTATTTAAATTGATAACTGCGTTTAGTTCACAACTAAGCCTACTGATAAGAGCGTAAAACAGGCCTTTGCCCATTCTCGATTGGCCAACCAATATAAATGCATCTAAATATTCTGTCAGGATAACGCTCACAGTGCTCCTTGAATGACTCATGTCTCCAATGACGAGTAATGCTGGTTTTAAATGCGTTCTGAAACTCCAGATGCTCCTCAATTTACGAACAAGTTAAGTTGCAAACAATCATTCGTAAATCAAAATGTTCGTAGGTCATTATTGAACATACTTTTAAATACTCTTTACAAATTACCAGTTACACACTTATGCCTACATTTTCTTCTTTTGTGGGCTCGAAAGGTTGTAACTCAAAAGTTCTTAAGCAGGGGGTGTTTACTTTTAAAATTTTTGATGCGGCTGTGCATGGAATGTGGTAGCGCAGTAACCTGAGTTATTGGCAGGGTTGGAGTAAGAATCAGAGCGAGAAGCAGAACTTGCTGTCACAAAATTTCGAGCTTAGTCCCAGCAAAGATGCAATGTGAAGATAGCCCCAAGTTTACGCGAAAGTTCCTGTCTGGTGCAATAGAGTGCTTAAAATGACTGAACATATTAGTCAACTGTTGACTTTTTTCAATGTTCACAGAACAGTTTTCAGTATTCGTATCAGGATAGAAATTTAAACAATACATTGCACATGAAGAAAGAAAGCTCGTTGGAGAATCGAGTTTCACCCGTGAATTTTCATGCATGCCAAGTAGAACTTCACAAATTCTGCATCCTTCGACACGTGGCCCACAATCGCAGTAACTATCGCAGTACGATTTGCGTCGCCCTACGCCCTACGCCCCGCTCCCCCAACCTCCACCCTACCGTTTGATGTAACCCCTGCCCCCAAACCTTCTAGTGCGATAATCCCAGCCCCCACTTCTTATTACATCTGACGACGGGCCGGTGCTACCTGCTTGAAAATTCATGTGTAAAACTCGATTTCCCGACGAGCCTTCTTGCTTCATTTACCATCTCGGAATGCGCACTAGCGCAGTTATCCAGCATAACACGTATCAGAACTCTGTCTTTATTTTTGCTTTCTGGCAATCTCTTTACGCTGTGGCCCCAAAGTGCTAGGAATCACGAACTATAAAGATGACGATTAGCATTTGTTGTGGGGACTTCACTAAACACGACGCTGATATACTGCATTTCAACCGTGTTACGGACACAACTTAGCGAAACTCAAGTACCGTAAGTGTTTATTTTAGCATATTTCATTGCAGTGAAGGAAAAAGGTGAACTCCCTTAAATATGTAACTGCGATTTCAACCTCGAGCATTTGTTTGCTCTCCTATTGATTAGGTGACCGACTGTTGCAAATGTTTGCTTTTGTCCCAGCTGCTATAGGCAACAGTTTATTTTTAATGAAAACATTTAGACAAAAGAATTTCGTTTGACTAAGTCGAGACAGTTAATAACACCCTAAGAAAAATATCACTAGACAATCCTTTTATTCTTCCTGCGGGGAGGGGAGGGGGAAGGTCTTAAGCCATAATTACACACGATACAAATACTCTTATCGAAATGAAGAAAAACAGTGTTCATAAGGGAACATTAGTCTAAGCATTGCACCTCATATACGCCTAGTTTCAGCATTTTGTCCTACAGAGACCGTGGTTATACGGGTTTAACGGGTGGGGAATTAGGATAGGCAGTAGAATATACTTTAGTAATTGCTGTATGCATTTTATATGATTGCATTTAGAAATGTTGTTGATTTATGTCTGTAGAACTTCCAAATCTATATTGTCGTTTCCCTTACTGCAGAAAAACCCGATTGTCAAAATGCAGGTTTCTTGAACTTCCTAAAGAATAGAAATGGTGGTTGGGAGGTCGTCTACTTTAACTTACTCGAGGTCCAACTTGCCTCTATGGAGTCGGGTTAGTATATTCTGCGGCGCAAAGCGTCGCGCACACCTTCAATTTACATGCAGAACAACTTACTCCCAGTGGCCGTGGGAAATGAATTCAACTGCAGTTCTCCACTTTACACTAACTTCTACAAATTTCCCTCACTGCTTATCCTAGTTCTCCACCCCAAAACCTCCTATTACCGCCGTTTCCGTAGTAAAAAATGCTGGAACGAGGAGTATATGAAGTGCACTACTTTAACTATCTTTGCCGTTTATTACAAGTGACTACAGACGTAGGAAACACGGGCAGGTCGAATTAATGTCGGGTGCATGGTACTGGCATAGGCACGCCCACTAGTTATGCGAACATTCGATACTCCGACAATGTACGTCCTTCGAACGGTGAACAATAACATAAATGACCTTCCTAGTGTTTTACAACTGACCTGCACGTTTTAATTAGCGGATGATGAACAAAAACCGTCGACATTCTGACGTCGACTGTTATAACGATTGTTGCGACCTGTGTAGATGCCAGCATGTAATTGCAAATGCGTGTATTCTGTGTGCATAATATATCACCCTATCTTGTACACAGCTAAAGGGGAGGAGGAGGGGGGAGCAGGAAGTTAGCAGTCCTTTCCGTTATCACATGGTGACTAGGCGGATGCCAGAGTCAGTCGGACGCGCACGCAAATCTCCACCCCTTCCCCGACACGAAGCAGTCGCGTTTATAAATTAAATAACTGAATGAGAGCAAGAGAGACAACTAGCTAGCTAGCCAGCTAGCTGTGACAGCCAGCAGCGGCCTTCTGAACAGAGTTTAAGAAGCAACTTGCGTAAGGTGGTGGACTGGTTATATAAGTGTTTGGTACGCATGAGCTGGTCCTGCTCAAGGAAGAGGCAAATCCCTCAAAGTGCATCCTTTATTACTGCAGTCCGGGCCTAATTAGGCAGAAGTTCCGGGACTGGTATCATCCATCTGATGCAGTGGTAGCAGCACAGTTGGTTGCTGTTTGACGTGACATTTGGCGGGTGCCTTCTATGCGTGCGTGCGTACGTGTGGTTGATGATGCTCAACATAATGGCTTCCTTCCTCTAGACTGTCCTGTTCTGTAAGGTGCACCTCGTCCGTGTCAACAGAAACAGCCTGCCCGACGCGTGTGTGCTTTTTCCCCCCTAGCGTCACTTATAAAAC
This sequence comes from Ligula intestinalis, assembly GCA_036362985.1. Lineage (NCBI taxonomy): Eukaryota > Metazoa > Platyhelminthes > Cestoda > Diphyllobothriidea > Diphyllobothriidae > Ligula > Ligula intestinalis. The sequence goes on from JAYGXS010000001.1 coordinate 92,017,193, forward strand.
CCAGAGCGGATTTGGTTTGGGTGATGCCCCCTAGAGAAGTCTACTTTTTGGGCTCTCGCTCGCTCTCTCTCTCTCTCTCTCTCTCTCTCTCTCTCTCTCTCTCTCTCTCTCTCTCTCTCTCTCTCTCTCTCTCTCTCTCTCTCTCTCTCTCTCTCTCTCTCTCTCTCTCTCTCTCTCTGCGAGGGGAAGGCCCAAGAGCAAACGCACTCAAGCACCTAACACGCGGGTGTGTGTGTTAACGTCTGTGCGCGCGGTATGAATGCTTTCCTTAGAGTCCTTCTCAAGACCTGGGTAACACACAAAAGATGGTACCATTTGCGCAGTAAGCACAGAGCAGACAGTCGCGGAGACCATCTGATAACACGCTGCCGAAAAGGACTGGACACAAGGAATGCTTGCGGTAAAAGTACAGCATTTTCAAGTTTCTCCTGCCGTCTTTAGCAACAGGCGCTGACAGTTGGTCTCAGAGTATGCTAGATGCGATAAAAAAATAATAATCGTAGACAAGTACAAAGAGCCATGTCTTTTTTCCTAAAATTTGGGTGCAGCGGAAAGCTAAGTCAGACTGAAGGAAAATGCCAAGTTCTTATTATGGAAACCAGAAACTTAGGGGTCCTTAGGGTCTAGAACAACATTACAAAATAAGCGACACGATGAAATCTGAACTTAGGCGATTCTGCATTCTGCAACCACACCATTTGGTTTGTCATGTCGGAACATATGGGCAGTTGCGGGAGCGCCGGTGATTTCTCAGATCTCCAACGTAGCAACAACATTTGGCTTCGACCCTTACTATCTTGAATATTTGGCACCGATCACTTAGTAGCACGTTCGTCCTAACAGCGATGGGTAGGCTAGCCAACTTTAACAAAGTGCCTTATAACCTCTTTGGTGACGTCTAGCTCACAAGGTGCCATGAGAGAAAATAAAGAATGGCTGCTGCTGCTTTTGGCGTCCTCTTGACGCACATACGTTTGATGAACTGTGTGCCAAAAGATGATTGACAGCTAGCGGCCCCAGCAATCACGAGAACCATGCAGCAGCGCACGAAAACAGTTTTATTAAAATGCTCTTTTAAGGCGTAAAAACATTCTTCAGCAAACGGGACTAATGACTGCTGGAAAGGCCGTATCTATGGACAAAATTAGTAAGAAACGGCTGCTTACAAAGATTCGTCGGCCTTTATCTCCATATTCCACACGATAGAATGCATTGCCGTAAAGGTTGGTGGGATATCTCCCACGTTGGAAAATTCTTATACAAAAAGGGACGTACGGAGTAAAGATCAATTAGGGAGTCCTTGAACCTTGCAAATCCGCATGCGTAAATCAGCATTCCCTGTTTTTATTGGTCTATCACTCCTTCGTGGAAGCTATTTCGGAAGACGTTGGACTAATTGAGTTACTGACGTCCTTGGCTTGCACCCAATGTATTTGTATTAACAACCATAAGGTTGTTCGAAAAGAACTGGTCATTTTCAAGAAAAAACACTGGTTCATTAAAACTGCAACGTTGGGCAAATTAAAATTAGTCAGCTTATCATCATTCAACATCTATGCAGCCCTACTTTTTTCGATAAAAATCCGATAATTGGATGCTAAAAAATCTTTAAATCTTCTTTCCCCCAACTGCGTCTTGTTCCTGAAAAATTTTCTGCTGAAAATGTGTGTAATGATTAGGAAAAGTAGTAGTAGGTCCGTTAACGATCGGATAAATTGGAGGCTTTGATAAAATCTGATATCCCAAGGTATCAAGTTCCTTCAGTATCATCTTAGTAACAACTAGCCATGCATTTTCACGACGCAGAATTTGGCCACGTTGATTTACTTGTGCAGGCCTCATTTTCCCCCCATTGAATATGAATATGAAATATCCGAGTTGCTTGCAGCAAACCTCTGTCGTGGAGCCTTTATTAGTCCCGAGAAAGCTGTCATGGACAACAACAATAGCGGACCGCCAAACTGTCACAATAAACATCCGATCATGCAACGTCGATTTCAGGAAAGGTTTGGGTGTTTCATCCTACGTCATGTGATCAGGGAGTGAATCACTAAAATTTCGCAAAGAGAGTGAGCAGTAAACCTAAATCAAAACGTCAGGCTGCTTGATATTAATGGAACTCATTTAGGGCCCATTGATAAAGATCTTTCACTTTAAACATTTGTGTCAGGTGGTCGGACACCGCTGAAACACTGACCTCAGGTAACCCAGTCATTTATCTGACAGTGACATGGGCTTGATTCAGCAGCTGCTTTTAACAATTCAATAGCAAAAGTGCGTGCCCACCCTCTACCTTCATCATCTTCAAGGCTCTCGGTGCCTCTGCAGAATGTTTGGTACCACCTCCATACTTTCCAATAACTCATGTACCTATGCTCTGTCAATATTGGCGACTGCATAGGAAGCAGTATGGCCGCGTTCAAAAGCATAAAAGAAAAGCAAACGTATTTATACTTTTTCTCCTTTTCAGCCTTAAAGTCTTGAATGCTTCAAATTGTATTCTGAGGGAAATGACAGGGAAGTTAATTAAGAGTACACATCATTTACAAAGCATGCAAAATTTTGTATAAATATCATAGAATTAGCAATCTTTGAAATTTTTACAAGCACACACCCTTATACATGTCAACCTGATCAATTTAACTATCATGGTAAGGGCCAGTGGAGGAACTAAGCCCATTCCTTCTCTCGTCCCCGCGCTCTCCTCACATGACTGATAACCCTCCCACGCTATGCAGTCGTAATTGCGCTTGCAGAGTTCTCTCCCGCCTAGACACGTCCTTCCCCCTATCCACCTCACCATGTCAAACCGCATGTCAGATCAACGCTATATATTTTCTTTTACTTATCTCCCTCCATTCCTCTACACTGTTGTCTAATTGAACAACTTATCCTCGTTAAACACAATGAACATATGACGGCTTTAAGCTCTGCGCTTTCGCTGCGTTCAACTGCCTTCGGAGAAAACAATGTTTCGGAAATAAACAGTCCGCGTACACGTATTACGTGCGCCTAGTCCGCGCACGAGGAGACACGGCTTTCACGGACACAAAGAGCGCTGACTCAGATCTCAACTGGGTGGGACTTTAGGGAGCCATTGCAGCTTGATTGGCCGTCCTGAGTAAAAAGTCAAGTTATTCCATCAGTTGGCAACGTTCCAAGCCACGGTTTCTAGTGTCTTATGGTTTTTTAAAAACACTTCAGATTGTTCATAGTCGGGAAAGGTACTGGGTGCCATTAGGACGGAACCCCCAGAGTCGGCCACGCTCTCTCTCCCCTCCCTGAGAAAAAACAGTCCCCTGTCCGAGTTGTTCAGCCGGCTGATAGAGGTATGACAAAAGTGCGTGGCATAACTACCGAAGCCTCTCAAACAATACACAAATTTTTGCATTCAACGGTGGGCGTTGGCTCGGAGCTCACATGCATTAGATCGCCTTAGAGGCCACACGAAGAAGGACCTGCAGAGCCTGCTTCTCTCTTACGTGGTAGGCGCCTATTCTAGATCTCTGTTGGCTGATGCTAGACGAGTTATTGTGAATTGTTTGAGTTCTTGATAAAATGTGCGACGATGAGACATGATCTGCGGTGGTTTAGCTTAGATTTTCTCGGAGAGCCATGTGGCGGAGTTGGTTGGTTGGTAGCCCTTGTTGGATCAGGAGGTCCCACCGGACTCCAAACTGGATACAGTTGAGCGACAGAGAAAAGCCGCGACCGCAGCCGGCTTGAGCTAAAGGTCCACGGGGGTAAGTAAAATGCCTGGCCGGGAGCGGCAGGTGAAGAGATGCTGACAGTCATGCGGCGAGACGCCAGAGTCGGGACAGCTATCAGGTGTGGACGCGTCGAGACAGTTTTGGTACTGATGAAGGAGCATGAAGTAGCCACTGCGTAGCTGCGCCAGGTACAGCGAGTGACTCTTGGCAGTTGTCTTTCCGTGGCCGCAATCGGAGGTGCGTAGCCACCCAAAAGGACCGGGGGATGATACCTGAATTTGTATCTACAACAGCTCTCTGGTGAAGACCCTGGAGGCTTGTCATGATGGCAGAGCCATCAATGGGTAGATCCGAGAGACATGATGCTCTAAGAGACAGTTGAAAGCTGCGGCTAGGTTAAGAGGCGTGGCAATGGTGATGATTTGGATAACCGGGTTGCGAACAAGTCCACCAAAACTGCTGACCTAGGAGTGCGTTGTGAGGGGCAACCGGCAGGACAGAGGCCTCCGCATAGAGATGATCGATGGGCGACATCTTGTAGCAACCCGTGATTGAGTGGAGGGTGGCATTCTGTGCCGACTGAAGGCGGTGGAGGCTGGAAGAGCTGATTGTAGGAGACCAGCTTGCTGCTGCATGGATGCTATGCGGCTTGGCCAGCGCTTTGAATGTGGTCGCCATGGTATCTTCCGCACAGCCCAGGGATGTGCCCACAAGAGCCTTGGGGACCTTGGTGTAGTGGCCCGCTTTTCTTGCGATGGAGTAGACCTATGTGGTAACTGGATGTGTGTTAACAGTGCAGGCAACTGGAGCGGGCTCGGCGTGTGTACGTGGGGGCTCGGAATGCCGGTTCGCCAGTCCCTGTTCTAAGTGATCGACCAAGTTTATGCGTGATGTGAAGGTACGATCGCAAGCATGCCAGCCTGGTATGAGGAACACACTGCTATTGGTGGTTGGCGGGACATTGAGATGATTATAACCGGTAGTAAGCGTGGTTGGCATATTATTCATTGCCGCGGCGATTGTAACCTCGGGGAGCATCCGGAGTGTGTTCGCAGGTGATGGTGGTTATCGCCGTCGTGGGTTTCGGGAAGTTTGTGGCTGGTGTAATGGGGGAGGCCTTCGCGGAGGAGGTCCGCAAAGTTTTCCTGATTTTAGTACATAGGTTTCAAAGATGTCCGATGAGGCTGGCCTGTGCGCGGAATGGGCGTTGGTTGCGAGAATACGAAGGAATGAGTTAAATATTGTCATTGTGGTTTGGAGGCACTTGAGGCTTGTTGGCCACTGCTTTACTTTCGGCAGCGGCCATTCGGTTGGCTTCGTAAATTGATGTTACTGTCTTCACTGTCTTTTATAAGGCCAACATTGCATGGATGCTGGGTACCCCGGTTTATTTCAGGACTTCTGCGCCTGGGACTCGGTCTCGCTACCTCAGTTTCCGTGTCCTCCGGAGACAGCTCAGATGCAGATTATCCACGCGCCGCCCCGTAGAGCAATTACTTTAGAACTGCCGCCCTGTTATCGTTAGTTCCGTCTCGAGTTGGAGTTTGTGACGGTTGCAGATCGAGGTCAGTAACCGGCCGAAGGCCTGTCTGGCTCTACAAACCACAAAGACCAATGCATCGTTGATGTACTATTTGAAAATGTACGTCCAATACATGCGAGCTTGTGCACTAAGGTGAGTTCTATTCCATCTATGTTTTGTCTGATGCTCATTGTACTTCGCGTGCGAAACCAGTTGGTACTGCCTGGCGACTTAACAGAAATGTTTTCCACTAGACTTCAAGGAGAACACAAGTATGTCAGTGGGTGCGCACTCTACAAAAAAGTCGTGGTTTAGTTGCAATTTGACTAATTGCATCATGATATGCTTCGCAGCAAATCGATGCTAGGTCGTAATAACTGGATTCCGCACAACTTCTTCGCACCAAACAAACGAATCCAGTTTTCCTTAAGGTAAACGGGGCGACTATTAAGGACCTGCGAAGGAGCAGATGCGGTCGCTGGGACAAGAACCTTATTAGTTTGACGTTTCGGCCTGTGTTGCATATGCAGCCTCAGAGACAACGACAGAAACGGGTAATTCATGCAAAGAGATTTGCAGTATTTATTTGCTAGGTCGCTATGCTAAGGGCTACCTATGACAATTAACGGCTCCCCTTCATCGGAGAGAGTTGCTCGTTTGTGCGATAATTGTTTTCTGGCCGGCTTGCGGGTTGTAACCTGCTGAATTTCCACCACTCGTGCTGGATTTGGGCGTGATGATTGTTTGATCATCTGGTTCCCCGACGCTGACCCTAGGAAATGCGTTCGCCTGTGCCCTCCGCGAGTGGTAGATTGCTTTGAGCAGGTGATATGATGGGCCAAACAATCAGTAAGCCCAAGTCCAGCACGTGTGCTGAAAGTTCGGCTAGCATCAGTCCATGAGCACACAAGCGGGCAACTATCCTCGGTGAAGGGAAGCCATTAATTGTCATTGGTACGCCTTAGCATAGCGACCGTATCATATAAATACTGCAAATCTCTATGCATGAATTACCCTTTCCTGATATTGTCGCTGACGATGGATCCACGAAGGAATCCGGAACGCCACACGAATACATTTCTTGTCCCATCGATCGCAACTGGTTCCTCTCAATTGCTTCCCAAGAATTGCATTTCGCCTGTATTGACAAGTAAGGGTCTCCCCATATGATAACAGCATGAAGCATTCCATAAAGTTGATGTGCCTTTTTGGGATAACATTTTAAAACGATAATCGAAAATGCAGCTACAAGAAATACGGACTTCTTGTAAGAAGGCGAAGTGTGGTCTATACTTGCCTGATCTGATGCAAGTAATATGAATCGAAATATTTCGTAAAAACTGGAAAGCAGGCATCCCAAGAAATGTTATTTCAAAGAAAGGCGTCCTTTGGGAAAATGAGTAAATTTATTCAGCAAATTTACTTCTTTTCCCAAGGACGCCGTTCCTTGAAAATAATAGAAAGGATAGCTGCAAAACTGGTCAGGCTCAGAACAACGGACCTCCTTCTACAACTGCTCTTGTGCTTTACTTGAGAGGAGACCTATTCCCGTGTGATAACTTTAGCCGCAATTCCAAATCCTCGGAGTTGAAGGCAAAGCCACCCATAATACGAAGGCCTACGTTTCCCTGCCCAACGACAAACGCTTTATTTAACACATAAAGGCAGTCACCAGGCTTGGCAATCAACCTTTGTGACAAAACATTGACCAGTACCAGGGCAGCCATAAGCGGATGGGACGGCCGCCTGTCAAGGGAGATGTTGGATTTTTAGCGGTTTTGGTGACATCCGTCGACCACACCCATCAAACTTTTAGGGCGTTTCTCTCTCAGAAAAACCACACCAGACCAAAACGTGGACGCAGACGCAGACGACAAAAACAGGCATCTTTGAACGGGGATTGATAGCTGTACTGGCAAGAGCGGTGACGCCCTCCCCTTTTGGGCTGAGGCGACGTCCATCAGCCCCCAAACCCCCGAGGATAGCACTCATTTTGCACAGGAAATTGCGACAAGCTACTCTGAAAAATCCTTTACCACCCCTGGCTGTGCTTGAAGTTTTCACTTTCAGCTCTTGTTCCTTCGCGATCTGTGTCTATGTGGTTTTGGTTTTAGTCTTCTAATAAAATAACCCTCCGCCCAGTGGCCCTCCCCGGAGGATGTGGTCTGTTGCCTGTTGACCTACCACAGGTGGTGGCCTATAGTGATACGGATTTTGGGTAAAGGTGATGCACGGAATAAGCCGACTTGCGTCCAGCAGCACAAAAAACAAACTGGACACCAGCAGCGACAGTGCTTCCAGGGTTAGACCGTGGGAAACCCGTAAAATACTGTCCTGCAGCAGGGCCAGCATAAACAGTTATCAAATTACTGCATACTACCACTGAAGCCTCGCGCGTGCACTCAATATCCACAAAAAGGTCGAAATGGAGATTAAACTGGTAACAGACGATTTCGGAGAGATTAGCTTACGCGGTCCCTGGTGAAACTGTCCGTTAAGAACCTTCCTTGACGGCAGCTTCTTCCGGTCACTGCGGTAGGGTTGGCCCCGCCTTACTAGGCGTTTAACACAGTAAGTTTTTGCGGTACTGGGATTCTGCGTCGTCTGTTTGGATTTCCGTGAAGTGCAGTGTTGTCCTAGTCCGTAAGTCACCACATGAAGAACAATGTAGGCGCAAGGGGGAGGTACTGATCCTTATGATCCTTTCCACTTGCTGAATAGTAGTAAAATGGGGTAAGTAATCGAGCAGGTGATAGCAATTCTAGTATTTCACTTTTAACGCAATGTCTACAACATAAAGATGCCAAGATGTGATAATAAAGCCAGAAAGTGGAGAGGTGTCGGATGTCTCGATTGCTGTCCCACCTGGGGTTGAGTATAGATAGCTGATGGCGGATAATAAACCATATGCGGCCGCTCCAGTCCTCCTGTCTTTCAATCAGTCAGTTTATTTGAGGATAATAGATTTACGCATTTGAACTCCTTATTTGTCGCGCAATAATCTCAAGAATCAGAAAAAGAATGTAAAGAAATCACAGTCAGGTGAATGTAGACAGTACCGCATTGTTTGTTGTTGTTTGAATATCAATTAGCCACATAGTGCAGGTTGCGCTGCAGCATATAACTATCAACTCGGCCTTTTCAAAGTCTGCACAGATTCGGATACGACAATCGTCTTGGATAGGTCATTCCACGCTTCCACGACACGCTTAGAGAATAAATACTTCCGCAATTCAATCTTCTTTGTGGCACACGCAATTTAAAGGGATTTCCCGGCGATAAGTTCCCTAGTAGCACAGTGGACAAAATCCGGGATAAATCCGGCATATGTATCCGGATTTTTCCAGCAGGATTCCATGATGGAATCCACTTGGATTTGCTACTAGGGTGGTCGTGGATCCAGTAGACTCCGAACGGCTGGCCTCGCCCATGATTACGGCTGTTCCTCTTTCGTCTACTGGGACAATCATAATTTCATCGTCGCTCCTGAATTTGTTAATGACCCTTTTCATCACCACAAGAAAGTAAAACCAGTGAGAAATTTTGATTGTCACACTAGACCGGTTGGAGCGACAAGACAGACGAACCATTGACTTGTGAGAGGGTGAGTCATGTTAGGTTTGTGAACGAAGGAGAAGAAAGAAAAATAACAGCCTCGTGTGCTAGAGAGCCCTATTAGCAAATGCAAGCAGATTCCATTATGAAATCCTACTGGAAAAATCCGGATACATATACCGGATTTATACCGGATTTTGTCCACTTGACGTGCGCTTGCTACTGGAGTTATAGTGGCGAGTTGGAAAAATTCGTAAGACAAGAGGGCGCCTTCCACGCCACGCCCCATACACAAAGTTTGTATCAAGTCTCCGCGTAAATGCCTATAACTCAGGGGATATAGATTGAGGTGAGTTAGACGGATCTCATACGGCGATGCTCTTAGGCCTCTTATTAATCCTTTGGTCCGTAGCCCCCCCCCCCCCCCCCTCCGAGAAGGTTGTCATCTTCCAGCATCCAGCATCCACGGTCTCCGGGCTTGGGTTTTGTATTCAAGATGTAGCCTCACATAAGTAAAACTGTGTGAAACAGCTAAGGCTGCACCTTGCCTGGTGTAGACCATAAAGCGGGAATTGGCCGGTAATTGTCAGTACTATTCACCAGCCTATACTACTAGCCAATAATTGGCAGCTAGCGGGCCCCGAAAGTGAGTCCCGTACCCCATCTGTGAGCGTCCATCCACGAAGATATTTACTCAGCTCAGTGTACCGAGAGTTCAGAAGCGAAATTTAAAATATTTAGCTGCCCAGTATTCGAGTCTTTGACAAATGCTTTCTTAAGACAATTCAACTAGGATTTATGACGTTTTTACACTCGGGGCTGGGTGAGAAATTGAATAGCCGAATGACTGATCTGCCCTCTCCTTGCATTCCCGAGCGTCACATACTGATATGCTTGCATGAATTCCTTTGGATCCCGACAAGACTTTTCAGAGCTTTAAATGACTCTTTCTGACTAATTAATTAGGGCAAGCATCTAGGCATATTTCCCATCCATAAACCTTCGAAACATTTACAAATGTAAGCCGCAGAACCAGAAAATAAAACACAATTTCGAATTTGATAACAATTCTTGACTCAAAAAAAATTATTGGAAGTAAAGCGAGGGGAGCAAGGTGTAAGCTATCAGATTTAAGGGAGAACACTGCATACCAGTCAATGAGAAACAGCAATAAATTGGAGGTATCTGTCATATCCAATCGGGCGACACTTGCATGTTCGTGATTAAACCTTGTTCCTCCTACGATTACTATTGTCAGATAGTATGTCAGTATGCGAGACTAAACTATTCCTACAGACGTAACTCTTTAGTGGGATAAAGGTGACCAATCAACCTGGATAACAAACACCTAAGGAGTAGTCTTGCGGGTGGGCGGAAGTATACGAGTTAAAACGACAACCGGTATTTCTAATAGTTTTAAAATGCTACTCAAATATAAAGTAGGTGCGAAGTGTGACCGCTAACAGGTAATTCCACGTTTCTTAAAATTATTTAGAATAAATTTATCAAACATAGTTCTCTGATATCAACAAATTTCGAGACAGCTCATCAGCTGCTTCTTGTCGTTGCATAACCGTTTTCAACAAGCAAGGAACAGTTGCTCTAGTGAGACTCTACCAGAAGAGCTTTCTCGTCTTAACTCAGCCCTACTCAACTGTGGCTACCCGGCACGCTTTATTCAAAAGTACAGCAATCCCCTACGGCCAAAATTGCTGGAACAGTCAGTTCCAAAAAAGCCCGTCATGATATCCTTACCATTCAAAGGTGATGACATTTCCAACACGATCAAGCGACGATTACGCTGTACGATAGAAAGGACCTACAACGCAGCAAAATGAGTCTTCTTAAGTTCTACCAACAGTATTCCGTTAAAACGGGCAAAGGATGCTCTGCCATTACACGCCACCTCCAATTGTGTTTACGAATTCACATGTAATTTCGGATGCAAATACATTGGGCGCACGCAAAGGCAACTCGCAGCCAGGGCCGCTGAGCACTTGCCTAATTGGCTTTTGAAGCAAGAAGACAGAATACCAAGGTCCTCCATTACCAAGCAGCTATTAGACAGCGGTCATTCTATCGACGTTAAAACAGCGTTTCGAGTACTTGTTCGGGCCCGAACAAACCGAATCCTGCGCTATTTAGAAGCTGCATACACACGGTGGGAGAAACCTGACCTATGCAAGTAGCTTGATCATGTCATCAACCTCCAACTGCCCTGGTGATTGGCCATTTTATTTAATTTCCCACGTGTTTTTCGTTAACTTCTCCCATCCACTACTCCCCATATGTTGACTTAACGTTCCCGTTCTTTATCGATTAATTTTTAAACTGACTCAGGTTCCTTGCTGTTACCAGTAATTCTGTGAGATTTACCACTCCTGTATGTGTCTTCGTTAACATTCTTACGCAACGACAAGAAGCAACTGATGAGCTGTCTCGAAATTCGTTGATAGCAATGAATTCTGCTGTTTTCGCCTGTTTTCACTTTGTACCGGGGAAAAAAACCTCCAAACATAGTTCTGTACAGTTCGACCGAGTAGAAACCAAATTTCTAAGTTCTTTGGTTAAGTACTAGAGACTGAAGTTAACGTCGTGTACACAGTTTCGGTTTAAAGGATGTGGTTGCCCTATTAGTTTTAGTCTGCCAAACTTTCTTGCCATTTGCTATTTGATTTGAGAAAAAATGCCCTCTAGTTAACGGACAACTAACTACTTCTTATGATTTTCTGATATGTTTCCTATTAATATTCATCAGTTATCTACAAGAAACCGGAATACCAACGAATTTCGTTTGAACAACAATTTTCGGGCGAAGAGAGAGCTTTTTAGACAGTCAATTAATAACGAAGAGTCCCTTGAGTAACATTTTCTTTGCTTATGCTTCCGGCTACCTGATGCTGGCTGAGCATCAGCATGGCCTGATGCAATCAGTACTTCCGGTGTTCATAAAGTAGTAATATTTAATCATTTCACGCAAATTACCGCCCGTATTAGGCGGACGGTCATCGGCAAGGGCTGGAAGTTCACGACATTTGCCGTGCATCCAACAGATTATTATGCTCACCCTCTCTGTCTCTCTCTGTCTCTCTCGGTTTAACCTGCTGAACGGATGCTATTAGTTCCAGCCATTTCCATTAAGTGAGCAGGTGGAGGGGACGAACTGCATACGCTCAGCCCCAGTGATTGGCTGAGGCCCTGAGGAGGGTTGGACAAACTGTTGACCAATCAGTCATCTATGATATTTTTGAAAGTAAGACCTTTTTTATTCATCAAGTTCTGCCCGCCTAAACATTTGCTTTGATAAAATAATGGCTGTACCAGAGGTGCATCCCAGGTTCAGCCTTTTATTCAGAGATGCGGATTTTAAATGCCTTCGGTGTGTTTTTGAGAGGAATTATGACACTTTCCGCCACATCCTATTGAAATGATTGGTACCAGAAGTAAGTGTCACAAATTTATGAGAAAGCTAAAATTTATGTTTTGCAAATTCTTATGGTGATTTCACTTCGGGCAGTCTTTGAAGGAATAATTAAACTCTTTCATTAAAATTTAAATCATTCATCCTTTTTTGGGGCCGTTTTTTGGCGCCCGAACCTTCCAGCAATCCTCAGTTCAATCATGCGTGAAACGTTTTCCCGTATATCTTTATTGGTATTTGCCAATGAAAAAGCTCATATTGAGATACATAAATAACAATTTCATGTGTTAAAAGGTTATTACTCGTCAGAGAGAGGAACTTTAATGTGGCCCAATAACGGACAAAGGCACACGGAGGATCTTAGCATGAGCATATTTTTTCAAAAGTTTTAGCGATACTTTTAAACGATATTTAATGAAATGCTGTTTGAAAATATTTATTCGAAGAGTGAAAAAAACATTTGCATGCAAATGCTATTTAGGGATAAAGATATGCATTTCATTGTGGGTATATTTATAATGTAAAAGTTAGATGAATCAACCATCCTCCGCAGACAACCATCTATATTTTCCTTTTACTTGCATACTGCTGAGTTTTTATTGATCAATGTTTCAATCAAAGGACCTTGCTGGAATAGGTGGTATAGCTTGCTAAGTTTCCGATTCTGAATCAAGCACAGTTTGCGTTATGTCTCCGTAGGATCTGCCGACAGTTCCTCCAAAGGATAAGCAGAATCTTCAGGCAGAATCCGATTTCGTCACAAGTTCTTTTATAGTTTGCTAGGGTTCCAACCTTTTATAATACCGATTTAAAAATATATGATCGACTGAAAATACGTAATGCGTAATAAAAGATCTAATAGCTACACCATCATACAGGAATCAATTAAAAAGAATCTGAAGTGGCCAATGACTTTGTAACAACTATTTGCGACCATTTCATTGTGGTGAAAAATTGGTCAAATTAACTGTAAGAAAACAATTATCTTCGACTGGTTGATGACACTGCACATTTTTTCTCGGAGTACAGTTGTCTATTTGGCGTTTTTAGTGATCTGCGTGGTCCTCTTAGGAATACTCCTTTTACGTAGCGTACACTGTCATTGCGGATTCCCGCGATTCCTCTACTCAGAAACTACAAACACCTGGTGGTCAGGGATGCTTTCTTTGAACAGCTCCAATCGTGAGGGCACTCAATTCTCCCAATTGACAGTCAGTGCCGACCTAGGAAAACTCATCATAACCTATCCCGGATTTGCAACTCTGCATCCTTACGTGGCAAATGAAGTCAGCGCGATTTCAACGGGCTCTATTCACATGCAAAGGAAAAATATATCCACGGCAATTAGCATCAACTATCGATGCAAACGGATTGTTGACGAACGCACTTTTCTGTACCTGGCAGAAATATTTTCCAACAGCCTAAGGTAAGTCAACCGGGGAATGTCACCGCTGAATGTTCGAATTATTCGGAAGTCCTGTAAAAAATCCCACTGAAGCCTTATTTTTAGGATAAAGCATAACCCCTCGTGCTCTTATGGAATGTTTTACAGGTTTTAAAGGTGCGAAAATTCCCAGCAGGGAACTGAAAAGAGCAGTTTGCGAGCGTACGTTTAGAAAGCTTACGTATACTCGCCATATGCACTTTTAATTGATTTATAAACGTGTTGTAGGCATTCGCGAACTACTGTTGAATTATTTTTAACATCTACGCACACGATAAGCCGAATCAGTTTCTTTGAAATTGTCGTTAAATATCTGCGATACCTCCCCTCAAATTGCGAAACCGATACTCTCCAATCTGTTGGTAAGAGATTAGCTTATACAAACATCTTTTTCCCTAATTAATCGATTCAGGATAAGTGAAACACTGTGAAAGTAAAGACTGTCTAATTGTTATGAAAAGATAAGCAATAAAAGTATCAGTTGAGCAGTTCGACAGTCACCTTTGAAGATGGCCACAATTTTCTCCACGGGATGGTGATAGAGGAGCGATGACTTGCACTTAGATTAGTTTTAAGTGATGGTAGACGTGTGTGGCAGCTACGGCACTCTCGTTCCTCTCAACCACCTGTACTTGGAGTCAAGCAAGAGTCACGAGGACTGGAGGTGTGATCAGTTGCAGGAGTGGGATTGTCTTAAGGGCTGCATGTGGCTGGCGTGGCGTAAGTCTGCATCTGCACGTGTCACCAACGCCCACTCCCCACGCTTGACGTTCGATATGGGAGTGCACCTCAAAAAACGCCTGTCATACCTTGCTTTGGTCCCAGTGCTGGTCCAGTGCGGTTGTCACGCGGCCCGTTTATAGGGTCGAAAAGGGTCAGTAGGGAGGGTTTAGGTGTTGTTTGTCGTCAGTTAAACAGATCCTACATCAGCGTCCGAATGAGTATAATTCGGTAGAAGAAGTTCTTTGGGAAAATGTTGTTTATTGAGTGAATTTTCGACACTGGCTCACCAGATCGTCATCAGACGAATGGGAATCGTACGAAACTGTTTCGTACATCTTAAATTGTTCTGATTTAAAATTTCTCACAAGGAAGCTCGAGACATCCTGTTGGTTCATTTCAAGCATTAGCCGCCTTAATTATTGGCTCCTGATAGTGATAGACTTCGTTTTTAAAATATGCCTAGGAAATTCTCGATTCCTAAGCGGACAGAAGCTAGGTTTAAAACCAAATTTATTAGCAGCACGCTTTACTGTCACATTATAATCTATACCTTGTTATTTGCAGGGCAACATTGATATGCCTTCGTTTCCAACCTCTTGATTCACCCTCACAAACAGAAGTCTTTGAACTATTTCAAAGTAAGTACGACTGCCAGTGTCAAAACAGTCTGCATTTTTTGCCCTATTTGATCCTGACTTCAGTCCAGTCGCACTTATCACACTCTAAAGAATACAAATGAATAGTTCAGGAATGCAAAGGTGAGAGTTGAGGGGTGATAACCGGTGAAAGGCAGGTCTCAAAGATGCGAAAATTCAAAAGAGAGTTTGGCGAGCTTATGTTTGCCTTCGATAAATTCTCTATTCAGGCCTGTAAACTTATAGAATCGTTAACGAAATGAAATATGCGGGTTGATAGAAAAATCATGCGGTTGTCAGGGTTAGGGGATAGGACAACATTATGGTCGGTAATCCAACCAACGTCAAGGTAATTGGTCACCGGGGGACGGAATTAGCTGCACGCGGTTGAATTGGCATCCTTCAGTCATGGTGACTATGGCACCCTTAAAAATACTTTTGGAAGCAAAGCAATGATTTGCGTGAGCTGACTGTAACAGCTTCTGCCGCAGTAAACAGACGCTGCCCGAAGATTTTGAATAATTGGAAGGCAACTTGTAGATCAGTAGGAAAGCCCTCCAGTCATCTGCGCGATGATCTGAGTCTTTATTATGCACTGGAATGAAGCTTTCAATTTTATTTATTTCGCCCTTTCCTGAACATGCCAGAAAAGGCTGTCGTACTTTTTTGCACAAAGACCGGCTCGTGTGACTGATATATTCTGCCCCACAGGAGCAGATAAATAAATAGCTGCGCACAATCATGTCTAACCTGGCCCTGACAACCACACGATTTTTCTACAAACCCGCATATTTTACCGAATAAGTAACGATATAATGCAGGGGCTTGGAGAGAATTTATTAAAAACAAACATATACCAGGCAAGCTATCTTTTGAAAAGGAAGTTGCTCATCGGAACAGATTTGTGCTGCCGCTGACATTTTGAACAGCTTGGTCTGATCGCTATTTTGAAGGCCTACAATACAAAAATTGGTTGGACTTTTAAATGATCGGCCAACCTTGCCGGTCTCCAAATGGTCGATTTTCTCCTTCGCCTCCTTGCCCTTTTGACAGACTGTTATAAGACTCTTTGGCTCTAAGTTCAATCAGAAATGCTTCTAACTCCGCATCCTCTTCGGCGAAACACGTGTCTGGACCATTTAGCTAGTTCCTAGGCTGTTAGTACGGTAAGTTACAAGATCAATTGATTTAGTGTGTTATGTAAAACCAAGAGCAAAAAAAATCTGTTCAACAGACAGCATTAAAGGGGGAGCTTAAGAAGGTCGAAGGCATTTTTCGACACAATGGGTCTCCAAAAAAGACCAGCAAAGTTCCCGCTGCCAACGGCAAAGAAGAAGCTACTTTTCATTAGGGTTCTGTTTCCGAGGCTGCATCGAATGAACTTTCACGCAGGCGCCTGAAACAAGCTGTGCTAAGTACCTTTCCAGTAGCCGACGTCCACCTACTGTTCTCGACTACTATCATCCTATACGGAGAGAGAGCAAGGACAAGCTGGCAGCCCAGTCCACGTCCATGTGCATCCATTCCCATATCTACTCCTGTGAATCAGACCGAATTGGTCGCACGAGCCGCGGTTTGTCCAAAAAATACGTAAATACCTTCCAGCATGGTGAGAAAAGGGCAAACTAAAGAACATTACCAGTTCTATCACTCACACATGATAGACTAAGATAATCACATAGACACCAAAAAGCTTTTCCAAGTGTTTTTCAAGGTTCCCTCGGGATACTCAAAACTCCTTCGACAATGCTTGTGGGATACGGCAGTGGCGGCTGCATTCAGGTTACACAAGCCGGTCTTGTACGCGCACAGGAACTTCACGAAGACGCCGCAGTCGCCATGGCTAAAAGCCGCCAATCGAGCCGCGCGCGCAGCTAATTACCTTTTCTGGCGGTGATGTCCCGGTGACGCTAATCAGATTACTGACTAAAATGTTGTTTACCCCTTCCCTCACCCTGAAATCTGTACCATTATTCCTACTTACCCACATATGTGATTTGGTTACCCAACCGTCTGAATATAAAGGCCTGACGTGAATTTATCGAAAGCGACTGTATGCTCACCAAATTATGGTTTGAAATTGTTTAATGTAAATGTTTGCACATACGAGTACACAGACCCAGCAAAGGCATGTTGAATTTCGTTGTTAGTATACGATTTATTTATTCCTGAAGAGAGTTGCTTCAGCAATAGTATGAAATGCTATGCTTTTGACTGACTTTGAAACGATACGGCGTTTATTCGGAAGGCCGAGATGGCTACAAACTCTCATCACACCACAAAATCTGTAAATCGGTCAACGTTGGAGGCTGTTGTTTTGTGGAATTACGCAGGACAGCAAAATGCCCGTCACAAATCATGCCCCAAAGTCCTTCATCTTTTTGCAGTCATCGTCAGCCAAGGAGTAGAACTTTCAGAAAAAAAAGCAATGATTTATAGACAGCTGTTTTGTAGACAGCAACATATAAGAAGACCACGACCATCTCTAGGCAGACGAAGCGAACAGAAATGCCCATCAATAGCTTTTTAAACATCAGCATTAACAAGAAACATCTATGCGGGTTCCTTTAGTGAACTATTTTGAATAAAACTGGATAGGAGATGAGGACGGAGGGAGAATAAGGAGGGTGACTAAGTACACCAATTAGAGAGAGTCTTATTCCAAAGGGAACGCGAGCTGCTCTATGCTAGTACGCAACCATACTTGCAAGATTCCGGTTTTCCAGATTGTTCTTTTGACAACACGCCAGAAGTAGTGAAGTCCGCGGCGAAAATGAAACTCATACGACTTTTAAATCGTAAAAAATGGGGATTTAGCAGAATACAACAGAGTCTGCAAGAAATGCATTCGGCGTCTGGCTGCCCAGACAACGTTTTTAGGGAACAAACAGTGCAGAACAGATAAAAGGCCAAAACAATATGTGTGACAGCATGGCAGCATCTTCCTTCCTGAGATGACCACTCATTCCGTAGTAAAGAGACGCAAATAGCCCTGCCACGAGAGAAAACAAAAAAATTGGAATGTTTAGTGAGATAAAATGTTGCGCGAATCCAGGCAGTAGTCACGGGTTTACTTTAACTAAAATCCAACACTGATTTACGTTTGACGTCTCCCCGAAACCGGGGCACTAGCAGTTAGTTCGAGGTGTCTACTATGACCCGCATTTCCCTGTTTGGTTCGGATTGGCTATCAGGGTTACAGGCTTTCCGACACTCACTTAAAAAGCCGTTCAGAGAGAGAAATTTGTAAAATAAGTTAGGTTTGGAGGGGATTTGGTCAAACATTTGTTAAACTAGATAGACTGTGATCAGCAATAGGTCAAGGATGCAGTAATTGCTTCATGCATTTGAGACATTTCGGTAGAAACCGCTACCACTTCTGTTATTTATATACCCCTGCAACAGGTGGCGTCTTTCATAAAAAATTTGACTGACATTCTGAGATATGTATCGAGTGGAAAGTGTACCACTAATTTCTATGCAGTTTAAGCTTAAGATCGTCAATTCCGGACGGGATAGTTGCGCTTGGCTGCGCTACTGTACAGTCGCATGCAACAAGCACGCCCGGGGAAAAAGACTACTCAAGTTGACATCATTCTGGATAACAATAGGATCTGTCAGAATTGGGCATGCATTTCCTTATTTTTAGCCATTATTTGGTCAACTGCATCTTCTTCAAACTTTATACTAGACACAGGGATGGCTTTTGGCTTTATATATTTCCAAGTACGAGACCTTTTAACGTAGAAAAAGGTGCATTCGTAAGGTATTGTTTACGTCTGGTTAGTCATACTTCATATGATGTATGAATGCGACATCGTCTACAGGTACTTCGTAACTAAATAAACCTTGTAAGATGTCATCACAAGAGCATAAAGAAATGCATTAATTTCCTTATGCGGAAGGCATACCGCTTGAAGCTTGAAAATCCTATGCGCAAGTGCAACCACAAGTTTGGTTAAAATTTCCTTCGGATCTTCAAAACAACATTTGGTGAAAATGAAGCGCAAACAAGATGGATTTCCCTGTCCCCCTAATGTTCTTGCAATCACTTTTTATTAATATAGCTGAATTTATAATGTCATCTAAAATGAGAGGCGATTCGGTATAACGAACTTGATCATTTTTAACCGGATGCACTCTTGATATGCAATCAGCAAGAAGCTGTCTCAAATGTTGGCATTCTGCTATAATTAAAATATCTGAGAATTATTTTGTAAGAAAATTGATCTTACGGCAATATGTAAGTAATCCGTTCCAAACGGAAACACACTTCAGAATTTTCGTTAACTTTCAACGAAATAACTCACATGGTCGGGGCTTTACCAAGTGCATGATTTGAAACTCTGTCGGTCGGCTTGTATTGCGAAGCACAGTCCGATAGCTTGCTAAACGAGGAGGCTAGCACTTTATGGACCATACATGAACATACGATCTGCCTTGTTCTTCTTTTCGTCTGTTGGCAACAGCTCAGCCCTTTTGGCACGTGACCATTGGTCCGACATTCAAATTGACATTCACACGCATATGCATAAGCACATTCGTACTTTTGGAAGTACACTTATTTTTGAAAAGTTAATTAATTCTCTGTGAATGTGTGCAGACACAGAGGCAGGGTTTGCTTTGGCTGCTATTTTGTGAAACTCAGGAGTAAATGAATACTTGTAAAGGCCCGACTGACATCCAGAAAAGATTTAATCAAACGATAACGAAGGAAAAGTTTCAAAGGCTTGGCGCCAGAGAGACAAAATAAAGCTGCATGTTTTTTCGGCGCAGACGGCTGCTGAAAGCGGCTAGTGAGCAGCATCAGCAAAGATAAATCTTCTTGGCACGTAATCAAAAGTCAGTTTCGCAGCACATTTGCTGCGGCCTCCTTTAATGGGTCTAAACGGAAATTATGAAAATTGATAAAATATGTATGTTGCTGTTTAATCTTTTAAAAGTAGCACTTCCTCTTGGCAGTCATTTGTTGACTGAAATATTCAAGAAACCACTGCAAACTGCCGTCATTTTCATGCAAAACTGTTATTTGAATGATCCTTGACAGGTGATGTGGACGTACAGAAACCATCTCTGGAATCATGCCGCACGCGAAGAAGTGAATACTTCTCAAGTATTTGGATTCGTGAGTGTTTGTGTTATATCTAAATTTGAATGAGAGCGTTCAATGTGATGGGAAGGTAGGAGTGCGATTATTTTTATCTCCTTTGACTGTAGACTTTCAACTAGTTTGAACAGAATGAACCTGAAATATTGGGCCAGTTAAAATGTCAAATTAGTTCATGTACCTCAGTGGGTATCTAGCAGCATATTCTCTAGCATTTTTTCAGTTCATTTACAGTCAGTGACCTTTCTAATAAAATTACATCCGAGATTCTGAAAAGCAATTGCGATCAGAAACTTTTAAATAAGCAAGGCTTTAAGATTGATTATTGCGCAACAATGACTTTAAATATTCCAAGTTTAGATGCCACCTTTTAGCTTCAAATCTATGTGGCAGTTTAAAATAAAACCGTCAATTTAAATGAACTTCAAAGAAAACATGCAATAAAAATATTATTTCTTACACCTCACAATAATGCCGTTTTAAATTTCTATATTCATTAAAAGAGTAAATTGCGGCTTTGCACTTTTTTACTCATGATAAGATTGTTCAAAACCTTGTAATGTATGTTCGATAACATGGTAACCATTGGTTTTTAATGGTCCTTAGTTAGTATAAGGATTTCAAAAGCCAATAAAAGTAACGATATTTACCGAAGTTTGGTTTTGCAGACGACCGAAAGGATACCCATTCAAAATTTGCATCCTGACCTGTTTTAAGATTTAACAGCATGGTCATTTATTATAAATTCCAACTAGAAAATCCATTTTGAGTAATCGCATAGGCTTTTCTTAAAATTGAAAGCAGCTATTTTTTCCTACGGCAGCGCAGCTATCATAGTCTTTGAACACGTATCAACGCAAGCTTTTAAAATAAACAAAAACAGTACTATTGAGAATCTGTTTAAGATAATCTCCCATGAAAAATAGGTAGCATTTACGACTTCAGGGTCGCGTGTATAAAAATAATATAGCCAAAACGATAATATCCCAAAACCGCATCAGATAAGTGAATGGTAAAGAAGTATTCAGTGAATTCGCTTGGCTGTGCGTGTAAGTATGAACTCCTAGTACTATTAGTGCAATTAGCAAACACGAAACCTTTGCCAACGTAGACAGTGATTGTGAAATGGACATTGGAGACTCGTTTTCTATCTTCCAGCGGTCCTACCCAAATGACGTCTGCAGACCTAGATATTCCACAACCGAGTCAGTGAACGATTGGATCTTAGACGGGCTCGATTCATTTTAAATGACAGCAAAGGGGAGCGAAGTCAAATGAAAGTGCCACGCACCGATTAATCCTCATTTCCGGACGCAAATATACCTCGTCTTCAAGGCCCAACGGAAGAGCTCATATTCGTCGTACAAGCATGAAACATAGGGACATGCCACCACAATGGCCTTACGTAATATTTAAATGTATTGCTTTGAAGTCAAGTGACCATCCGACAATTTAGTTTAGCATAATAATGAAATGTGCATCCGTAACGTTCGCATTAAAATGCACAGAAAATCTATTAGGTCATGTTGACTATCGGATCATAGTTATGAACGTCTCAATTGGATGCTCTGCGTCAGCTTCTAAAAATAAAAGAAAATTTTGAGAGATGCCTCATCTAAACATTTTGTGAATCACTGCAAACATGGGTTGAAAGGTTGGTAGTCTATCTACTTGAAAAATACTTGAATATTCTGGGCAATATCTGCTAAAGGATCATGGCGGCACAAGCTAGAAGAAAAACTAGTTAATTTTTAAGGTCTCTTATCAGTTGAATGTAGCGAAAACAGAGACGAAGAGCATTTATTTTACATTTATCTAAAAAGAGAAATTAGACAAATGAAGCGTACTCCAACGATCACGCGCACGTTTTCGTTGAAAAAGGATGCTGACCAAAGCGTATATAACTTTAAGTCAGCAGCCTTCGGGATTAAGCTAGCCTGTGGCACCTGGTAGTGCTTAATATCAAAAGGATAATGTTGCACTACCTGCAAAATAGTTTATACAAATCTGAGCAACACAAAAATAAGGAGAAAAAAGGAGTCATCCTGCTGTGAGTAAAATAATCCGATGTTACGGATTAAAAAAAGAAATGGCGCAGAGATATCCGTTTTTGCATGTTAATCCTTAAGAGTGTGGCACGATTTTTAAACTGGACTTTTTTCTGACAAAATAAAAACCATGATTTATTAGGAAAATGCATAACGCAGATCTTTTTACGGTGGATTATCCTTTTAAGTAATCACAGAAGACATTTTGAGATGGGAACTTTGCTAAGGCATGAAAAAACGAAAGGCATTTCGTCTAAGGGTTTCCTTAAGTGTCGTCAGATAAAAAAATTCAGAAAGGGCAACTATTAAAAAGGGAAAAAAATTATACAAACTCAGGTTTCTGAAAATAACTACAAAATTCTTTCGCCTAAGTCGATATATGTACTAGTCTGATAGCTTTATCCATTATATTTAATTTTTTTTGTGAAAATAATGTTGATTGGTTTATACAGAACAATTTCAAGAACTGTACGCCAAACTGCCCCAAGCTCTATCCATTGCATTTTTGGTACTAGCATCTGCTACCGGATTAGTAGGTTTGTACAAACATCCGTCACTCTAGATAATTGTCCCTGACATGCAAAAAAAGGGAGCGGATGCGCAGTTATCGCGCCATATACCAGCACGGCAGAGTTCGTACTATGTGCCAGGTCGTGCTCTGGTTCGCGTAGACGGGTTCACCAGCCCTCTCAGCCACTACGGCCACCCCACATCAGACAACCGAACGGCTCGGTTTGTGGCCTGGTGCTGGGGTTGTAGAAGAGAATTCTTTCGATGGCCCTCACTAGAGACAACGTGATGCGCTTGAAGCTATCATGATGCACTAAAAGGCGTGGCTCGGAAGACTGCCAACTGATGGGGAACTCGGATTGCGCTGTCAGCCCAATGTGTGTTGTGCTGTGGGGAGTGGCTGACGGAAAATCGGGCTGCAATGGATCACCTTTAATGCATCCTCTATAGCACTGCTTTGCATTTGGGATCCCAACCAAGTGTGGCGGCATGTACAGGGGCAGTTTAGGCCGCGCCAGCCACTTGGGTCTGATTCCACCTTCGGTCTTCCTGGCTCTGTCTCGACATGTAGGAAACGCGGGTGAGGGCAGAGAGCGAGGGAGATGGCTGTAGATGTTGTGCAAGTCTATTATCACTAAAAGGTAATCTGTGCGTCAGTCACTGTCTCTGCACCACACTACTGTGCTGGGCGCCAAACTCGATGAGCCAACCGAGTGCCGCAGCTGACCTGACTAGAAAGCCTATGGCTAGGGGTGCCACTTAACACTCTATATACAGCTGTACTTGTGAGCTCACCCAGACTCTGCACAGCCTCATCAACACGTGCGTCCGATTGGATGGGTAGTATTTTTTTGTGTGGCACACACCGTCACAACTTTCAGACTAGAACGGCATTTAAGTAGAAGCTATATTAAGCTCCTTCATGTTCATACGCCTACCAGTTAAAAGGGGGAAAAATAAAGTGGACTGCTGTAGTAAATAGTTCGATTGCACTAGCTTTGCCTTGTTTACAACAGCACAGAAAGCGGTTGTCTATGAATGGATAGTATTCAACAGTGAAGGTGCCCGGTGAGAAGGAAAGCGGACGCATTTGGGGAAGAAATAACTGAAGTAAACGGATATCGAAAAAGGGATAAACCACCAGGCCGATCTTAGTAAACGACAAAAATCATATAACTCGTCAAATATTGAAAAAATTCACTGCTAGTCATTTATCATTGTTAAAAATGTAGACATCTTACTTGGGCAAAAATTGTAACTCAAGTTAAACGATAGGGAGGTCTGCTTGTCGAAAATTTAAACATATTTTCAATAAAAAGCCCACACAGAGCACTGACTACACAAATTCTAGTTCTTATATCCTCTCAACTACTGAATAGTGCGATGGTTTAAAACGATACACTATTTCAAACCTCCTTACTGCTGACCTTATGTTCGAAAAATGAATATCCCCTCATAACTTACCTGAATTTTTGACCATGGCAACTCACTGCAGGCCTAGATTAATCCGTCTGGTGGGAACTGCTGAAAAGAATTCAGGAGACTGAATGGACACTTCCAATTTAGCGAGTGAGATGTATGAGGCCTTTACCGCCACAGATCCTCTAAAGCGGCTATGGATAAGACGTGAAGTGCCTATCGCCACAACTATCCGTGTGTAGTGAGTATCCATCCCAACAATCCTCCTCTATGGTTGTTAGTACCGGGCTTTGTGCGTGGAAGATGGACGAGGACTGGAAATATTTCACCTCCGCTGCCTGAGCACCATTTTGCGAGTGAAGTATACTAACTTTATTTCAAATGAGACAGTCCGCACTGCCTGCGAAAGTATCGCGAGGATATCCCAAGTCACCCAAGAAGGACGACTGAGGTGGTTTGGATACGGTGTTTGCTATCCGCCTAACAAACTTTGTTGAACTGTCTTCGAAACGGCGCGATTACACACCTGGATTCTTCAGAAAAGAAAGCAACTCTAGACCTGGCTCGACACAGTTCATCAAGACACGTAAGTGGTACCTGGACCTTCAGTACTCGGCCATAATCGCTGGAGACTTCCAGTTCCACTGCCGCAAATTATCACACTTGGAGAAGCATAACGAATGATAGCATCGAGGTCGACTAGATCAGGCAAAAGCACAGACGCCTCAAGTACAAGAACTTATAACGCGCAGTTACGTGGGTCATATTTACAGGTCATTCCTGCACCCCTATTGTAATTTTAATCAGCATTCCTTGTTTTTTATTTCAATGTGTAGCAGTCTAAGCCGTGGCTGTGCTCTGATCACTACGATCATTCGGTCGAATCCCAGGTTGGAGGTAAGAAGGCAAAAGGTACCAGAAGGAGTGGTTTGTTGTGTACAGAACTGCCTATTGCTGCCCCAGGTGGCAGTGACCACTGCGAAGCCAGGGCGAGTGTTGACTGCGTCCAGCCAGACCTGAGAGAGAATGAGGGGTGGTGGCAACTGCTTAAGTAGGATTGCAGAGTAAGCTCAAGCGTTCTGATATTGGTGTGTTTCAACTACCCGAAGGTATGTGGCCTGCAAAGACCCCCTGCTGCATCGGCCGATTCAAGTAGCCCTTAGGCAGGCGTGCTTAATTGGACGCATGTGTATGCGCGGATGTGTGCGTACGTGTTTGCGTGACTGAATAGGCTGCGGTCAACTGTGGAGGCCGCCGGAAACCCGAAGGTCAGGAGACGCTAGCGCAGCCGTTATCAATTAGCCAGAAGCAGCTGCGAGGTCAAGCCTCGGGGGAAGGGGTGCCAGTGAGAGAAAGCATCGGAACAGTTGCTTGTGCCAACTCATGACTTTTGGGTAGGGTGCATCGAAGAACGAAGGGAGGACAGGCATTGTGGCCATCCGCCACAAACGTCTTTATCATGGCTGCAGCTTAGGCTCAGAGACTGACAGGATCCGCGGGTTTAAATATCAGCAGCAGACATCCTGTGTTGGTTTCATGAGCAAAAATTAGCTGTCAAAAGAGGCAAAACGGGTGACTGGGGTGACGCATTTACTTCGGAAGGCCGTTTATTACCAATGATGCTGGTGATATCCTTCCTTTTGTCGTAGACCAGGAGAGCGAACGTTTGTCCAGTACTTTTCCTTGATTAGCCCGTCTTTTCCATCAGGCTGATTGAGCCAACATCAGTTCAATTTACTAACTCCTGGCTGTGTCTAAAATTTCATCGAATCTGTGCGTCAGTTAATGCTTACAGTATCCATCCTAACTTTCTCCACGAGGCTAAGAATTGCTTGAATTCTTGTTCTCGTCGCGCGGATGTTATTAATAATTTCGATTTGAGCTAGGAAAATGAGTAGTGTTGCCAAGTCATGCTGCCTGCGGTTGTGTTATCTGCCTGCGCAATGCCTACCGGAGCCTAAATTCGGAGGTTTCTTCCGGTAACTGTGTTCACCTGTAAAGCATTACTTTAAATGCTGATATTACCTATTACGACTGATTTTGCACGGAAAGCAACGACGCTTTTGAAGAAAAGTTATAAGCCGAGGAAACCAAAAAACGAACGTATCAAATTACGCTCGTCTTAGCAAAGTATGTGAACTCGTTGATGAACGTTCACCGACTGCAGACGAAACTCACTTGTCCCGCTCAGCCTTTTACTTGAGCCTCACTTCTCGGAACCTGACAGCAGCTGTGGCAACGAGTAGTATAGGCAGATAGTATTGCCTGCAAAGCACAGGGAGACTGGAATCAACGTTTCTGGCTAATTAGCCATCATCAACCTGTCATACGCAGGCACAACCTGACTCTGGGTATAACTAGCTGACGATGGCTAATAAGCCAGAAATGTCCATTCCAGTCCGCCTTATCTTTGCCGGCAATACTATCAGTCTAAATCATCTTTATTTTGTTACAGGTTTGTAGACAGGGTTAAAGTGTCATCGTTCCACTTCGAACACCTAAAGCCATCTGTTTAAAAGGACTCATATCTTATCCTTATTGCGTTTTGAAGCAAAATACCCTAGATACGCAAAACTGTCCGCAAGTTTCTTTTTTACGTTACACAAACCAGAAATTTCTTCTTATATAAACATACGAGAGAACTGCTTCCACTTTATTTACTTAGGGTTCATTTTAAATTAACAATCTGTTGCACACATATGCATAAAACGCATTTGCTTGCATTCGAAAAGTTCGGAAAATACTAGCAGCTTACAAGCCACGCTGCTATTCAAAAGGGAAGTGAACCAAGTGGTTTTGCTAAACTCAGTCTCAGAACTCCACAATTACGATATATTAAAAAGCACCACTTTGCTTGCTCTAACCGCCAAAGTTTATCCCGTTAGTTGCTTTTGCATATTGAGCGGATGCAGTTTTTTACCGTAATTTGTACATGGGCGCTGGCACGAAAGTTTCTGTAGCTTTCGAAGATAATGGCTAACGACCCACTTTGATAATGTGTTTCAGTATTGGCACAACAAAACTATACACATTCTTGATATTCCTTTGTAACATTGAAATAAGCTAAATGTAAAGTTCAATTTTTCGTTTGCGCATCAATGAACCGGCACTGTTTTACGCAATATTTCTGCCTTTTAGCCAATGTCGTCAAGCATCTGAAGCTGAAACCATCCTTCTGCCCTTTTGTTGGTGGGTTTCAGGCCAAAAGTTTTCGCAACCTTCTTATGAAAGAGGTCAGAAGTTTAACGTGCATGCTATTACATTTGTGGCTTTTTTGAGTGCTTCTATTTAAATGACTATACTTTTGCATTGAAAAAGTTTGACCTTCATATATGTGTTATTTGTATGAATGAAAGTCTTTTTTTTCTGGTTTTAGAAAATCTGCACCTCATCAGTCTATGCAACTATTGATACTGAATGCATAAAGGGAGAAGGCATCGAGTTTCACTTTAATGAAGCCAGCTGCAATCCATTTGAACCAAAGTTAGGTGAGTGAATTTCAAAAAATGACCAAAGTAAATTTTATCAATGGAGTCATGTCTCATTAAAACTGATATCATGTGCGGTTGGAGCAAGATCTGGCTATCGAGCAAAATCAAGATCTGCTCCAGATGATATGTTTTCCAGAGAGATTAAGCATAATGCAGTAGAAGTGCTATCAGATAAATGTTAGCCGAAATTATATATTTATGTAGGATTACAAGAGATTACTTTTATAGGGCTCTTATATTCAGCATTGTACAGCACAATTCCAAACTATTTCCGTCAAATCAGGATGCCGGATTTTATTGAGCTTTCTACAGTTGCCTCAAAACCTACGCCCTGAAGAAAATGATTGATGATTGACTTTTGATATCCCTAGATATTATTTTTCATACTCCTTTAGTAGTAAATCGAGTCTTTTTCAAAACCTCTATTTAAAGAGGGTTTATTTTTACCTATTTAGAGATTGCTTTTTTTGTAGACCCTGAAGTGTACAATCATAAAGCATCGCATTGGATGCACATTTTGAAAAATACGACGTGATCTTTACCGCTGAAATTTGTTATGCGAATTATATTATATCTTCAAAAATTATATAAATATGAGGTTTTTCTGACATAGGAAATACGCAGTTTATATTTGGGAAGTACTGTTAAAATCTGTAAGGTTTACAATTATTTGAGAAATTAGAAAGTATCTTAACACCTAAGGATAACATCGGATTGTAAACTCTTAATAAATTGTTTACTACCACATAAGTACATAAATGTGTATTTTTAGCATGTTTTCTATAAAATATACTTGAAGTTATAAGAGCATCGATAATAAATATGGAAAAGACCATAGGACTTAAGGAGCAATTCTTTACAGTGTGCATTTTCATAGGCTGCTGAAACGAAGTCCAGTTAAAAGTCAGTATCATGACGTTACCTATAATATATTGTGGTTATGGTGTAGGATAATTTAAATAAAAACACTCTTTAGAAGTTTACCTTGATAACATTAAACTGAACTGAGCGCTCTTAACTAATCTTTATAAACCAATACCTTTTAAAAATTTGGTTGAATTCGCTTGAATTATCATTTCTTTTTCGATTGCGTCGCTTGTATAGAGAAAAAGCTAAAAGACACTTTGCTGAAAAACCTGGCACCCTTAAATTTGGATAACGCTGTTTATTTTGTTAACCCTTGCCAACAGTCACGCAATTGAACTGTTTTGTTCAATGGACGGAAGTGAAAAACACATTTGTTGTGCTGACCAAACAAATAAGCAAGGTCGATTTTATAATGGCCACTATGGTGAGCGATTTTTTTGCATTTTTACCTTTTGTTGTTTTCATAATAAGTTCCGAAAATATACCGTCATATTCATATTCCATTCAGGTTACTATCTGTGCTGAACACATGCTAAGTACATAGACCTTACTAAAATGTGAATATATGGCTTTTGATGTGCTATGTGCCTAAATTGGCATTAGATACTCAGATGCCATTCACGATGTAACCTCGCGAGAAGAATTTTGTCGCATTCTTGAATAACTAGAAAGTGTTCGTGCTGATAACCATTACCTGAACTATTTCGAAACATATCTCTTATTTAATTCTACTTCCCTTCGAAACTACAGTTCTTGCCATTGTTTTGAAACTCATGATGGAAGTTGTTCAGCAGCATAGTGAATTGTTTCTTCAAATGTGTCTATCAACTCTGTTAAGGTCTACAGAGAACGACCACTACCCGCTGACACTAAGAACAACAGGTACCGGAACTTCACTTCTGCTTTTTTGGGCCTGGGAGTTTTTCGTCCACGACCATTTTTCGCACTTGCGCTCAAACCTCCATCCTTCCTCAGTGACCTCGGCCTATTCAGTTGGGAGAATCAGGCAACCGCAATTACATATGAAATTCAATTGCGTGGATCCTGTAAGCCCTTTTTTTGCCAACTTTTTTAACGTCACTTTAGACACAATGCTGTTTGAAAGTTTTTTTTGAACTTTATTATCGTTCTCGCGAAGTTTTCACAGATGACGCATGCCAGCTTTACTAAAAAATACAATGGGTGTGCACTTGAATGAAATAATTTTCCGTTACTTTTTCTAGCTTGACCGATTGAAGCTGAAAACATAATAACTTAAACTTAGCATTTTGTTTACCTTATGGGAATGATCTGTGATATACAACGATCAAAGTGGACATTTTGTCAATTTAATTTACATAACTTAGCTGTGGACTGGCCGTATACGTCGTCGACGTTTTGGGTACTTAATTGTTATTTCAAGAGCTTATTGAAGTTAATGTTTATAATTTAAATAGTTGCGCTGTTTGTAGGCTCACTGGCTTGAGGAACTAAGCCTGTTCGACTACTTAAGAATGCAATCCGGTTGCCATGACTAACTGTGTAGCCACTGCTGTCGGAGGACTCGCCGTGCAATTAATAAAAACTTAAAAAATATCCAACTCGCAATAATCTGTCTACAAGATATGGAGATTTAGGCAATCGAACCTTTTTATGGTACAAGTGAGGGAAGTGCCTGTGGAATAATCCTTTCGACGGCACAATTTATAAAGCCGAAAATTAATGTACAGGCCACCACGTCATCCTACGCCTGACGTAGCGAATCAAAATTCACACCAAACAGTTATCGATTTTTTTCACACGTTTAAATGTTAAATGTCTCATACGGCAAAATTTATGTGCACACTACCTTATCTGCTAGTGCGCTGTAATTATGCCTCGCATGATGAATCCGCAGTGGATATCGAAAGGCCAAGCGAATAAAACTATTGTCCCAGCGATCTAGTCATCTTCTTTCCAGTAAATATGATCGTTGGGAAAAGATTTTTAGCGCGCATTAAACAGAAAATCTTCATGGGAGGCGTATAGATCTGTAAGTTATTAAATGTTAAAGATATAAATAAATGAAAACAAAAAGTGGGCGTTTGACTGTAGCTCTTTGGCTTTCGTCAGCTAGAAGGAAGATTTCATTTAGAAGACGAAAGACTTTCCATCACAAAACATAAGAGGGACAAGAAGGCGAAAAAGCTACAATCACCTAAGCCTAGCTACTTTGATTTCAAGTTTACAGGCCACGAATAAGGACATTTAGTATTGTTTTATTTTAGAAAGATACTGAACAAAAGTAAATTCGTTTACGTAGTTAAAGGATATCTCATTAAACTTTCTGTCCATCATCACCAAAATATGGAAGGCTGACCATAATGAGCGTCTTATATAATTTTGCTGCCAGCTGCCTGATGCGAAGCAAGGTGCGAACCCGACTGTTAGCTGCCGTATTTCCTTCTGCTAAAGCTCGGCTAGAATGCCGGGACGCAGAAAAACAGTGGTTTTCTTGAGCAAGGGATCCTCCACCTCACTCTTTAACTATCTTTCCGATTTTTGATTTGCTTAGAAAAGCGGGATTGCATTTGCCAAATTTAAACCAACTCATGTGAACTTTTCTTCGTAATGATTGGAAATGTGGGCAGCTAAAACAGTTTGACTACCTCGGTTCAGAATAACCACACGGGTTGTTTGAGTGAAAAGTAATTAAAATCAACTTTTTCATTGACGTATTTAAAAAATTGACTTAAAATCATATAATAACACTGCAGTTTTCTTTATTTTATTTTCACCGTAAAAATTTTTTCCTGAATGAGTACACGTCACGATAATTCAAAATAGCAGCGCAATATTGTAACATTCTACCAGCATACTAACGAGACAATGAAATTTGGACCTCAAATCGCCGTTGGAAAAGGTGGCAAGTCCAAGCTGCAGTTATGTTTCATTACTCCGCAATTTACTGCATCACGTATAAATATAGGTAGGCAGTATGTACATTCCTCAATTAAATATCCTGACGGATGCCGCGTTTGTCTCACGCAATGAAGAGGATAATGTGTTAGAGGGTGCGTTATCCCTTACTTTTTAAATCCTCTGTTAGGTCTACAAATTTGACTTTGATGTTTCCTTCACAAGGTTTTGGGTCAGGATAAATCAATTTTCTTAGAAATTATTAGGACGTAACGGCTTCCCAAATATTAGCTTACAGTGGTGATTTTTTGCCCACGGCATCAGGCTGAAATGATACAAGCTCGTTAAAAGTAAGCTTTTTCAAACAGGGTGAAAAAGATTGAACCAACCTTTCTTTCATTGCAGCGCTATACTTAAGAATTTGTTGCGGTAGGTAACTTGGATGTAGGTTTACTTAACAACCAGATTGATGTCCCATTGGGATCCAAAACGGAGAGCAACCTCAAAGAGGGATATTCGGGCAAACAGTACTCATTTTTGCCTTTGTCAACAAGACAGGAAATTGTGCACTTTCTTGTGTATATTTTATCCATCTCGTTGCAGAAAAAAAGTTTTCCAGTACTAAAACCGTATGTCTGTATTTTGATACACTTTACCCCAATATGCAGATAATACAGCCGGATTAGTTTTGATTTCTGTAGCCATCTGGTATATTAACAGTTTACAGACCAGAATAAAATACAAATCATTCCGGTGTTCGATCATCTGTCTTCTTTACCGATCCAAATACCTGGAACGCGAACTTTCTATTTCATTCCTGAACAGATCAAAGTGTTCAAATTTTATTCTCGAGTAGCTGAGTTAACATTTAAAATCCTATGAGCAGCCGTATTTTCACAAGTAATGTCAATGGTTTTATCTAGTAGCTCATTTGTGAGTAGACTCTGAATGTTAACTTAGACCATGCGCTTATTCCGTAAATTTTCATCTTGAGTGCATCCATGAGTCATAAAACATCTTTGGAAGTTTGAAAAACAAGGTTGCTTCGTTCAATTTGTTGAACTTACCACTGGGCAGGTTTATTTGCGATCAATTCCTGATTGATACAAGCAGTCATAATGGTACTCCTGAATTGTGCAATCTTGATAGTCTGGATAGCCTGGTTCGCATATTCTCCAGACTAAACACCATTGCTGTTCAGATTATAAAATATACCCTCTCGTTTGTAGACGCACTGATGGGTAAAAACTTACATGGGTGTAACCAGACCAACAACGGGTACAACAGATATGCACTAAGAAGGTACAGTTACCTTTCAGCGGACAGTTATATCGGCTGATCTATAATATAGCTATGGAAAATCCATTAGGCCCAGTCTGGGTGTACATCAGCATGTAAAACTTCGAAGAAAATTTACCAAAATCGTACAAAAGGACTTAATTGCATAGAAAATACCTGGATGGCATTTTTGTCATAATCAGAAACCGTTAAAACGAAAAATAACTACCTAAAACTATGAACGACGCACATGCAAAGATCAAATTGACGGTAGAGTATGAAAAGAATGGCACGATATCTTTTTTTAAATGTTATCATACGCAGGCGGGCAGGTGGTTCCATGCGGAGGTCCATCTAGCAAAAAACAACTTGGAAATTATAGTACATGCACTTCCTCAGTTTCATTCCACTTCAGACAAAACGCAAGTTGGTTCTGTGTCTCTTCAAGAGAACCACTAAAATCTGTTTTTCGGATAGGATAGATGAAGAGCTCAATGTCATGAAGTAAACGTTGCTTGAAAAAGGTAAGCCGGAGAAATTCATCGATAAGTATCACGACCACAGAAACGAAAGATCTCCCGAAATACCCGTTCCAAAGAATGGTATCTTCCTCCTATCCAAGGGCGATTATGTGTCAAACATGATCAAGCGGCTTTTTGGATACACGACTGAACGATATAACGAGCCCAAACTGTATTACTGGGTTAACATGTAGTAGCGAATGTTAGTGCACTCGGTGCACGCAGGGGCAGCTGATAGCTTGGTCAGCTGAATATATGCCAAAATGGCTGCTTAGAGCAGAAAATAAGAGTTTAAATCACAAAACACCTGGTGGACGCCGGCCATACCTCGGGCGACGACTGAGCGTCTCCTGCGTTTTGCAGAGGCCGCTGCAATACGAAGAAACTTAAAACTCTGTAGGCAGTTGGATCACGTGATAAACGTCGCATTGCCGTGGTATAGATCGATGTAGGGCATAACCGCAAACCTCTTTCCATCCTCTCACACCGCCTACCTTCCTGATATGACCGACAGTAACCCCCTGCCTTTTGTCCTTTTAAGCGCGCTGTCACTATAACCTGAACTGGCTTGCTTCAATAATCCCCCCCTCTTCTTCTCATTCATTATGCGCACCTGTTTCTCAGGCTAACGGCTCGTACATTATTTACTTCTTAAATTTCAGTTATCTATGTCATTATTGAAGTCGGCAGTTTATTTTGAGTTATTTATAGTTAAGAACCATAAGCAGCTGAATAAGTGATCACCTAATTCGACGACGTTATTAAATTCTGCGAATGCTATTGCCTTTGCTTCGTTCAAATTGCTCCCGGGAAAGCAAAACCTACAGTAAGATGCGCCATACTAGTTTTAGCAATTATTGTGATCAGTGAACTCACGCCGAGAATGGATGGACAGTTCAGATGGACGGTTTATAAAAAAACATCCAGTTCTAGAAGAATAGAAGACATGGGGAAGATAATGTTAGATACACGTAGGTTTGCTTATTTGGACCCATTAAAACCGAAGCCTTCTAAGAACAAACTTCAATTGAATATTTTCATATTCTGTTTTTGAATAAATATCGTATTTATTTCCGATTTATTAGTTGGTGTATGCGATGACGAAGCGGAGTTGTGCGAGAAGGGTTGTAACGCGGATGCTCGTAACCGGTTGTTTTGCCATAGAAGCTGTCCGACGGCAATCAAAGAATGCAGTAAGTTCATGTTTTGCCCTTATAATATCTTCAAATATATAGCCCATAATAGCCTCCATCGCCTGTGTTAGGCAGCACCTAATTTAAAAAACTAAAAAACTACAGCAAAGATTTGCGTAAGGAATTGTGCAAAGAAAATTCACATTTAAAGGTCATATCAGAACAGGAACAAAGAAATTATGCTCGAAAGTACTGCAAAGGAAAGTGTCGCAACTAAATTTGCTTTGAAGTGTGTGCCTATCGGGTTTATTCATTGTCTTTTATGATTCAATGTACTTGGGAGCTTCTTACAACTCGTAGTATACGGTGACTAGATGACGAAAAAGCTTAGCCGACTGCAAACTGACTGGAACTATCAAAGTTCGAATCGTTCATGGGATCATTCCCTCCAGGTTTATTTGATCAGGCGTACAGAAGGTCATAGGATATTTGACTTCTGACCTTAAAGTCAGTTTGATTATCCCTCTGATCACAAAACCTTTAACAGCAATTTGAATGAAAGCCGGTGTTATTTTTTCCTGGCAGCACTTTTAAAGTAAAAAGGTGACTTGCAGTTACAGGTATTTTGCTTCGGCATTTCAGGGTGACTACGTAAGATAGTTGACAAACGTAAGAAACTGAACTAAGGTCTAAAGTCCTTGATTTTTAATATTCAGCTCAAAGTTTACAAAAATTGAATTTTATCCAAAAATAAACTAACTGAACAAAAGCAAAAAATTCATGCTCATCTTAAAATAACTTATATAATTAAGGGCTAGAAGTGTTAGCTATCAACGTAAGTAGAAAGGCTGGGCAAGGAGTTGAACTGCACTGGGAGTATTTCTTGGAGCGTGTTTGCTTTTTTAGCAAAACCCCTGAATTGTCCTTTTGTTATTAGAAGAAACTATAAATAAACGTTCTCGATACAGTTTCTGAACAACTGGTAAGGAAGTAAGAAAAATGGTATGCTTAACTATCTCTTTGTGCAATTTGCTCCAATTTTTCATTTTTTGGTCAAGTTTCCAAAATTTCGTCCATTATTGTTTTTAGCGCATACATATATAAAAGCTTGAAAAGAAAATGAAAATATCATTCAATCTGGTTCACCTAGGGGCAGGATTTTGTTGAACAAACGCGAACTGAATTTGCGCATATTAACTAGGCGGGAACTGTTACTAAAAACCTACGCCTATTTGTCTTTTGACCATAATACATAAGTGTGCCTGTTGCAGGTACATTACGTTAAAGTGTTCTGTAAGTTCCTTAACTGGCAAGAGCATTTATATGGGGAAGGCAAGAAAACTCGGGACAGACAAGAATGATAGCATCTGGTGTGTCATTTAACATCATGTTGACTTCAAGCAGGGAATGAAATGTTATTTCAAACTGCCGATCGGTTCAGATAGATGCTGGATAATTATTTAACCCACAACAAAACTATCGGGTTTTCAAGAGAAGCGACTCAGTATATTCATGTTATGGTGATAAATAAACTACAGATGTTCATTCTAGTGGCACTACACCATCAGAATTCATAATTTGCAACAGTTTAGATGCTCAAAAGGGATTTTATAAAAGAAATCTGCATGTCAAATTTTGCATATTGAATTGAAACGGGAAAGATTAAGGTGAAATAGGAGATTGCCAGGTATGGCAGATATTTCCTGTTATTTAAGATGACAAAACATAATCTGTTGTTTTCGAGCGTTGCTACACAGAATTAAATTAATAGAAGCATGAGGAATTTCACATAAATCATCCCTAGAACTGGAATATCCGAGCCTAAATCAACGAGAAGCAGGGAAACGCATGTGTGTAGAATCATATTGTTCCAGATAAAGCCACAACTTTGGCTTTAAAAATTATGAATTGCTAACATATGAAGCATTTTGCCAAAAAAAAACGCAGTAATAAAATTGTTATTCCGTATTTTTTGTACCACACCGAGAATTTGGACCGGAAAAAAATGTTCATATAGTGCTGTGGATGGAAACTCACAAAACTATGTTAAACTTAATGCATACAGCAACATTAATGTTTTTAAATAAAGTTTTAAGCCAATTATTAATTTAAAAACGGAAAACGTCCAATATAAGTATATCTTTGGCCAGTGTTATGCATTTAAACAAGGCCTCAAGTAAATAATTAAGCGAAAACGCTTCAGTCTAAAGGGAATATTGAGTACTTTCATTTTCATTAGAAAATGTATCACTTATTCTCAGGTTAATCACAAAACTGGGCAAAGATTTCACATTCCGCTTTGCTTTTCACATGTATTCATGAGCCAAATAACTATATAGTGCGATTTTAACAAAGGTTACTTAAAAGTGTTGGTTTTGATTTTAGGCATATTTTTATCCAATATTTTTTGGGATTTTCACTTTTTCGGTAACGTTTGTATGCGTCTAGAAACGTGACCCAACTGGATATTCCCATAAGAACGAATATGAAAAAGCTAACATTTTCAGCAAATACTTAAGAGAAATTTTTAATGGTCCAGGTTTTGATAAACACATATAAGACAATTTAAATTTGTGGAAAAAAGTTGAAATGACCGAAAATTTTGAAATATTTGCCAGACTTTCCAAGAAGATCTGAAATTAGTTTTAATCAAGTAGAGTAAAAACTCTTTAAGCAATTTGACGAAAGGAATTGTCTTCTCATATGGATAAAAGTGGATTTTCAGGAGTTTAACTTATATTTCGATCTGTATTTGCTAGTAACCTTTAGAAGGATTCTTTACCTTTTGGATTTCCAAAGTATTTTTCAAAAACGAAAAATGACTACTTTAAATGATATAGTTTTTTATTTCCTTCAAGTTTATTTCAATTCCTTTAAGACGGTTCTTTGTGATTTAAAAGTTTTCGCACATGTATTAATGCCAGTGCCCGAATGATTATCAAGTTTCCGGACAAAGCTAAAAGTTGGATCGTACCATAAAACTAGCTCCGACACAGCTTCACGAGTCGGAT
Source organism: Ligula intestinalis (assembly GCA_036362985.1). NCBI lineage: Eukaryota > Metazoa > Platyhelminthes > Cestoda > Diphyllobothriidea > Diphyllobothriidae > Ligula > Ligula intestinalis. The sequence goes on from JAYGXS010000001.1 coordinate 92,054,465, forward strand.
ATAGTAGTGATCTATGCGAATATGTTTTAAAGCCCATTTTTATTCTCACACTCCACATTGTGTCTCAGTAAAAAAAGAATTTAAGACGATGGCGGTGTGTGCGGGCACAGTGATCGGCAAATCTTGATTTGAACATAAATACGTGGCTCACACAAACAAGTCTCCGTTCTGCGTGCATAAGAAATCGAAGCACCGGATATCACTTATGTCAGAGTTTCCGTGGCTCAATGGTTAGGGCACTGGAGCTCTAACTTGCAGGTCTTGAGTTCAAACATCAGGATTTCGAAAAGTTGCGGTCATGTATTACTTAGTGGTATCGGCTTATACACCGGAAACGGCCATTCCAGTCTCCCTTGTATTTGTCAGTAAACTTGTTTAACTTTATATTATTAATTGAAGAATCAATGTTAAAGTCAGAATTAAAATTAAAGTTTTTATCCTGCCCTATGACGGCTTTCCAACTGGACATATTTTGAAAGACCGACGTTCATGGATTAAAAATGAAATGACTTCAAAGCCACCCAATCTTGCAATTATTCTTTGTGGAGCCTTCTAAACTTGATTTCAGGGAAAAGTCGGTAATTCGATAATTGTGGTAGAAGTCATTGGATCATGTTTAAAAGACTATTACACCGCATAAGACCTGTGAGCTGAGGGCAAGATGAGCTAGTTATTGTCTAAGGAGAGGTACCCGTAAATTGTCTCCCTCTTTGCACGTCAAATACATCAAAGCCGAATGCCGAATTCCAACGGGACGGTCAGTTTGTAGAAATGCAGTCAGTTGCAAAACTTTTCCTCAGTAATATTTTTTCCTCTCTTCCATAAGGACATTTCAAATCCCTTGGGAAGGCATTAAAAATTACTTCAGCCCACCTATGTCGAAAGTTGGCTAGCGGCAGGTCTGCAGCAAAAGAAGTCAAATTTCCAGCCTTTTAACCACATACACGAGTAGGCATTCCTTACACGTAAGTCTGCGATCATTTTTTCAATCGTGCGATACTCCTTTCTTTAAAGATTCGCTTCGTCTGTGCATCTTAAATATAGCCATAGTATAGTAATCTCTGCTGAACCTTATTCACAATACAAAATCCTGATTTTCTCTTTGGTCATGAATATCAATGACTACCGACTAAAACAACAGTGTTCCAATCTAGGTTTTGGGTTTGTCTAACTAACATAAAACGGAAGCGACCGTTACTGTGTGTCTGGAGTTAAGTGTGCCCAATTGCTATGCAAATGTGTAAGTATCACTCAAGGGGATAAAACTGAAGCTGCTGCGTTCTGTAGTCAAGGCAAGTAAAATATCACAGCCTTTTGCAAAGCTTCGAAGTGTGAGGGCATAGCAGCAGTGGAAGTCGGTTCGGTTTGTATGTCATAGCGCTTTTTAAGATAACCACTTCTCTGATAAAGAACAGGAGATATAAAATGCGACCATTGTTCACCCTTAACAAGTATGTACACTGTATATAAGTGACACGCTGTACTGCAATCGTCGGAAATCCACATGATATTACTCCACTTCAGGCAGCAGTAAATATGGCAGATGTCACATCGAGTCGGATGAGGATTTCAGTGCAACTACTGACCATGACAAGAAAGAGGTAAAGGAGTAAAATCAGTTTACTTTGCCTGCTTATTTCATAGTCTGAAATTCAGTTAATTTTGATACAATAAGCTGACTGCGTAAGCAGCATGTCGTAAGAACTCAGCATACAATCTCCCAAAACACTACCAGATTCACTTTCGCAAGTACTTATTTGATAAATATTTTAAGAACGCATTTTAACACTTGTGGTTAAACTCGTGACTGCCGTTGAGGTCATGAAACGTACGTAGTGAGAACGTTATCTGTATCCAAGCCTTATCCTTACTGTTAGGGCTTCAAATTCCAACTAGGTGGCTGCGTCTTTCGCAATTGTAAAAAATGAATTATTCAAAAAATGCCGAAACTCCTATTCATACAAAGGTTGATCAGTAAAAAACAAGTGCTTATTTTAGATCGCGTTGAAAATAAAATTCAAAAGAAAGGTCGTTAAGGAGCTTTTGTACGTGTATTTCCCTGATCTTATGCTTAATGGTTGTGTCTTCTGAATTCAAGTAAGCTAGGCCAAGCAAACGACCAGAGAATTGACACTAATGGCCTTAATCAAAAAATTTTAAGTCAGCACCACAGAAGACAATGTCTGTTCATGTTTAATGGCAAACACTAAACTCAATTCTGCGGATGGTCAATACCTTGCGGTAGTTTTCATATCTACAATAGCAGCATTACTCCTCTCCAGGAAACAAAATTTCCGACTATAGGCAGACATGCGAAACTCACTAGTTCACCTGCCTCTAATAAAATGCTTATATTCAGTCGTGGTAAACCACAAATGTGAACTGTCTTTTTGTCATGATGGGTTTTGTGTAATCCCTCCGAACATTTTCAGATCAAGAGGGAAAATGCTTGTCTGGACATATGTATGCATTTGATGTGCGCTGATGCTTAATTAATGTGCATATATGCGAGATTCAAAATATCCCAGAATGCCAGCAAACAGTGTGATGCAGAGCTGGAATAATGATTAGGGCTTGCTACCATGTGAACTTGCAGAACGTCACCTGATCTCTCGTACAATATTCTGAGATCGAACGTAAAACTGCTACTATAAAAAGAACTTTTTAATAACTGAGTCGGACACACAACTGAAACGTTAAATGGCTCACTAGCTACTTAGTGCAGAAAAGATGAAATTCAGTTCATGACTTTTCTGCATACGTTCTGGGAAGTAACACACCGACATTATTTTATGAATAAATATATTAATCTATGTCCAAGTTACCTAGATATACCTCGACGTAACAGGGACTAAGCATCAGAAATAGATTACCTGAGTCTCCTATTTGAAATATTATCTTTCCTCTAATTCATCCGGATGACGTTTTTACTCCGCGCGTTCTAAAATTATAATTACGCCGCAAGCCCAGCTGGATCTCAAAATAAACCACTTACTTTGTATTTGTTCGAATTTTTTAAACTCAACAATTTCTAGGAGGAGGATACATTTTGTTTCAAACTTTCCTTCAGATCACTGTATTTAACTGTTGTATAAGACTCAAACAAATAAGTTATGGAAACGTGCATTGTTACTTATGAGAGCTTGTGATTTATATATGTATTGAAAGTAACTCAGACATATGAAATCTATTCTTAACTAAATTGTTACTAGCGGTATAAAATTAAGGTAGACTACGGCACTTTAATAGCTTCTGAGTCCTGTTCTCCTTCTCAAAACTTGTAGTGCTTAAGTGTGTATTGCTGACTCAAGTTGGTCAGTTTATTCTCTTGTCGTAGTTTTTAACGTAAGATGTATGGTTGCTCATTGCAAAGCATAAAAACACTTATACAGACACTTTTCATCTTAATAACGAGGTATGTTATGAATGCCCGTTCGTAAGTCATGGAATTTTGTAGTTCTATACTTTATACTCATCGGCATGCTAAAATACAGTATACATAAAAAGAAAGAAGTTCTTTGGAAAATCGAGTTTTACTCGTAAATTTTCGAATAAGTATCCGGTGTTCATCGTCAGACTAAATTAAAAGTGAGGGCTGGGAATGTCACACTAGAGGTTTTGGAGGCAGAGGTTACGACGGATGGGGGGGGGAGAAGGGGGGATTGGGTGGAAGGGTTATGGTGACATGACAACCGCGGCAATAGGTTGTGCCTCCAAAACCTCTAGTGTGACATTCCCAGCCCTCACTTTTAATTAAGTCTGACGACGAACACCTGATACTTGTTCGAAATTTCACGAGTACAACTCGATTTTCCGAAGATCTTTCTTTTCATCATATCATCTCGGAATGCAACTTGCTTCACTTATCCCACAGTATAGATGTTTTATCATCCTTATACTCACTAATAAAATACGGTAATGCATATATCACTCTTGTTTGCATGTCTGAAGGTTAGCAATTAGAGAATTTGGATTGTCTAAGTTCAGCGAAAATACCCATGTAAGCATTCAGGAATTCAAGTGAAGCGAATGAACGTTTTAGATTCATTCATTATTAGGCGATACAATAATATAAGGGAAGGTGGAGTTAACAAAAGGTTAAGCAACCCATCAGTAATAATAAGGGGATAAAGGGGAAGAGACATAAAGGGATCAAAAGGGGGATCAGATTCTAGCCTTAATTTTGGGACCAGAGAGGGGAGGGGTGGGAAGAAAAAGGGGTCCGACAATAAGTTCGTGTAGTCCCATCATCCTTGGCTCGCATTTTGTTGAGAGGTGTGAGGACGCAAGTTGTCATCGTCTCATGACGGCGTGAGTGGCCTAGGTTTACCTGCTGTCGGGGCCTCGTTACTGTTTCACGGCGTGGTAACTCGCGTGGGGGCGGATGTTGGGTTAGCCTTCGGCCACAGAAGCCTTAGGACCACTGCCAACGCCTTCTGCGCACATAGGATTGGGTTAGTGAGGCGTATGACAACTGCCTCTGCCGTCGCAAGTATCCGCTGACGCTGGAACTTTGAGTGTTTCGCCGGCACTTTATAGACGACACTAAGCGATTGCTTGACGTCTTCCTGATGACCACTGTTAACCAAATGATCCAGAATCGCGCTTGATATCGACTTTACTTCGCCCCTGTTTAACTAAGCAGGATAGTGTTCTCGCATGCGCTTGGATAGCTGCCTAACCGTTCGAACAATATAAGTTGCCCCACAGGAGCATGTACAATTGTAGATACACATTGAAGGGGTCTGGAACGGAGGTTTATCCTTGCCCTCAAGGCGAAGAAGTGGAGTGCTTGAGAATACTAATCTTAGCTTAGCGGCTGGGTTAGTACGTGCGATTGGAGCATTCAAATTACGAGGCCCCGACAGCAAGTATCCCTAGGCCACTTACGCCGTCCCAAGACGATGACACCTTGCGTCCTCACACCTCCAAACAAAATGTGAGCCAAGGACGATGGGACTACATGAACTAGTTGTCGGACCCCCTCTCCTCCCCTACCCTTTTCCCTCTCTGGTCCCCAAATTAGGACAAGAATCCGACCCCCCATTTAATTTCTTCACACCTCTCCCCCATATCCCCCTAATTATTACTAATTGGTTGCTTAAACCTTCGTTAACTCCACCGACCCTTATATTATTGTATTGCCTGATGATGAATAAATCTAAAACGTTGAGGTAGTCAAGTTAAGCGAACGAATGTTTTCGTTCGCCTCACTTGACTTCCTGAATAAGAGAACTGTCTGTATAACTAAATTTGACACAAATTCATCTAAGACGCTACCTTGCGAACTGAAAATATAACAGTGACGCCATCCAATAAAAAATGATGCAATATCAGAATATATATCTGCAGCATATAGGTAAATATAAAGGCCGTCAGATACGGTGCCCGGTTTCCGTATACATAGCTCTATAAACGTGCAGCAGTTCCTGTGCTATCAGGCTTTTCCTCTTCAATACCGGCTTTTCGGTAACAAGAAGCATCCGTCATTCGGTGAACCTACTGATCCTCTTGAAGTCTCTTCTGTTAATTCCCTTGTTTTAATCAATCATAAATTTGAATGTAGTTACAATGTTTTGGGAATATTATACACACTGAAACAACCTTCCTTAAACACTATGCTCAACACATGATACGGATCAGATAAGTAAAATGGTGTCCAAGCCACGGCGCAAACTTACTTGTAAGGTAGGCATACCATGCGCCTTTTGAATGACTCAGCACTTGTGTCCACGTATGACTTCTTGATCATGTAAAACGCAGATGGGAGTGGCGAGCGAGTGGGCAAGTTCCCCACGAGTTTGCTTTAACGTCTGCGTTCATTCGCGGTAGTTCACTGTGTTGCTTCTGCTTTCTGTAGCCTTCGTGCAGCTTCCTCAGCTTGTCTCAGTGTCTGCTTCAGCTTGCTTCAGCGTTTGCTGCGACTTGTTGGAGCATGCGGTGCCCATTACCGAAATGGACGAGGGAACTATCGATCAAGCAAATTAGGACTGGCTTGATGCTGGTTTTCTTTTCCTAGCCCGGGAACAGCCTTTGGCTGAAATGTTTAAACCCTTGGTTTGTGTTTACTATAGTATGCAGTTAAACTGAATACCTTGCGACGATTAAGATTGATGTATACGTTGACTGAAAAGGGAAATGTGTGGTGGGTAGCATTTTTGGCTCTCCGCCATAGAACGAAAAAAGGACTGTTTGAAATTGAACAAGGCGATAAAACCAAAGTAAGAATTAAACCCATGCCTCAGGGGAAGCTGTGGTAAGGATAAATTGTATGGTTTCCTCAACAGGATATGAAAATAGGGGCGTTACACTCATATGAAACAGGTTGCGTTGTGATAAACATGCAGAAGAATAAATATTCCTGTGCTTTACTCCTAACAATATCTGCGACATAAAATTAATTTGAAGTCCTAATTGGAAACCTGTCCCTACCGCAAAGCCAAATCTTACGTTCAACACGAAAACAAACCGTAACCATCAACATAATCCTTGCTTAAACCCCAACACTTACCTCAACTCCAACCTTAAACCTAAGTCTGAACTGAACCTTGACCCCCCTTTAAACCTAAACCGAATTCACATCTAGCGCAAGGCCACATGTGTTGTGGATGGTTCCTAGTTCTGCTTCCAGTTTAGGCAGCCATAGAAATCATCTTTCCCAGTAGCGCCCACAAAAAATGACCTACAGAAATGTTTGTTTGTTCATTAGGATACTGAAGCCAAATCTATTTGCTAACAAGCCTGCATCACAAAAAAAACTATTTCCGCTTTTACCATCGCTATTAACACTGTGACGTCAGTTGAACAGGATGGGTATATGATCAATGCGTTATATTCACCGTCCGCTTATGGGAGTTATCCAGAGGAAGGCAAGCGTAGAGTTGGTCATAGGATAGTGCATTCAGCGTTGTGCTATATGGCTTAGAATAATTTGACTTACAAATCAGCGTTAAATCTGCGAGAACCAAATGGAATACTTTTCGTCTAGTGTACATATTGCAATTCAGTTGAGAAAATGGATCGTTAATTGCTGGAATAAAAATGCTATTGGCCCGCTATCCCTGATACGCACTCTAAACTTGCAGGAGTGACAGTAAAAAATAAGGGACGATTAACGCATAAAACACATAGTTCATTAGGATGTCACTCCTTTTTTATGCGGCTCAAACCTGTCGTAGTACATTATGAATTTTCTTCCGGTTGTATTTGGCTTGCTATCCGGGATTCCCGTCGTGAAAATATTGTGTCTATCTGGGGCGACTGGCTGGCGGACTGAAAATAACCTTCAATTACTCCTCTTAAATCTGGTCTCCGTGGAACTCTCAGGAACGTGAAGTCGAACCTCCCCAGGTTATAGGAAAACATGCCTTGGGGTAGAGGCATCAGTTTGTGTTTGGTATGCGTAGGCGGTCTGTTTAGCTTTGTCAGTCATCGTGCTCGAGTCCACTTTCGGTTATCTTGAAATTATCTTTCCATAGTCTATTAGCAAAAAAGACATCGGCAAAGCTGGAAGACTGTTGTGAACACTAATTGCCGAGCACGCTGCAGTCGTATAGACCAATAACGCGAATAATCAAGTCATGACTCATTCGACGAGATTCTGTCACACATTCCAGTTCGATGAAAATCGCGCGAGCCGCTAAGTCATCGTTTATTAGGTCCCAGTGCAATGACCTTCCCAACCCACCTTCGGTGACGATAGTCAGTTCCAAGGCCAGTCCTGGGAAGCCAGTTGGCCGAACAATCATGATGCCACTGTTCAACATGAGTTGTAAAACTTTCAGCAGATAACGACCCGAGCGCCGGTTAGGAAGTAATTAGCGCACCAGAGGGAAATCATTCTCCGTGATGTGGGAGCCTCTAATTGACATAGGTATGCGGTAGCATAGCGACTGTTCACTATAACTTGCTGTATACGAATTACCCGCTCCGATTATGTGTGCAAGCTGGAATCTGAAACACCAGGTGAATAAGTTTCTTGCCGTTGAAATTACATTTACTTCTTCGCAAGGGAGGAGCCGGCTTGACCAATGCTGTAAGCGAATCTTGTGAAGGTCATCCTTATCGTTCCCACTCCGTGTAAAATACGATGGATCACTTAGCTTGTGAAAGTTGACCTCTCATGTGCTTGCAAGAAAAGGATTAGTTTATTATTTTAAAAATCAGCTTAGTTAAAGTAGAGTACTGCAGTGTTCCAAAGGCATGTGGTAATGGACAAATAAGCTAGTCCACTGGATGTAAAAAAGAGAACGTCGAAAATCCTTGTCATCTTGCATTGACAGATTGCTTGGTCATGCATAAAAATGTTTCCTCCCATGATCATTTGTTTGCCAGACTGGAGAGTAACTAAAAACCCCTAGGGTTTGTATTGACCACAGTTTTAAGGTGGTCAATAGTTTACGTGAATGGCACATCTTTAAGGAGTATACAGACATCTGAATCATATATATTATTTGGCCCTTGGCCAACTTTAATCACCTATCCTACAATATGCAAGCAAAAACTCCTTTCAAATGATTATCGAGCGAAATATTATGATATTTGAACATTTTACTTGATAAGAGCGCATATGTGGGCTCTTGAAAAATTTTAATGATTTCTTTATGCACTACCAAATTTTTCCTATGCTTGCAAAGGTTTTTAAACAATATTTACTTTTGAAAAGTCATATTGGCAAAAAAATGTTTTCAGCCATTCAACATCAGGCCGGTACAGTGACATATTAACTTTAGCAGCAGTAAATTCCCCTATCAGGAATGATATTTTGACTCAGAAAATATCGCGGTAAAAAGGCTGAATTTGTTTTCCTGGTGAAAAGTGCTGGGTATTTTAGAACAGGATTCACTTTTATGTCAATCAATCGGAGCACCTGTGGAAAACAAAATCGGATGCCCAGGGTTGCACCATTTATAGAATACAGCTGCCCGGCTGTCAAGCCCTAACATTGCACGTCTCTTCTTGCTAATCAAGAGCGCCCATACTTGGCGCTATAATAGCCTCGTCATCCACACCCAAATTGCTAATGACAGCGATTTTATCACCAGTTTTAGTGATTGACAAGATAGCAATTCAGTAATTCCGCCCATCAAACCTGTCACTGGAAGCATTGTTCATCAATGTGCACTTTTTGTTTGATTACTTAGTCGGATGTTTGGCCTTGCATCGAAAGGGGGAATGTTGCTGCTAATTGTCATGGACTGCAAGTCAGTTAAGCATAAACCAAGCAGCTCGAGTTTCACACGGTTGTCACATTCTGCGAGAATTGAGAGCCGCTCGAAACAAAGGATGCAGGTAGGTCACGTGGAGGGAGCAGCTCCAGCCCCCCCCCCCCCCTCATTGTCAATGTCGGATAAGCCACTCGCACCCAAGATAATCTTTCTATCTTTGCGATGTATTTTCTATGTCGACAGACACACCCGACCCGATATGCACCCTCCGACATTTTTTTCTCTGACAGTAGATATTTCAATGATGTGTGGTCTGTTTGCACCGTGGCACCGGTGGGTCTCAACGCGCTGATAGAGCCTTCGTGATTAAACAGTAGTTCCTAAAGACGGTTACTACTCCTATGCACTTTTTGTCCTTTTTGTGAGTATTCTTGCTCTCGGGCTACCTCAGTCTTTGTGGGAAAAAGAGATACCAATATGAGTCATCTGGCAGTTCTCGCCTTTGTCCAGTGTGCATTATACGTCTGGGCTTACTTTGAATTTACTCACGTGATATCCTTATGCAATGCATCTCAAATTATGTGGGGTTTAGGGGTGCCAGTTACGGTGCAGCGTGCTTGAGCATCAGGCCACTCCAGTTGTTTTGAGCAGGAGGTGAATGCTGTTATAACGACGTGTTCAGCGTCGCTAGTGTTATAACGATGACATCTGACGTTTGCCTCCCTGGGTTGATCTCCAGTGCCCTCGCTGTCCTAACTGTCTAGTGGGTCTGCAACTCTTCGTGTCCCGCCTCGGGCCGAGCCCGGTATTTGGAGCAGACTGGCGTCGTCACGCGTCCGGTGTTGCAACCCTCTGTCTGGGGTGGCAGTGGCTTATAAGAGACTGTCTGCGCGTTCTCTTGTGGCCTGGTTGGCCGCATTGGGATAACGTCACGCGACCATTTGACCCTTGGGCTTTGTGTAGGCTGGTGTACAGTCCTGCGTGCGTGCGTGCGTGCGGTCTAAGGTCATCTCGCTTGGTCATCTCACCTGTTATGCGGTCCGAGGTAACAACAAAGACATTTTGGCTAAGCTCGACACCCTAGGAAAGCCTCCAAACGTTGCTAGCATTTGGTTCGACTAACATCCGAACAAATGCTCCCTCCATGAGGTTTCTCAGTATATTTGAGGTCTGTGCCCAACATGGGGGCGTTGGTGCCACGCGGACTCAGCCACCAGCCCTCCATGGCCTTCCCGCTCCGTGGGATCTGAGTCAGACAGGGCGGCGGCTCGGGTCGCATACGTCCGACGCCGTCTCCGGTCTTCCTTACTCTGTTTTGACACCAGGCTTGGGCGGGTGAGAGAAGAGAGGGCGTGTGACAGATGTAGTGCAAGTCTACTATCACTTAAAACTAGTTCGCACGCAAGTCAGCCGCCCTGCACTAACACGCTGTGGAGCTTGCCGGAATCGACAGCCGAACTGTTCTAGCAGCACAATGACTCAGGTGGTATTAGATGGGATCCGTGCCACTGCTCCTATCCTACTGCCGCTGTGCAAAATACTGACATAATGTAGGCTGTGATCAGGTAATTGTTGATGGGGTATTGTGGCCCACACAGGTCCAGACTGTACAAGTTGGTACCAAAGCCGTTATCGGCCTGTTATTGAGCCAAAAGCCTGGTCAAGTGTTTTTTTGTAAAACAGCGAACGTGGTTATACTTTTGAGCGCGGATCGTAACGTGCCGACCAGCTGCAGCTCCTCTCATCTCCGACCTTCTTAACTTTCTCTTTTGACATTAGGCATGGGACAAGAGAATAGGATGTATGCAGTGAAAATCTGCTTTCACTTATAATTAATTCACGCGCCTGCTTTCGACCTGTTTTAAAGCACACGGTGGAAATATTCAAAATTGACGTTTAAACTGTCAAAATTGTATACCTTTTGCGCATCGCTGATAAATCTGCTGATAGTGGACTACTGACCTAATCTTCAAACATCCTAAGAATCCTCAAGTTAATAAGTCTTTAACGAAACGAACTGTTTCGTTGCCTTACGTGAACTATTCGTAAATGACACAGCTTCGCAGAGGCTAATTATAAGAAATATGATCTTCACTTACTTTTTCTAGGCTATACGAATAATATTTTATGATCGCTATAAATCAATAAAAATGAGAATGACTTTTTGTGGCCACATTTCCGAGCATCATTTACATTAGTGAATGGAAAGATTTCTACATTAAAGCCGACGATCTACTTTGTGCTACTCAAATATGAGCTGTCCATTTTCAATCAATATTATAATTGCCCTTCAGTATTCTCTTAAATTCACATACTCATGAGTTCCTGCGTATACTGTGCCTGCAACCTTATTGTCTTCAAGTTAGTTGCAGTGAATAAGTATTAAAAAACAAACGAATAAAACTCAAAATTACGCTTTTCACGAATAGTTACGCACACTGACTGCTTAGTATTTTCCGTCTTTGAGTGCCGTCAAATACTACGAATTTGGGAGCAAGCGTCGTGATGTACGGCGGCACCAGTCAAGCACAAAGACGAGAATGGGGATAAGGCATTTCCGGAGGAAATTATAGAAGTCACACCCTCCAGTTATGATGTCCTCTTTCCAATTAATTATTTATGTATTAAATTGTGCAATGCGTGACCAAAAAGTTGCCATTCTGGACACATGAGCTATTTCAACGGTAAGGTTTGCGTAGCCTCACAATTCTTAAGATACGGGATGTGAATGCACTTGAAAGAGGTGGATAGTCTGTGTAGAATTCCATTCAGTAAATTTAGACTTAATTCACAAAAAGTGCACGAAGAAAATCGGTACTCTGTTTTATCAAACGAAACCTACTTAATTAAAATGCTTTCAGATGGGTTACATTTCGCGTAACGGAGACTTTCTATTTTGCAATCAAATATTAAACCTCCTGCGCGATCGCGGCAGACCTTTGCCTTAAATGTTCCAAGCCAACAAACGTATTTATTTTCAGTGAAAAGTATAACAACATATGAAAACGAATCTAGTTAAAAATCTGGGTTTTGCCATTGAGATCATCCTTAAGAAACTGAACCACAGGGACCGCAGCTACACGGAGGAGGAAATCAGAAATGGACAAGTCAGAAGGTTAAGCGCCATCCACTTCTGGCGACAACCACTCACAAGCAGCCACAAACTGTTATCGGCCAACCAAATGACTAAGCGGCCATTTAAATGCTCTCATATGACGTTTATTGATTTATGCCCACGCTTTAGTTTAACTTTCTGTTTTGCACGCGTCCGACCCCACCCCCGGTCACAGGCGAGTGAAGGAAGAGAGAAAGTGATAGATGCATCAAAAGTCTACTACCGCTTCAAACTAACGCACATGCAAGTCACCGCGTTTGATTACATCGTCGGATTCGAAGGTCGATCTGTCGTAACTATCTGTTATCACTTATCCCGCCATTGCCGCATAAAAAGGCGTAAGCTCACTGAAAGCCGAATCTGTGGTAGTGAAATTATGTGAGGCAAAATGATTCAGCTCTTTGATTTAGTTATAGCTCCAGAGGTATTTTAAATATTCAATGGATGCAGGAAGGTTGCAAAGAGAGCCGAATTGTTTAAAGTCCCTGTTAAATGACATGGAATATAATGCACTGTGTAACCAACTGTGAGTCACTGGTTAGAGCGCTGGAGTTCCGATCAAAAGGTCATAGGTTTGAGCATCGGGTGAAGCATCATTTGGGGTTGAGTATTATCGACTGATGACGGCTAATGAGCGAGAACTGGCCATGCCGTCGTTGCCGGCAATTTTCACTGACCTAAATTACTAGCTTTTTCGTGTCTGCAAGCAGGGTTAGTGAGCGAGCCTCAAGGCAGAGCGGGGCGAGGGAGATCTGTAAGCGATCGGTGAAAGTTAATCAACGAGTGCCCTATACAGTTTATAAAATATGCTTGTCATGGTCTTCCATTAATCTGTTTGCGTTTTCCCGGACAGGTTTGGTTCTGCAAGGCTTCTGTGAAATCGGATCTTCCTACAGAGGCTCATGGCGCCTGCTGGAACCGCCAACCGATAATCTTGGGGATCACATGTCGAAAGCCAACCAGTTCAATGTCTATAGCAAAAAGGAATTCAAAATAATGACGATTGGTGAAATAACTGTCGGCTTCAGAAATATTCTCGCTGAAAACTCCTTTTATGAATTCTCCTGTCTGAGAGATGCCAGTGAAATCCTCCCTGACTGGTTCATTCTCGGTGGAAAGGCGCTTCAACCAGGCTGGTACGTGGAGACAACCTAGTTTACACTCTTATATAACGAAGAGGTGTATATTTAATTCCTGCAGCGTAATGTTTTTTAACTTACATTTTAAAATCATCCACAAAGAGATCACGTCGGCAAATTTGATAGGCCTGGAAAAGTGCACTAGATCTTTTTCTCCGGGCTCAGATTCGCCATCACTCACGCGGAAAGGTCAGGGTTCTTGAAAGAAGCGAACAAGCAACTTCCAGGAAGCAGTCCAGGAAAACAAGGCATTTTCGCTGGGAAATGGCGGCTATTGACCTGATATTTCAAAGTCGCACCCGAAATCATCGCCAGAGGCAGGCACAGATGAGGGCATCGGGGCTGCAGTATTTATAGGACGTGATTGCATTTCATCCACATGTCTACTTCAAAAAGCAGATCCAACATTAATCGCTCGTGATCGTACATGGCACTATGATTGCTCCTTAGTTTTTATCCGATTCGTTGCCTGTCGAACTTTCATCACTTGCATCGATCCTTATCGGGATGCTGATTCGGCAGTGTGGCTCCTTGACATTCGTTGATTAACGTTCACTGGTCGCTAACGGGACTCGCTCATCCCACTTTGCCTTGGGGCTCATTCTCCAGCCCCGCTAGTAGCTTAGAGTGGCTAGGGAGATTGCATCAACCATTTCAGGCTAATTAGCCGTCATCAGCCAGACATACCCAACCCCAAGTGGTACCTCACACGAAGCTAGAGCGTTAGAATTCTGATCAAAAGTTCGCGGATTCAAGCCTCAGATCTGGCACCATTTGGAGATCACTCTAATCTTCTTTGTTCTCATATCTATAGTTTTAAATCAATATTAAACTCGGATTGCAATTATCTATCTCTTCGGTGCAGCAGAAACATTTTATCCTCTATGGTTTCCGATAAAAGTAACAAGTGAACGATATAGAGAAAGCCAACAAACAGAAAATGTTCAGCAGAAGACTATTCGATCGTTGAAACATTAAGTTCATTAGCATGGTGTACCGGATTATCGTACTAATTCACCATCAGAAACAGTCACGGATACGGAATGATAATGGAACCGGGAACGCAGTATTCATATGTCGCAATTGCAATACTGAGTTTATCCATGTAGCAGATCCTACATTCATCGCTGGCGATCGTACATGATGCTGTGATCCCTCGGTAGTTAACGTCCGATTGGTAAATATTCAAAAATTCATCAACATTCTAGATTCCTGGCGTGATGATGACTCAGCAGTGTGAGCCGCTGTCACAGGAACCTTTGGCTGCCCTTATTCTTCCACGCGGCTGATGACTCTGCATAGAAAATACCTCAGCGCAGAATATGAAGCTGCGTGGTCACTGTACTTAGTAATCAACCACGAGCCAGAAAACCAGGACTCGAGCATAATCGTACTACCGTCCACTTAAGCAAATTTCACACAATCGAGTTTGCAAAAAAACCATGAAAATAAGACCTTCATGCTTTACTTGAATATGGACCGAAGTTAATCGCTCTTTCCCCTTTGGGTAAGTTAAAACCGCAGTTGCCATGGGCAAAAGTCGATAACACAACCGCACAGGGCTTATCACCAGCCTCGGAACCGGCCCCTTATCAGAGACGGACAAGTCCCTAATTCAACCGATCGCACCTTATCATCTATCTTGACCACCGGTCCACCTAGACACTGACATTTGGCCTCGATCCCCCACCCATCCGGCCGTTACAACAAGAACATCACATCGTTCCACCAACGAGCTAGGTTTTTTGATTTACTTACCAAATAAATGGACAGGCTTGAAGAGAATTTATCGAAAGCAAAAGTATGCTCACCAAGTTCTCCTTTGGTAAGTTATAACCGCTTCTAAGAATGAACAAGTTGCGCCTGCTTTGCTCATTTTCTGCTGACGAAGGCTGTCGAAGAGCGCAGCATACTTTACTTACCTTTGAACATCAAATCAGTATCAATGCACTGAGTCGACCGCTTTAGGCTTCTGACGCATTACTGTACCAGGAAAAAATGCATACTCTTGTGAAATTTATCGCGGAAGGTGAGCTTAATGGGGGAAATCATTGCCACTGCAATCTTCAGACGCGATTCTGTGTGGATAGAAGAGCACCGAGGCTCCAGATGGGGGAATACTGTATTCCGTACAAAAGTAATGGATAATAGGTTGAAGGAACTGTGCACCAATTTGTTTCGCTCACTACTATATAGTCCCGATCACAAACCGACAACACGGCGGACCCGTGGCTCAGTGGTCAGAGAATTTGCCTCTGGCAGGAGAGACGCGAGTTCGAACTTCGGGTGTGGTGGCGATTTCCGCTGCTACATTGGAGTGGAGGTAATCACCTGATGACGCTTAATGAGGCAGAAAAGGCCTTTGTGGATGTCCCCTGTGTCGGTTGGAGAAATTTGGCTGTCATACGGGCATGCGTCTGCACCTGAGAGGCACACGTCCAAGACGTTTGGGCGTTGCATCCGTCCCATGCGGTCCTGTGGGAGTCAGCCTTGAAGATAATTGGCTATATCGGATTGGGGTAGACAGGTAGGGGTGCATGTGCACTTGCTAGCATTCCCGAGTGGCCATGCACTCGATGTTGCGTCAATACAAGCGCACTTGCCTTGGCTATACACCTGGCCTTGAGTCCTGCTGTACGTAATGGGCTCTAATGAGTTAAAGTAAATGTTGCATCTGTGGATGGAGTGTAGTGTCCATACAAACATCGAAATGTAAGAACATCGTTTTCAATATAAACGTGTTTGTTCTAGGAGTGCAAACCTCAGCGCTCTCTTTTTACTCGATACTGTTGGTTTATTTATGAATCTATTAACGTGAACCTATTGGTTTGTGTGTGAACTAATTTTTTGCCTATGGAAAGGCTTTTTAATTTTTCGTATGATTTTATACTAGTTAAGTACTGAACCTTGTGTTCAGCAGTCGGATTGTACTGCTTTTTAATCTGTATTCCATTGCAGCCACCCAAGGGCCGTTTGCTTGGAGATCTATCAAAGCCGATCAATGTTTAACAATGAGGGGCCCAACACCAACACGCTTCAATACAGAATATGTAATACAACGCATTAATATTAAAAATACTTCGCATTTTAGTCGAGTTTTGTGTGAGGCATCGGTGGTAAAGCTTAAAAATGAATTTGTATTTTGCTAAGGATGTTTTTGATTTCGTAAAAGGGAGGTTTTCTATGCACTTCGGCTATACATATTGTTGCTACATCCTTGACAGCGTTATTTAAACAGTATTATTCGTCAAAAAATCTTGGAAAGCAATGCAAACCCATGTAATTCCACACTTCGGTTTTATACATGGTCACAAGAATTAACAAATCTGCCAACATAAACGACTTAGTATCATCGCAGGAAACAACTTTCTTCCCAATTCGGAAGCGCTTACTAATATACATAGCATTCAGTTATGCAATAGATATAAATGCGTCAGAACCATTGAATTATTTCAAATAATCAATGCTAGTATAGGGCTGAAATGAGCTTTAAGGCATTATCGATCCATTGGTATTCAGACAACGTTTGTCAAATTCTAAATGCGAATAAATATTGATGAATTTCATCTGGTGTGCATCTTTCATTAAACCTCAAGTGAGAATTCTTGGATATTTGTGGAAAGGTCTAATATTGTCTTTCGCAAGACGTTTTGTGCGTGGTCATCTATTTTATATGTCCCTGTGTCTTTCTTTAATGTTAAAAGATTTTTATGACCACCCTCAGAAAACTGTAACCTAATGTATTTCTTTTAAATGACTACTTTTTATATCTGACTTCGTTATAATATTGTGTATCAAGGGATAAGAAGTCGTTTTTAGGGCTCTTATTCGTATACACTTGGATTACCTCTGTTCTTTTTACACCATTCATCAAGTATACCATTTGTAGCCCCGTTGCTGACCCCGTTTGTAGCAAAGGCGGGATTTCTTAAAGGAGATCTACAAGACGAGCAAATGCTTTCATTGCTGCTACACCTTTAGAAGATTTCAGAATCACAAAAATCATTTGATTGCAGATTATGCTAAAAGTGATATGATCACTACTTTTCGGAAGGTTGAAAAGCGTCATTTTAAATGTTTGAGAGGGTGAGGTAGGTACAGATGTTCACCAGTAAAATAAATAAATTCACCAGAATGTAGAGAAAAAAGGTTATACTTGCGGGTGTACGGTAATTGTTGAACGTAAGATGGATTTAGAGACGACATACAATTTTTAGCGACTTGAGTTAGTCTATATATACAAATAAATTCCATTTTAGTTGCATTTCATTTAAATATTGCATATAGCGTCATAAGTATTTTTTACCGAGTTGCAATTTGGGTTGTGAATTTTTGAAAAATATTTTATAATTCCGTAAAGCCGGAGACATCTGCCCCATATAAAGTCGATACGGTTTGAGTAAAGTGAACGTCACGTTTTCTAACACGCAATTTATCTCCCAACAGCAAAAAGCCAGCGCCAGGGCGTTGATATCTACAGTCTATGCAACTTTTCGCTTGACCAACTTTCGACAGAGGGCAACAGCCGGCCACGATCCACAAAACTTCTTGTTAAATACTCCCTGAAGAACGGTGAGTATTTACTCAGGAATGTTTGTTTGCATCTTGGTACTTGGTTTATATTTGGTGTGTTCGTTAGGAAAGCAGGCAAATACATACATCACCTACATGTGCGAACTGGGATTGTGCGTTTTCTTATGGAGCATTGGAAAAAACGTCGTTGGTTCCGAATAAGGCTCAGAAATATAAAAACTTATGAGCATAAACGGTTACCAGCAGCAGTAGCTTTAATTCAGACATTGTTGCCGTGTCGTGGTATGCTGTAGCACTGAAGGCTATGCCGGTATCTTGACCTTCCGTAATCAGAGTCATATTATTTATGACATTTGGCTCTGTATATTGGCAGCCAGGAATTCACGCAAAAGTCATGATGAAATTGGACTTGGTAGGTGAGCATAAATTTGGTCTCGTTATTTTGATCTACCAAGTAGATTCAATCCGAGAAAGCCTTTTAATAAGGGAAAACGTTTGCGCAGTTCAGTATATTGAAAGTAGTAGGCAATAACTTTGACGAACTCAGAGGTAGCTTGATATCCAAGAAATTTCCTATGCTATCAAGTACATGAGAACCAAACCTTTTATTCGCATGTGCCATGCTGTAGGATATCCCCAATATATACAAGAAAGGCTTAAAATAGATTCCTTTTAGAGCCAGATAATCTAGTCTTAATCTGAAAATACCCATATGAAGCAATGTTTAAGAAATGACTTAATTTTTCAGAAACAAGGAATTATTTGAGCTTTGTAAATCTGTTTGCTAATGTCTGGTCTTATGTTCAAAATTTGGTAAAATGCTTTGACCGCATTTTTTACCGCCTCAACGATTTTGGACGTGAACCAAAACTGCATAGCTATTATTATGAAAAAAAAGATATAAACGAACCCTACCAAGTCCAAAGCATGGAACAAAATACTTTCGTATTGGCAACATAAGTTCCACTTATGCGTAATTTAGAAACCGAATTGACTGAAAAATAACCATTTTCGCTAACTCTGGTTTGCATTTGCAAACTTAGAATGGAGCCTGAAAGTACTCAACTGTTGTGACCAATACTAAGTTATACACCGAACCCTTATTTGTTGCATTTTTAGCTATTATTGTGGCATTCAGCTTTAGTAAAATTAAAAAAACTTGTCCTTATCACCATCTATATGGCATAACATTGAAAAAATCAACCCACACAGATATTTGTCAGCTGAATATCTAACTTACGTGTTTTTTAAAGTAGTATCTTAGTATATCAGACTTCCTTTGCAGACGATCTTTTTGCTCAAAAATTGGTTTTGTAGTTGCCATTTCATAAGGACTAATATTTTAGAAGCTTTTCTTCCAGTAAATGCCTTGTGTATATATATTTTTAAGTTTTGTTTTGAACATCAAATCAAATCTTTATTGATAGGAAAATCTTCAAAACACCGAAAACAGTAAAAATGTGCCGAAATATATAGAACTATTTTAAACTAACTGTTATCCAAGTACGCAAATATCTATAAAAATCTTGACCAAAGAAAAGCACTTTTGCTATAAACGAAGTGGTACAGTTATCCATTCAACTGATGATTAGATTTAAACTTTTTGGTTTTATTCATAGCTATTCCTACTTTTGTAGAACTTTGAATTATTATGAAAATTTTATTTTTCTTAACAAACAATGAGTACTTTTATGTTTGCTTTAAGTAATAAAATTGTCTTTGGTTGTTCAGTATTCTTTCGAATTTTTCGTACATGAGCTTATGCCGGTTTGCGAGTAAATATCCATTTTTCGCAAACTTCAGTATTTTACACGAGTTTCCAGTCATACTGTAGACGAAATGTTGGATTGACTGTGTAATGAGAAGGGCATTTGCATTTCCGGGGCCATTTCCATAAAACAGCTGGAACTTCACTTACGTTAAGGATACATTTCTAATTAAATATTAAACTAAAAGCTCTTAAAATGCGCAGAAAAACGCACTGTTGTCTTGTTTAGAGAAAAAAGGTTTATTTTCCTCACATTGTAGCCCTAAATCAGTTCCTCTGATATCAACTACCTATGCTCATATCGTGGAATAAAAGCACTGAATAGTAGTCAAACAAATTGTGAATTCTTTGCCAAACGAATAAAGAGACATCCATACTGGTGAAAGGGAGGTAGAAGCTTCAGTTTGAAAGATTTATGCTCAGTCGTTTCTCAGTTAGTTCTACAATATTTGTTTAGGCCCATAATTGGAAGAAAGTAGCAAAAAGGATTGCCTATTAGTGTTGGTCATGGGTTTTAGGGCACAAACCTACAGATGTTAAAATACCTCAATTGTGAAAAAGAGCGGATATTTTTTACATTTTTCATTTAAATATAACCTCAAGTGGCATGAAGCCGAAAAGAAATTCAATTTTCGAGTTGGTGAAGGTAAATTTGAAGTTTTTAAACGCGTTTAGGTCAATGCTCGCAGCCAGAGGAAAATGCACCAATAAATAAATGCACGAAGAAGCATGTACTTCTAACCACAGCTATTAGTTTAAGAACCTGTTCGGACATAAAGACTTGAGAAAATAATTAGGGAGCATATTCTGAGTGGGAAGGATGTTATCTGCACAACAACCTTGAGCTGACAGTTTGGGTTTTGGTTCCCCTGGTTTGTCCATTTGATCACCTTCTAAATTGATATGCATTTAAGTAGAATCGGACAAGTTGCCTGAATATTCATTTGCTGTTTACTTTACCTATTATCGTCTTGAAATGCAAGCTTATACACCGGAAAATGGACCTCATTTGCCTGTCTGTACTACTTAATCGGTTCCAAGATTGCATTTATGGCGCCCATTACGAGATGCGTGAATAAACCGTGGTTGCGATGACTAACTAGGCTACTTTACTACCTACCTAAGTCAACGTAGCGGTACTTTGTTAACTCTGGACTGATTAACCATTCTTTTGAACTTATATTCCTATTTGGCGGAGTAGGAGGGTGTCAGACGGGCAAATTAAGGCAAATGGTTAAGTGGATCCTGAAAAACTGCCGTACCATAATGGAAACAATAGAAAAGAATGAGTGATATTTTGAGCGGTTTCCGGATTGCGGTTGCTCAACGATAACAACGCAATGAGGTTATTGAACTCCATTGAGCTGTGTTTATTGCATTTAAATTGCATATCCTTGCACATAAAATTTTCAATTCGGCGTCAGGCATATTCCCATCCAGTGATGGGTGGAAGGTGAAGTTGAAGGAAAAATGCAGTCGTGTTTCAGACCCTTGTCATCCTGTACAGGAGTTTAAATATTTTTAAAGTAACTTTTTGACTTATTTGGTTTGATGGCATTTTGTAATCCCCAGATTATAAAAGAACTTTGATTTGAAAAGATTTCGAAGGCTAATTTTTCACGAATCGTATCACATTCAGTTCTAAATAACGTACAATTTGATGTAATCATACGATCCCTCAATCACCCTGGCGATTTTTAAGACAACTACCTTTTTACAAAATTCTTTGAATTGATGCTTGTAAACCTTGCACATTTATGATTAAAATGAAACCATCGGATGGCCGGAACAAAACTATTTGATTCAAAAGAATTAGCAAACGAATATTTATTGAAATTACAATTCTGGACTTTTCAAAACAATATGTGTATCTAAAGTTAAGAATTATACCATGTGTAGTAAATTTGGTCATTACAGAACGCCTGAATGTAGAAGTTTTATTTACCTGTTTGCCAGCTGCTGAAGATCTTAATGGACGTCTGAAGCATGCGGATTTGTTATAATTTATAAATATGTTCTTACTACATGGATGCAGATCTTTTATTTGCACTTAGATACCATCGTAGGTATATTTTTTTGGGCACAACTGCACAGATTGCATACTACTTATGGATAACCCTTTAATTATCGATTTTTTCTTACGATTGGTTTTTAAATATTTGAACAATATAAAAGTTCTTATCTTAGCAGCAAATAACTTTGATTAGTCCAACAGCAGTAACCCGACAGTTTGACCATCAGTTTCGATGAGGTTCACCGTGTACTCCATATCTAGGTGGTGCAGAGACGGAGACTGACGCTGGATTATAGTGAGAGTAGACTTTCGCTGCATGCAAGTCACTCGCCCCCAACTCCCCCACCTAGGTCCGGTATTGAAACAAAATTAGGAAGACCGGAGGTAGAAAAGGGCGCAGACTCATACACCGTAAGCCATCAAGACCAGAAAAGCACAGCAAAGTTAGGGGGCTGAGTGGGAGTGCCATAAATGCTTCATTTAAAAGAAGCCATTGCAGCCGTTCTCTCAGCCTACCAGTCGTCTACTCCATACACCAAAACACACGATGGGCTGACCACATGGTCCGAATTATCCCGTCAGTTTGCAACCTTCCAAGCCACGACTGTTAGCGGACCGTGATAGCTTCAAGCGCATCAGATCGTTCATAGTAAAAAAACCGCTGAACCATCGGCTTCGCTTTCGCCTCCCCCTACCTCCAGCTTTAGGCCGCGGTCCGAGCCGGTCAGTTGTTCGATGCGGGATGGACACAAAAAAAGATTAACCCACACGTACTGCCATACAGTGGAACCTCGATTAAACAGTTGAATCTGGTCCAGCACTGATCGCATCATGTGAAACGTTCATCTTGCAAAACGAAGTCAATCAGACACCGTCAGTTCACTGATTGGTTGCGGGTGACAGAGGATCCACGCCCTGGGAGCAATTCTCAACGGCGGACATGGACACACAGACGCAATAACAACTCGTTAACTGAGCAGAAGCTCGTCGAGGAAAACTATCTTACTGATAGTGGTTTGCTCTTTACTTGAAATGCTCTTTGATGGGGCTGTTTGTCAGCCCGAGCTGCATTGTATTTTATTGCAGCGGTTTTAAAACACACAGACTTTTCGACCTTAGTAATTTGAACAATAAGACGGGCTTACTCGGGGAAATTTATTTAAATGCTGCCATTCGGACACCTTGGTCACCTTGGACACCAATGTCAAAGCGTTGACTGCATGTAACTGACCGTCAACTAAGGACGTGAGCCGTCACATGTTAATCGGCCTCGAACTAATCGATTTTTATTTACTGCCTCGGTCCTTTGAAGGTGGCTTCGTGTGTTATGCGTCACCCCTCGATAGGGGAAGGGGTGGCTTCGAGCCTCTGCTATTATTGTTTAGTCCAGCGGCTCTTTTTATTCGTCGGGCTCTTTCACTCTCGGGTTGCGTCTTTGCGACTTTCTTGATTCCTGCGTGGCCCTCTTGCAAGTTTTATATGCCAGAGGAAGTTCAATATGCCTGTTGCTTGAGGTGGTATCTGAAAACCACATATCAGGCGTTAGCCACCCCTCCCTTTAGTTGACCCAGCTTAAGGTGGTAGCCAGCTGAAGATCGAAAATCTGGTGCCTCATAGGCCGTACAGCGGAACAACCGGCCAAATATCCTCCAAAGGTCTGACGCGCGAACAAAAGAAACCAATCAGTTTGCGTCTGACAAACAGGCCATCTCATTCCCGTTTTCGGTTATGTACAGCTAACGCTTTGATAACTGTGAGCCGAAAAAGATTTCTGAAACATCATCATATGAATAAATCTGTTCTTTTGAGCCCGTTTTATTCCTCAAGTTATCAAAGTGGATCTCTTTGCCAATTTGGCATTAGTAATGACAGGCTAACGTAGATAGTAAAAGATAATGTCATTGGTAATGATGAGACAGTCTTTTAATGGCAGCTTTTAGACTGCTACAGTCCACTATTCTGATTTAAATACTAGTACGGCATCAGTTAACGTCCAAATGATCCAGAGGAGCAGTGAGAAGACTTAAATAAAAACTTTAAAAAGTCTTAGAAAAGTATTGTTTGTTTTTTATTTGAATAACCTTTTTCCATTTGGCATACTATTTTGACGAATATAAACGAATTTTAGATCAGCCGGAGTGGATGGAGAACGAGTCCCAATCTAAGTGTGAACTCTACCAAATTCGATTGCGAGGAAGCGTCCGCATAAATGCAAGGAGACTGCAAACCTACTTTGAAACATGGCGCACAGCGCGGAGCTCAAGCAGAGGCATTCTCAGATACGTCCGCTCGCCATCAGCTCACGGTAGAAGAAATGCCTCTGCTCGGAACGAACATCGGGCTTCCCTGTTTGATCTTCCCCAACTAGAGGAGAGACATGCTTGGCCGCAAGGCCGTCCAAGGTCCCGTGAGTCGAAGTCACAGTGGATAAACTGTCCATCGGAGTTGTCGGACTTTAATCGCAACCTTGGGACCACTGGTGAATTTGATGGCTATCTTCGTATTACTTCTGTCTGCCAACAGAAACAGTTCTTTGGATTTTTAAACACGGGTAAATATTTTCGATGCCAATTTTATATTCTAGACTACAATGGGTTGTCCATTTCACGTAATATCACCGAAATGCTGAACTGTAGTGCCGATTCGAAAATAATACTAAATTAGGATTGTGATAGCGTTTATCGTGCAGCCTACTTCCACTATACGGCAATCACTTAATAAAACCGGCTTTTGTTCAAGCTTTTTCTGACGGTCTGACAAAAGGATACGCGATAAAAAACCGCTACTTTAGTAATGCGTCTGTGACGGATTGATAATGCATGTCCGTACATATTTCAGTAAATTTTATGGAAGACATGCACAAGAATAAACTTTCTTGCACTTACTTCGTAGAAAATTACATAATCCTCAAATTTCACACTTGATGAAAGGATATCTTTTGGTTTTTAAAGAGCTTTCAAATTATTGAACAATATGGAGCCCAACTGGTCGTTACACCTGCATGCAACATGCTGTATCCATTTTGGCTAACGAAAAGTCTGCGTTGCTCTGTGTTATCAGGAAGTGGTCGTATTGTGTTCATAACCTCGTGCAATGGATGTGGGTCGGGCTTTTTACCTCATAGGCAACAATTACAAATTGATACATGCGGGGTACGGTGTTAAACTGTTTTAGAATGTTCTTCAATATCAAATCATCAGCCTGTAGGCACATGTAGGGCGGAAAACTGGGAATGTTCTCGTAGCATTTCATTCTTCGTGTGCCCCGCCCTAAAGCATTAGTGGCCATTTCGAATCTCTGTAAACGACGAGTAGACAAGAGAGTTTCGTGGATGACGTTTCAGTCAATGGAGGAGACAAGCAAGTGATGGCCAGTATAAGTTAAGGCAGACTCGCCTTTTCAAATTGCTGAATTGAAAGTGTCATCCATTGTGACTCCACGGTGGCGCAACAGACTAGGCTATGGTGGACTAATCAACCTAGTATATTCTTTTTATGTCCACTTTCATGGGCAGATGTGGTGGTCTCTGAGGCCGAACTGCTGTGTTCTGGGCGCTTGATATTTCCGAGGGTATTTTCGGCACGTGGAGAAGTAGCTTAGCGTGCAGGCTCGCGGGAAAAGAGTTATTGTATTTGAAAGAGTTTGTTATCGTCGCCTCTTTATTGTCGAAGCGTAGCTTGCTGCATTCTTTGGTATTGCTGAGGAAGAGAAGCCACTAAGGGGTCACCGCGGCCTTTGGGCATGCCACGGCGTTGACATAAAATAATTAATCCAGTTATTTTAACTTCAGAGGAATGCACTATTTCTGAATGTGCGCCACACAATTTAGCCTTCGATCACTGTAATTACTGATGAATCGAACACTACAGTCTTATAGAATTGATTCTGCCTTACACTATTGTGATCCCATAGAAATGGTCGATTCTCAAGTAAGCACACACAATAAACCCCCTCAGAAGAGATTTCTTGTGACCATGCGGTGTCATTGCCTTAATTCTTTTCAGCATAAACAAACAGGTTAATTTTAACGTTCTTCGCGATGTTTTGGCATCAGTACTATAAAGCAATTCAATTTCTTAAGAACGTCGTGGTAACTATTTTTCCGAGCGGTGTGGAAGGTGAAATACGAACGAAATTTTTTCGGTGCTTTCGCTAAAGTTCTCTGCTTTAACCCCATATCAATAGCTTAAGGTCCAGATAATTTTTCCTTTCTAGGCTGTATTTACGTAACTGGCGACTAGATATATTTATCGGTTGAATTCTATAGTGTCAGCAGTTGATGCAGATCTACAGGAGATTACATTTTTCAGCAGGGAAGGCTCATGGTACAATCACACGTTTTGTTTTGTGATTAAAACATATGACAACTGTCACTGATCGGAAATCACAAGTCTTTGTCACCTATATTATAGCTTTTTGAGTTTCAGTACTTCCTCTGTCACAACTAATGGACTTCTTTGTACCTCTACAGCTATAAAGGCCTGTGCACTCAGATCGTAGCGACAAAAGTCACTTCTGAGAGATAAGTATTGTACTGGTCTTGATAAAATCGCGAGAACGCCTCAAAGCTGCTGATTCGTGTTCAAAATAACATTTCCAAAAGCCCCAGTGTAAGAATGATGAAAAGTAGAGCAGAGTGGATAGATTTGCTGTTGCCTATCAGGCGTGAGGCTAAAATTTGCGCCATATCAAACTGCGTTTTGATATATTTGTTTGAGGAAAAATCTCATTTAATAGCTTATTAATATATAAGTGGTTAAACTGTAATACATGCGAAGTAGTGTTTAGTAAAGGCATTTTCGAAGGCAATGTGGAAAGCAAAGAAACCAATCATTTAATAGAACTCAACTTATTTTGGTGTTTATTTCCTGTTGATTTTTGATGCCCTTATAAACTCAAGTATATTCTGTGGAAAACATACCTAAAATATACATTCTTATACTCATTTGATAGTCAATCACGCCTTTTTTAAATTTTATAATCGAACAGGGGGTTATCTTTTGGTTTTAAAAGGTTTCTGGTGATGATCTTTTTAAAACCGTTGAATGTCCATTCGAATGAAATTATTACTTCACATGACAGCCTCATTCAGCCTAGCCCACATCTATTAGAAGCTTTGATGAAGATTATTTTCTCAACCGTAGAGGCATTTATGGTTTGCCTTACACGCAAATTATACAGCTTGTAGACTTAGAACTCTTTGCACAAGTAAAACAGCACATCAGGCTCAACATTATGCACAAAGTAAGACCCTTTATTATAACCTAACTATATCCTTCCTTGGAGTACAAAAAGGCACAGGAAGTGATTTTATATCACAAGTTAAAGAAATGCTATTTTGGGGCATGCGTTCTATAGAATGCATTTGAGTTTATAAGAATAGCGAAAATCAACACACATTTCATACTAATTAAGTAGAACTTTTTATCCAATGCAGTTTATAAAGGCAATCAGTAAGCTCTTTATTGGAAGGCAAGCATCCTGCCGACTCCAAAATAGCATTGGGTTATGTCACAAGTTTATCAAAATTACAGACTTACTTTAGTGATCTTTCCTACTTGAACATGCCTTGTAGAATTTTGGTAACAATCTCAGGACATTGGTCACTGGCTGTAAGTATATTTGAAGGCGGCAGACATGCAGTCATATGAGAGTCGGCAAGACGACGGCTGTGTAAATTCAAATATACTTTATAGAAAACATGCAAGAAAATACTCTTTCTTGTACTCCTTTGGTAGCAAAGTACGCCCTGTTTAAATGTTATATTGAAAGAAGGGTTTTGTTTCGGTTTAACCTGAATTCCAGGTTTGCAAATAGCATGCCTTGTTCATTCTGTTTACAGAAAAAAACATGTTTGCTTGCGGTTTTAGGAAGAGGTCGCATAGTTCACCTAAAATTTTGCTATAAATGTGGATCATGTTGTGTGCATTATAAGCAGCATCAATAAATTGATGGATTCAATGCATTATGAATAGATGCCTCAGGTGTCGAAATTTTTATGGGTAGAAATCTTTCGTAAACCAAAAGATAACCTTTCTATGAATGTAAAATTTACAGACGGCGTAATTTGCTACCAACCGAGTACAAGTAAGAATATTTTTGTGCATGTTTTCTATAAAATATATTTGAATTTATACAGGCCGTCAAAATCAATGACAGAAATGCGTGCTATTTAATTAGCCATTTTTTAACAGAAGCTTCTTTTTGTGCGTGGTCAGAAAGAAGCTCACTAAAGTGTCGGCATGCTGGCATGGCTGAAAAGACTTGAACTTAGACTTCACGATAATCAGTATTGCACTCTCAGTGTTTTTTCGAGTGATAACTAGTCTTTCGCGAATTGCTGCATTTTGCTTGCAGCATTGACCCTACTGTAACTCCCCTTTCCTTCAATACTGTCATGCGAGACCCATTTACCGTCCCTTCTTGTTTTTAGGTGCATTTTAGGATACAAAAATGCATGTGTGAACGTCGTATTAGCTTTAGTGGATTGCAGTAAATTCGTGCGAATAAAGCAAAAAAATCGAAGTATTGATTTCCCGGAAGATGTTTGAACAACGCAAGGACAACGAGGTTTGCAGAATTTAATGAAATCACTAAAGAGAAGCGTCGATATGAGCATCAGAGAAAACTTGGTCTCTTCAAATCTACGAGAATCAGGTGATGTAGGCGGGCGAATTAAAATCTTCACGAAATGACTGTTTCTTTTGAGGGGGAGAGAGCAGTGGAGTAAAAGTCTGAAAAAATCAAGGTAATAAATGCTTAACCCTAATTTGAGGGTTATACACAGTGACAGCTCAATTCGTCTAAAGTTTTTGCCTGTGATAAATGAAGGGAGCTACTGATGTTATTAGTTGTGCACAGACATAGCATCTGCTGCCTATAAATACCACGCACTCTGTTCACTCCCTACTTCTACCAGCTGATTTTTTAAATTATTGTTCGGACAGGGTACAGGAAAGCGCAAGTTCAAGCAAGTTATGTTTAACGCAGCAATCAACTTTCATTCTTCTCAATCGTCTTCCCAGACGCAATCTCTCGGGGATGTTGATTAAACAAAAATTCATATGTTAAGAAAGTTTCCCTTAGTTATCATTCTATCAGAGACTGTGGAGCTTGACTCGGCTTCACTATTATTTGGATCAACGCAGTGTTGTGGCTTACTTGTAGGCATTGCCTTACAGAGAATGGGAGAGTAACGATGGTTAAAATTGCCATGGTTTTTGCAGACCCTCCCTCCCTCTCGTGCGTGAGGACATGAAGTTCACCACCCTTCATCTCATGAACAAATGCCGTGAAAGCGCTCAGTCTCTTAGCGGAAGCTAGAGGCTATATTTACTGGGGTGAAAATAAAGCTAAGTGGCAGAGTTTATTTAATTCAGCAATATGCATCATTGTTAAAAAAGGCCCATGACTGTCTGTCCACTGATAGTCACCGAGCAGACTTGGGTTGCAAAATATAGCATGAGTTCAAATAAGACGAATGCAGCAGCCTGTCAAAGCTTTAGTATAGATTAGTAATGCACCCTCGTGCCACTCTATTGCGTAGGCGATAGTTAGTTCAAAATACCCCTGAATTTAGGCTTCTACGCCCCATAAACGGTGCTCTTAATAACTCACTTGTAAGCCGGATAGAAGAGCGCTTTGATTGCACATTCGCATTTGCCAGAACTTTTATTGAACTTTTAACTGCGAAGAAAAATAAAGGCTAAGCGGACAGACTGAGGGGGCGGAAACAATCAGATTATTGAAAAATCACTAAAAATGCTTCAAATTTCTGCGCTTTATGAGAATCATTTGCCGAAAAAGGCCTTTATGTAAGGAGAACCAGCAGAGCAGAACATATTCTTGTGTCTTTAAATTATTGTTTAGTTATCGCACCACCCTTTTGTATTGGTGAAGACATACAAATTTATTATTCGCGCTTCAGCATCTTAACAGCTCTTGCGTCAATTATGAATATTCATGACGGATAAACGGCAGTCAATGCTTTGAATACGGCCCACTAGTGTTTACTAAAAGAGTAACCGTATCCCACAAACACTGTGAGGCTTGTGTTTACCTATCGTCCTGATTATATCTTAACTCCTGCGTATGAGCATGTGTCTGAAACCTTAGGCTAAGGAAATTCATTATTTCTGATGGTAGAATAAAGTTGCATACCAGTCACCAACGGAAATATAACTAGAACAAAATCGCACTCAGGAATATCAGATGTGGTGAAGGCCTGCAACTACCTATCTATTTAATCTTGTCTCGAGATGTAATATAAGCATGCCTCAAACACCATTATATACCCACAAAAAAGGGGACTTTTTTAACGTAGATTTTAGTTCAGTCAGCTGATGGAACCTGAAGATAACTTTTAAATTAGAAGCTTTTTCGAACCCTAAAAGTCATCTTTTATTTCACAAGATTCTAAAAGAAGATGCGACAACTGACTAACCACAGTGCATGGCATAAAAAACTTTGAAAAAATTAATTGACAAGACAAAAGATTTTGCACTTCTACTAGGCCGTCACAGAGAATCCTGAGTATTGACTTCTCTTTTTGATAAAAAAAATTGCTTTTGGTCATGCATATACATTGATATGAAGGATGAAGTAATCTGCGGTTATGTATATGTGTGGGCTGAGTGAAACGTGAGGAATCCTTTGCATAAGCCCTTTTGCCAAAGAATATGATGAGGGTGACATTTAAACTCGCCAGGTTTTCCTCCCTTCAGATATCTACATTGTACCTCATGCTTTGTCCGCTTGATGATATCTTGGGAGTTACTTTCTCCTCTTTTTTCGCTTCAGCTCACCGTTGTGTGTCAGTCTACAATATTGACAGAGAATTCAGATATTTCAGCCGTTTCTTAATGCTCATTACCTATTCGGACTTGGTGGAAAGCTTCTTCTGTTGGGTAAGTCCGGTTTCCACAATATTGTGGACCACCGCTGTACCTACCACGTAACACATTTTGCCTCATCCCCATAGACCTCCTTCGAAATTCAGGTGGTTGGAGCAACAAAAGCTAACAACACTTCCCTGCGAAAGTGTTACTGCTTCTCCTAAATTTGTTGGGAGTCATTTTTTATAGCAAAGGCTGTCATGCCTGCAACTTTGAAAAAGATTGCTTTACGCTTTACGGGCTATAATTCTAGTCCAGTACTATTGGAGAGCGCAAAAGTATATGTTTGGAATAAAAAGAAAAATATACCATGATCAATGGAAGTTCCGAGAAGATAATGGCCTCCTGGAAAGAAGGATTGCCCTGCCTGTGATGGAGGATTATACTGCGCGAATATATTATATGCACCACCACCGAGGTAGTAGTAGTAGAGGTGGAGCCTTGCTTAATTCCGGGAATGGTACATATCTGCCCTTTCCTTATTCCAATCTGAACATTAAGCGTAAACCTAATGTTAATAGCAACTCTGACCGTTATCCTAACCATAACCTTAATCCTAGTCCTAAAGCTAAGCTTAAGCGTAGCTGTTAACTTAATCCTAACGGTAATTTCAACGGTTTTTATCACAAAGTACCTTTATTGCTGCGCGTTCCTATTCCCGTGCACTGCTGGGGGCATATAATTAATATTTACTGAGTAAGCTGCCCGTCTTAAAAACTATGCAGTAACGCGTATTCCACTAGCTAGAAAGGTCCCTCTTACCTGGCTGAGACAAAGAAAATGGCTCAGGGTCGTTAATAGTGCCGTTGAACCAGTAAGGAGTACGAGTGTTTAGAATGACACCTTTGGACTGCACGCATATGCTCATGTTAATCGAAGCTCCACACGGTCACTACGTAGACACAGACGGTATTTCAAATGGCATCGTCTTTTATATATTGCGGAATATGCACTAAGTATCTTGGAGATACAGTGTTCAGAGTCGTCCTCATTTTCCCCTATTCCTCTCCCAGGCATCATTTCACCGTTCAAGCAGATCAGTCATCCAATTCAGGTGAAATTAACTGGTAGAGCAATACAGCTCGTCTACGCACGCAACACACGAGTTGCCCACCATACAATATATCAGGTTCTTAAAAAGTTTATATTCTTATTGAGCAAAAGCATTATGGACGTTTGAACTGAAAGGTTTAAGCACAGGAGTTCCCCAGAATGTCAGCAAATCGACGTGCTTCTAAATTTTCTGAACTAAGTTTTAATCACCCTTCTTTTCAGAACCTACTCGGTAACTTTTTGATGCAGCAGTTTTCTCCCTAATAATTTTCGCTTTTTTCTGTCAAAATTTTGATTGAATTGACAAACTGTAAAATCTAGAAGATTGTGGATTGATTTGCAAGTTTAACGTCTGGAGATTGGCCTAATCAGCTAAGCAGTTCAAATTCAACCTACGTTTTAATACTCAGTGCTGAGTGTAATCGTTACGGTGGAGCGTTATTTCAAAGAAAGTTAAACCAGGATAATTCACCTATTAGGGGCAATATTTTATCCAAAATAACCCACCTCCTGCTTGATGTTAGAGTTCTCGTAAACTTTGGCTTATTCAACTAGCTTTCTCACATTCGATTTCTTGTTACTAATAAAAGACTCTACAGGTTTCTTCGAATAAAACTTACACAGCAACCACAGCTAACTCCCTGTGGTGTATTACATCATGTAACACTCTTTAGATTAGAGTAAATGTAGAGGGACTCTTACATGACTTACCTTTAGTTATTCCAAGGGCTCCATAATTTCCTCTCGAGACATGCCTTTCCTTATGCTTACCGCCAGAATCCGTAAGGACCTTACTACTACTGTCCAGCTCTGTGGTGGGGCAGCCTTGGAGACCATACAGCTGCCATAAAAAATGTTTCCGTGGGTTGAAAGAAGCCTGACCAAAAGCCATTGGCATCCTAAAGGCGGATGCGCTGGGCTAGTGTTACAAGTGTTTACCGCTGTTTGTTCATTGCCAGTCTTATTTCATGCATTGGCCACCGCGTCCTTAGTTGATCACTCGTGAAGGGCCTGACAGGCTGATAAAAAGTCAGCTATACCAAATACCTCTGCACTAGACAAGTTCCGCTCTTTTTAAACCTACTCATCAAACCTTTTTTGTAACGTTGATAGTACTGGTGACAATTGAAGTCGTGAGTTCTTCCATCAAAGTCCATGAGATTTCTTTCAACATTGTTCTTGTAAAGTTTCGTGCTGCACGCTTCTGAAGAAAAATGAAGTTACTTTTAAAACTTTGTATTTTCCACTTTTATTTATCCTGACTTCATGACGTCGACGGTTTTTTTTGATTATCTATGGTACCCAATTCTGTTGACGTAAAACAAGCTTATTCCTTTAAATTAGCACGTGGGGATTTTAAAAACTGCTTTGAAGGTTTTATTGTCTACTGTTATCCACGAGGAATTTTTGAACTCCATTCTTTTTCTTCAAATTAAAACAAAAGAACTGTTTTCTCATTAACTATGCAAACAAAGAGCTATTCTACAAGCTGCATATATCCAAACGCCAAAAATGACAACTTACGCTAAAAGCTGAAAAATGGTAGATGCATCAGCTGTCCATTGTGCAATCTGAGACAAACATGAACTATAAACATGTGTATGGATAAATTTACCCAAAAAACATATTTAAACAACGTTTTTAGCTGCTGACTCTCGTATAGGTACAATAAAAGGGCTTTCAGTTGCTAAGAAGAAAAACGCTCACAGCTGAAAACTCTCTTCTTCACTAGACCTATTAAATTTAATGATTGAAAACCTTTATTGTTTTTGTTGATGATGAGAGAAGCGGTCCTAAATTCGTTTGTCTGTGCGTAAGAGGCCGTTTGGTTTCAAACTGCGTTAGCACTTTTCATTAGATGAGTAAATTGGTCAAAGATAAGCATTAGTTAAAACAAATACTTTTGAAAAAATATTAAAATACCTTGAAATGCTGGGTCTGAATAACAGTTAAGTTATTGCTGTTCTCTATAATGCTAGTTTTAATCTTTCCAAAGATGTCTCGTCTTTCTTGGAGCATAATAAACTTTTACTTTCAAATTAATAGACCCTTATAAAGTCGGATGTACAGCTCATGGAAATGCTTTATTTTATGCATTTAGATTGTCAAAGAGAGTAGAGAGGACCGCAACAAATCCTTCCATATGCATATTTTTCTTTCCCCGCAATGTGATTATGAGGAGACTCCAACCGGAGAAATCCTCGTCAAAAACCAATCTGCGTTCGCGATCGTTCAAGCTATGGCCGGTAAGTGCTGACTTATATTTTTAAGTCCAATGCGTGTCATCAAATTTCGTTGCAGTATAAGCCACTCTCAAAGCTGGCTTATAAGAAGTTGCTTAGATAAAGGGATCTAGCTGAGATTAAAATATAGTACAGTGCTTAGAAAGATCGTGGAATAGGTCGTCGTTATTTTCACATAATTTAACCAACCATAATATTGAAGCCACAGCTAGGTTGAATTCATAACAAGTCATTAAGCTCCATTAGTAGTAGTATTTGGACAGAGAGGAAGGAAAAAAGGCATTTTTGAACCTTTCTGGGTAGACTGCATTGCATCGCTTAAAATAATATACACAGTTATATAATTCTACTGCTCTATTCCATCCTCCATCAAGCCTTTATGAATTATGGTGTATTGGACGTTTTAAATACTCAATGTTTTGTTTCATATGCTTGAGGATGTGCTTAGTTGGTAACAACATCAATAACATTACGGCATATTTGAGCAAACACATTACGTTCAAAAAGATTATCTGCAGCAGGCAAGACGGAAAAAGATGGCTCTGAAAGCATGCCCTTCTTCGTTTGTCGGAGATTCGGCAAATTTATTTCAACGAATTAAAAGTTGCATCAAGAAACAGTATACTGACGCAAAAGTGCAGTTCACGACAGACATAAGTCCGTTTGACACCCCTTACTAGAGTAAATGTTACTTCAATTGGAAGTGCCTATTTTGCACCTTTCCAGACTAAATGTTTTTTGCACAGATAGATGTGTCAAAATTATTGCATTGGGAGTTAACTTTATAAGACAAAATTATTGAATATGTGTGATACCTTGGCCTCAACACTCACTTTAATCCTAACCTCAAACATGACTCTAATCTTGAACTTAACACCAAAATTACCTGCACACTAAACACTAAGTTATTTAGAATTCAGAACATTCATAGTACCACTGGGAGTTAAGCGCATGAAAGATCGCTACCATTTTATGAAGACTGATCAGCTCCGGCTTATGCCACAAGAGCAAATTGAAACTGCCCAACTTAAATAGTAACATACTGCGATAATGGGTTGCCTGGACAATTGAGGATGACATCAAAACAATGGCAGGGGTTCTTTTTTACGACAAGATAAATACCAGAACCTGCCTTGTTATGCCAATAGCCCGGTACACAGTCCGTATTGGACCGAGATTCGTCACAACTAATACATTCTACGTTACTTTCCTTTCCAGTGTTGTTACAATATTGAAGCTGTTCTTCCGAATTTTATAACTTGAAGGCCTAGTGTCTATCTGTCATACCAGTCCGACAGCATGGAGGCATATTTTCATCAAATAACATTAATACAGATGTGTAGGCTTTTGGTTGAATAAGTGTCGTACCGCTGACTGCTCGTGGGCGTGGTGTTTTCATGAACAAAAAAGCATTTCGTTAAGCTGCACAATTTTAATCGATAACTTTGGTAGGTATTCGGTTCTCCCATCATTTTAGTTGGGTGGTTATACCAATTTTGGTTGTTGTGCTGAGTAATAAGAATATCTAAATGCTACAATATTTCACGCAATACCTATGGAGTGTCTTTCTCCGATAAAGCGAAGTATGGCTAATTTGGAGATCATTTAAGTGGCACTTAAAAAAATATTTTCCATAGATTCAAAACAAAAAATAAGATATACATATAATTGTATTGTTTCGAATTTCCTAAAATCTTCTGACTACGTATCCAGTAGTTACACGAACGTCAAATCCTAATGTTAACGGCAATCAATTTAGTACGGTACCTTTAGGTAAATAGTGAGGAATAAACTAGGTACAAACCCTAACAATGGATTAACGTAGTCAAGAACAAGGGAGTTGGCCAAATATCGTCTGACTCTAGACAAAGTAACAACAAACGGCCACTAAAGCTACACGGGTGCAGGGCGAAGCCAAACATTGGAGGGCGCGTGTCGTGCAAATGGGAGGATCCCTGTTTATATGTGACTTCAGGGAGCAGTTCATCTGGCGTCCGATTGGCTTGAAACATTGCCCAGAAGGGGATTTCATGTACTGATGCCCTTAGGGCTATGTTCAGGTAGTTCTAGGAGCAGCCGCAGCTATCTTGCACGCGAGGGGAAACTGGGTCAATCAGGCGCAACAGCTGCATATCGACATGAGGCGGAGAGAGCGACCAGCATAGTTGGATAATAGCCCCAAATTCCGTGAGAGTTTTCATCTTAGCATGTCGAAACAGCTGTTTCCTGAGGCAGCGGGAGGCCGACTGCATTGCGAGGGAAAAGGGGATTAAAACAAGCGGATGGAACAGCTAATGGAAGGGAGGAACAATCGTATGTAGGTCAGACAGAATTTCACTGGGGATTGACGTGAAGACTTCCAAAAATTGTTCAGCCGAAGATAATAGTTGTATAGACGCTCACCTATCGTTTTCGGAACGCACTCTTTCTGCTGTGTCTTGGAACTCCCTCTTGAGAGTCACCAGCAGTCACTCAACGAGTAGCATCTATTATAGGCAGAAATACATTACGGACAAAGACAAGGAACAATTGAACATACATGTTCCGGCACCAAATCGGTGAGCCAGAAGTAGATATATATTTTATGCCCGGAAAGCTGTAAATTAAACCATCTTATAGGAAAGATAAGGGGGAAGAGGTTAACACAAAGCACAACCGTGATTATATCTAAGCACGCGATCACCAGAGCTACCGTAGATAGCGCACATGGTCTAGCTGCTTGCAAAGGCCGGGTTCCACCCACCGTATACAGACTGGCTTAAAGTTGTGCAAGGTATCGGTGCTCGACTAATCTTCTCGTTTATTCGTGCAAAAACCCAAACTTCACATCATTTTCTTCCACTATATCATAAGGTTTGAGGTGGGTGCTGAGCTCCATACTCTCCCTCTTGTTGACTCTCCAAAAATTTTTATTTGATGGTAATATTACAAATGAAGTTACTTGAAAGTTTTTAGAGCATAACAGAATGACTTATACCCCCTACTCTCATCGTCAGCGTGATAAGGTATCCGATGACGTCAAGGTGCATAGTCAATTTTCAACATGTTTATCTAAGAAAAGGAGACGACTCTTTCCATACTGGCTGACTAAGTCAAAATATATATTTTAAGAAACATTTTATTATTTATTGGGGGTTTATGAATGCGATAATCGTTTTTCGAGCTTATAATTTTGATTGAGTAAAGCATAGTTTAGTAAAATCCCGGTAAAAATCTCGCAGATAGCATTTTTTCCATCAGCAAAAGGATTATTAATTCAAGTAATTAGGCGTTCCTCCGACATAAATTTAAAAAACTTGGATTCAAGCCCATGACAACAAGGGAAATGCTTCAGTATAGCCAACGATCTAGCCATTTTAGCTATCAGGCTCCATCGGCAGCCGTGAATTTATTCAAACGCGTGCCAGGTTACCCTCCTAGTCTACTGCAACGGATAAATTCACTAATGCTTGCAAAACAGCTGATTGACCAAGCAGGATTTCCGAAGCAATTAATCTAGAATCCGCCGGCTGACTATCAGGTGTGACTAATGTATAGGAGTTTGGTAGACATGAATAATTAATTTGACGTGTCATTAAACTTACATCTTGCGCGTTTCCCTCGCAGATCACATGACCAGAACGTTGGCTGTACTTAATTATTTTCCTTGCTGTTGTGATTTCGAGTCCCACTGAGATTGGTGAGTTTTTTAAACTAGGTCAACTTTATCATTCAAGTTTGCCAAAATGCCCTGTACTGTCCGAATAAAAACGCTGGTTTTCCGATGAAGCTTAATGCCGAATACTTACGCTTTTTCAGATTGTAAGACAGGAGCGATTTGGCACTATAATGCCGCTGACAGGTGCTCAGGGAAAACCTCTACTCCCGCAGATAGGTAAGCAAGTGCAGGTGACTAAGTGACGACGTATTGACCCTCAAATGTTGGCTAATAAAATCCGGAACGCTGTCGGCATCCTTTCTATGACTAAGATATTGGTGTGCTATAAAGCCTGGAGTTGATTACCAGTTAGTAAGTCCTGAATCCTGCACTCCTTTTACGGATCTCATGCAGTTGCGAACGAAGTACCCGGATCGGAGAAGCTGGAGGATTACTTTTGATACGATAAGAAGAAACGATGCCAACTCCCTACTGGCAGCTCAGTCAAAGGGACTTGAACCCACAAAAAAGATAATGAGACTGAAATTGACACTCGTTGATGCACTTATACTGACCAATAATGCAACTTACTTGTCTCCTTCCGCTCTTGCCTTGGACCTGATTTCTGGGGCCCTGTCAGCAGTTGTAGCAACTAATAGTATAGGTAGATAGCGATGCGGGCAATGTCAATATCTCCCGACCTAAACCAGCATGACAGCGAGCTCGTGGCTCAATGCTTAGGGTGTTAGACCCTGACCATAAGGTCGAGAGTTCGAGGCTCAGACGATACACTCCTCGGGTCTGAATATGACTGGCTGAGGTCGGCTAATGAACCACTAAATGGTTATTCCAGGCGCCCTCCTCTCTGTCAACATTACTATTTGAGACCAAAATTCTCGAGAGAACTGCCCATGATGTGATCCACGAGCTGTTAAAATCACGGTTCCTCGACCCACAGTCGATTAATAAAACGCAATCGCCAGCCCATCACCTTTGCGTGTGAAGACTCTGCACGGACAGAGTAATTAGCCAAACGGAGGACAACGGACGCCCAACACTTCCAACAGTGAAAGTGAACCCAATGGCCGGGTCTTTATTATACCCTAAAGTACTACGCTGGTGAAAGCACAGCATTAGACGTCTCGGACGCTGACTGACAAGCGAACATCGCATCGAATACGATGGAAGCTGGCGCTGTTAATTATAGCAGACATGTGATGGCACGGCAACGGGGCGGTATTGACTCGTCCACTGGGAGTACGTTCAGCTGAAAGGACCCTTAGACTTTGGCTGCTACATAACTCCCGCAGTTCTGAATGCGAAACTTAGAATATCATCCATTGCTAATCCCCTGCAACTTCCGTGAATTTTATTGGCCCACGGTCAATCCCTGGCAACATCTCTATAGTTCCTCTGCTCCGCGGGCGACTGAATTGAGAATTGTTGAAACAAACAAAAATGGTCTTATGGCTACACTTATAACTCCAATGGTTCCGCAAAGTCACTTTTTAAACTGATTATTTATTTGGGAAGATAAAAGCTTTTGTGATGTTCGTTTTGTATAATTCGGTTCTTGATGTGATAATTGGTGGGTCTTTTAACTCACCGACGCCAATACTGGCACTGTGCTTATAAGCGCGCTACCCCCGAATGGCTACTGGCTCTGCTCTGACAAGGTATTAGCGCAGAATAGGCTGGGCGGTAATTGCGCTCTTTAATCCACTGCGGGCAGAGGAACCATGACTTCAAAAGCTGTTGTCATTTCCCGCGAGAATTTCGGTTTCTTGGACTTTAATGTTTGGCCGGAGCCATATGAGCCACTAGTTGGGACCTGTCGTCTTTCCTGCCAACTGCGGTTGCGTGCTCGGCCATCCGCATCTTAAGCACTCCTCCAGGTGCTCCAACACAGCTTATGTCCTGCGATGGTACCAGATCCGATGGATGACTTCGCACATTTTCCCACCCTGGCCGCGAGTCATTTGGCCTCGCGGTGTGGGCGCCTGGTGTTTGTTTTGAGCCTGTGGACGTTAGAGGGCGATTGGAAGATTACAAGATTAGTAGTAGGGTTATGGAGGTTAGTATTCGTGTTAAAATTAGCGTTTGGGTGGTAAGATTTAGAGTTAGGATAAGTGTTACTATCAGAGTGAAGGCTGGGATTAGGAGTAAAATCAGGAAACGGGAATAGGTAACTTTCTGAAATCTAGCACAAAGCTACCTGTAGTGGAGCGTTTGGCCGCATCCTTGTCTTTCGGTTCACCGCAGTGTGTCCTAAGGCATCTATATTACCTCCTTATGCAGTTGTGTTTGGAACTAATTACGTGGTTAAACCCAGTACTTGTGACACATTAGTCACTTTTCTGAACGCTGCCAATCTTAGGCTAGCACAAGCTTTGCAATACGAGGGCAAGTGGTTCTTTTCGTTTAAGTTAATCATAAATGGCATATCCCATAAAACGATTTTCAAATATCTTTTGAATGTCAGCACCTGATTCCGTTCAAAAATAATGAAAGCCTCATTTGCGATAAATAAAAAACACAGGGGTGATTGGGAAGGAGAAAATAATCACCCTACTTCACGATAATTGTGGATTACATTTTAACAGTTTTTGGATTGCTCCGTTCTTTTGATGACCATTTAGATTCCAAACCTGTACATGTTTAAATTGTGCGCATCGCATTTGCGGTTTAACTCCACGCAACAGCTGATGTTTAGAGTTCCATTCGGGCACGCCCACTTCCAAAATAATCTCAGTATCAGTAAGGATAGCTCTTTTCAGGTTTATGCAAAATACTTGAGCCATCAGATACCGTATCGGTGATTTCGGTACCTTGTGAATTAGAGCAAACGATGTTCTCTGTATCAGGTTTGTTTTTTGCGCGATTTCCGCAAAATTGTGAAATTTTGGGCTCACAATTTGGCAGTTCACAGGCTGTTGTGGCATGTACTTCTGGTCCGTATACGCTTGCTGCCCACCTGCCACTGACATGCCCCTAACACATGCTGGGAGCCTGCAATGTGCCGATCTTTTTTATCCACTGAGTTAGGGGCACATTAAGTCTTGCCTTGAGGTTTACCTTTAGATGCTTTACATAACAATGTAGATGTCCTCCTCCTATTCTTCCTCATGAAGCCATATAGAAGCTCTAGTTACTTCCGTTTCATGCATACCTCACTAAGCAACCAACTAATGATTAAAGTTCTTCAAGCGTCAGCAGCAGGAAAACGTTGATGGCTGAGTTAAATTACTCTGCCGCGTCCTTTTGTGCCTTCATGCCTGAGCGCAACTTCCGCAAAGGAGAACAAAGCCTGACCTTATACTAATCAAATAGCAATCAGTTGGCAAGCAGAAATGTGACTGAGGGGAATTGGATAATGACTACGTTGTTTTGATTTAGACACTACCGACCCTTTCGGAAGTTTAGACAGTACCGAACTCTTCTAACAACTTATTTGCTTACAACCAATTCCATACTACAATTACTTGAGCACAGTGGATTAAGTTAATAGCGGAGACCCTTACCGCTGAGATTTTCAGACTCAGTTTCGTATGGGGAAGAGATTGAATGGGACACCAGATGGGAGAATATTTTGTACAGAACTAGTAAAGATTAGGTTGGAGAAAGTTGGCAACAGTATGAGCGCGCATCCACATCCGCGTTGGGCGGTGTTCGAAGTGTGATAACGCAACAGGTCGGCACAGTGAGGCCCTGTGTGCGTCAGTCTTGAAGGTGATTAGCCAGACTGGGCTGTGGCGGCAGAAACTGATGCGCATGTACTAGCAGCCACTAGAGGCGCGAGGTTGAGCGTGTCACTTGGAGTTGGGCGACTAAAAATTGACCCAATATTGAAATATGTCCGCTTGATCGCCCTTCGGCTGATTGAAGCCCAAGCAACAAACATTAGGTGACTGAAGGTTATGGTCTTCTTGCAATTGGCAAACAGGATTAGATTAATTACATTTGTATTCCAGTCTGCAAATAGTTATGACCACCAGGCTTTACGACGCGAGTCACAGGCGAATTTGGCAAGTAAAATCTGCGTATGGAAACATGCAGTGCATGCCTACGTATTCCTCTTAGCTAACAATTTTGAATAAAACAAAACTTCGCCTGCACAGGACTGCAATGTCCATTTGCACGCGTCAACAGTGCCTGAACGCACCGTGCGCAAATAAGACTGGCCAATTCCAATTAACTGCTAACAGCTGACTGTCCGGCGAAGAGTGTGAGACTGCAATTTTTTTTCAAACTGGCCAGACTCCTCACAATTGCTAGGACACATGAATGTTTTCAGCTAGTTACCTTTCATTTTCCAGCATTTTTGGAAGTTTGAAGCTCTACGCCTGGGACAGAGGTGATAACGTAACCGTAATGCAGCCCGCCCACCCGTTCCAGAACGACTTAGATGCCTTTTTTCAAACTAAGCGGCAACAAGATGGTAAACGCTGGAGAACATCTCCTAATGAAGCTCACTGCAGTCCCAACCTTTAGTACTACAGTCTTCACATAAAAAGCCAAATTGAGACGGTCTAACCGATGGGACCGACTGTATTTGCCCTGGGTCTCAAATTATGGTGGGCGCTGACTAGCGTGTTATAAAGTGTACAGTTATGATTGACTTGCATAGCATCTGCCGTCCTCTCTCCTCCCCTCCCACCCACCTGAGTCCTGTGGCAAGACGGAGTCGGAACGCACGCCACACACAGCCTTCTCCCAACACGTCAGGTTTTTTTTGAAACCTAGGGCCTCGGCCGCAGTCTCAAATAAGCCTGTACCCTGGAGGCTACATGAAGGAGGGGCCAGTGGGCATGACTCTCTCTGTCTTTCTCTGTTTTTGAAGTCAGTGATGATTCTTATTGCCGTAATTTTTACTTAATGTGCCTACTAACCTTCAAGTAATGAAAGATTGAAGTTTCCGAACACCCCTTTTCTAGTAGTCGTACAACGTTCTTCGGGCAGTCTGAAATTACGATTGAATGCTGGCTGTACGCGTAAGAACAATTTTAAATTCTTCTTAAAAGTCATGCATGACAGAGGAACTACATGGAATGAAGTATTTTGGAAAACTGGTCAAAATGCCTTTTTAGGCATTCCATGACAGAAGAAGTCCGCCAGGCACTCATCTGGAAGTTCCTTAGTCTGTGCTTCGAGCACATTTTCTGGAGCCTTATTTGCCTTTATCTTTCAATGGGTCTACGCGTGATGCGCCCACTATTGACTAGAGTGACAGCAGCTAATTTTCTCTCAAATCTCGAGATAC
Source organism: Ligula intestinalis (assembly GCA_036362985.1). Lineage (NCBI taxonomy): Eukaryota > Metazoa > Platyhelminthes > Cestoda > Diphyllobothriidea > Diphyllobothriidae > Ligula > Ligula intestinalis. The sequence goes on from JAYGXS010000001.1 coordinate 92,097,288, forward strand.
AGCCGTTCGAGGCTCTGCTCCGGACAGATTATTAAATGAAGGTTTGAATTTAATGTCTGGACAGCCTAATGTATCAGTAACTCGGTGGTTAGTTGGAGGCGAGGTTGTAGCAGCAGTTTAATTTAAAGGGAGCCCCTAGCTGTGTGAGCTCCTTCAGGTGTGAGAGGATGTTGTATTCTGTAGAGAACAATTGGTGAAAAGGTTAATAGACATTGGCAATCATACGAGAGCATGTCCGTATCTGCAAGAGCGGCGCCCAGACCGTGATTTAGAAAGTCGTCACAGCGTCTAGAGTGCACGCGTACGCCCTGGTTGGCCTTGCAGCCAATTGGCCGGGTTGCTCAACTGTGATTGGTGGAGAACGAGACTACCAGGGGCGTGCACGTACAAGCGCTCGCGAGAGGCGCCTGGAGTGGAGCCACTACCAGGTCATGTAGGAAAACGTCCAACAAGCTGCGGATACTTGCCACAGGCAACAAGGTCAAAAAAACCGAAGCGGGAACGCAGTGGTGACTCGTGCGCAGCTCCTTCACCAGATAGCAGTGACAACGTGACTTATTTCTGGTATTCAACAAACAACCATCCGCTGCAGCGTAAATCCGAAATTTAGACGCGTGATTCGCATGCGAGCTATGCGCAGGTCCATGCATAAATCTGTTCTCAATGAGCGATCCATCTTATCACAGTTTAGACACGGTTTACACTCAAAATTGGATAGCTAATAATGACAAAAATGCATATTAAATTCAAATCAGTCACATGACGGAAGAGACTACGGGCACGTAAACATCTAAAAGAAGTTCAGTTTTTCGCAGTTACTAGATTTGTCTGCACGAGTATAGTCATTTTCCATATTTCTGCATCAGACTGACGAAACAAGATGAGTCTTGAGATTTGTGAACAGTAGATCATTGTACGGTGTATTATCTCGTGGATGAAAACAGCTTCCAGTTACCTGAATAAAGTTGATAAAACTGTTTACATGATAACGAGCTATTAGCATGTCAAATAATACTCGTTTTATAGGGAAACTATGAATTCACAGACAACCGGTCTCACAGAGCATCAAAAGGATTTGTGGGGGTTAAAAGGCATGAACACGCACCTCAAGATTTGATTTTGCTCCAGAGATCAAAAGTAGTTTATCTAAACGCGTGATCTGTCACTCTTTTTGAATCCCTCTTTCTCCCGCGGGAACGGAAGCATTCCCAGAAATCTCCTTTGATGCGTGAGAGAGGGAAAAATACAGGATCAGAGGCCTTTATTTTAAAATAAACCCCTTTTCGGTAGAAAAAGACACCTGAGCACAACGATGCATAGCTTCATCATCTCGCTGTTTCCATCAGTCACTGGTTGAAGAGTCGATTCAAGCCCTCGCATAAAAGGAAACAGTCAGGTTTATGCACGGAATCAGAAAAGCACCCATATCTGAAAATGGTTCTTTCATTTTTTAGAGGCCGTTTCTGTGTTTCTAGGGCTAACTTGAAGATAAACTTTGCTCTATTTTAAACTTGTACAACAACCTCTAGCGATATCTATAGCAAAGAAACATATTTATAAACAGAGTATATATAATTGTCATAGTCCAGTGACTAGCATAGGTCGAAACACTGCTGCGTACAGAGTAGCACACTTTTTGCACTAGGGCAAAGCTAAAGTTAACGGATGTGGGTGTGTTTATAAGATTGCGTATGGTAGAAGATGCCATGCATAGGCACCGAAGACCGTAAAGGGAGTTTCAAGAAAAAAACTGCTCTCGTCTCCCTGCATACTTGGACTTTGTCTTTCGCAGAACGACGCACCATTCGAACTATAATTAAAAGGGGTTGCTTAGTACGTAAATCTTTGAGGCAAAAATAACGCGTTTTGGACACAAACAGTCGCCATCGGCGGAAACTCTCGGCCCGCACACGTGGACTCTATACATCCAACACAAGGCTTTCTGCCCCAGATAATTTTCTTTGGCAGCGAGGTTCTTCCGTTTGTTTTCTCACCCTCCATTTTCTACCAGAAACCCTAATGTTTTTGCGGGGGAAAAATTCATTTCAAGAGAACTCCACTGCTGCTGACTTCGTAAGAATCTCATGCATTATATTTTCATTGGTACAACGCAAAGCGAGAAAATAGAAAATTCAACCAAATAGATAACTCCTGAGGTTGTTTGCGGAAGCTCTGCACTTTGTATGAATGAATGCCTATCCTTCTTGCTGAGGACACTATTGGTGGTCTCTCAGAAGACAGGATGCCTCTTTATGTCTGAGTTTATGACTGCTAGGTAGTTTTTTCAGACAAACTGTAAGGTAGACATTGGTTCGGCCAATAGTGCTGAAAATATGATTCACAAGAAATAATTCAGAAAGAACTGTTTGGAGTGAGAAAAACGTGCTCTTTGTCAGGCGTCAGCCAATTCCATTAATCTGCTTCAGAAACTGAAGTCTTCTGCACAATTGCCAGATAAGATATACCTCCCTAACTGCGAATACCCATTTTTTCGGCGGTAAATTTGAAATTCTGATCTTCAGTAACAGGATTCAGGGCTGGCTTATATCACATTTTGCTGATTAAATCGCGGATTAAGAAGAAATCGCCCCATGCGTGAGTCACCGAGAGACGCAAATTATACACGAGCTTCAGTTAACTTCGTGCTTTTAAGTGGACATACAATAGGACTAAGTAATTGTAGCAAGCAGTAATATAGTTAATTAATGGCTTCTAACTCCGCGTAAACGGCATCCGATGAAAAACTGTAGAGGATGAGACAGCAGCAGGGCCGTGCGTGCTTTTCACCGCTCAGATTCTTGGTGAAGAACACGAAATCAGATTCTGTGATCACGGAATTGTCATTTGAATTGTATGCTACGGTTGTTATGTTAACTAAAAAGGTAGAAATTTAATTGACTGACTGACTGTGCAGCACGCAAAATCCTATCCTTCTGTGATGCGGGACAAGTGGTTATAAGAGCTAAATGGGTTTGGCATATCGGAGGAAAGAAAAAAATAATTAAAAAAATTGAGCACACAAAGATCGAAAGTAGAATTGGTATAGAGATGATATAAAAATGATATAGAGTTGGCTTCTAAGCGATAATCGTCAACTCTATATCATCTCTTTATTATCTCTATGTCAACTCTCTGATACAGACATGATATACAGTTGATATAGAGTCGACGATTATGTCCGCAGCGATTGGACTTCTTGTTCTCTATTGGTTATATTTCTCCTGTTAATTATTGCGGGCAAATATTTGGTTATTTTTAATAAGCTGTAGTGGACCCTAACTTAAAGTTTCACCCTAAAAAGTATTTTAAATGTTAGAAAAGCTGATGAAACGTACATGTGCGTGGGTGATATAGAAGTACAGATGTACAGTGTAATTACTCTTTCGCACGCATAGGAACACCGAGAGCGCACTAACACGCTCAATAGACTGACCGCAGCAGTGTTTTGTCTAGTAGGACAGACTCAAAGTTACACGTAGGCATGCAAAATTAAGCGCTGTTTTGAGTACAAGTCAAACCACTTTATGTTCGGATCACAAGCCAAGAACCCACTCAAAAATGTGACGAATAACTTGGTTTTTTGGAAGCTTCTTAGCATCGATGAAATTTCGAATAAGAATTCCACAACTTGGCTGAACAGAAGGAATAGTTTTCACCAGCTGATATCCGTGGTATAAGTGGTAGCAAGCTGTAGTGTTTCGGCGGAACAAGGAAAGTTTTTAGCACGTGTCCGTGTGCTTGAACCAGTTGATAAGCTGCGATCAGCATACCTAGGGAAATGAGGTGGCTCTGCAGTTGGGATGACCGAAGTGAACACAACAATAAACAAGGTGAGCAATTCACTGATTTTGGTGAGTTTTACCCCACCGACCGGTAGCCAACGTGCATAGCCAAGCTATGCGTACCCCAGGACCGAAAAATCCAGGAGAGCGACCGAGTTTTTTCTACCTCATGCCCTGTGCTCAATGGCCCGGCAACTACGTGAAAAATAGACTAAGCTGTGAGAAAAAAAGGCTCGTTCGATAGGGGGAAATCCATTATCACTCGTGGTTAGTCGCTGTCTGCAGTGAGAACATACCTTTCCTTTTGCTGCCATGACAACCGTTGTACTGACTGAGAGCAAGATTATGCAAGCGCAGTAAGCAAGTCAAACCTTACTAAACGGAAGCCTCTAACTTTCACCCACATACCAATATGCAATAAGTAATTTAGCTGGAAAATGCAATCTAGACAAGGAACTGGTGACTGACACTGACAGTTGACAGTCGTTAGCGCCCAATTAAATCTCCTTTACTGGCCGTTTTGTGTTACCAAAGACGAATCACATAATCTGCGAAAAACTCCAGGATTAAGGCTATTCTTTCCAACGAGAGATTAGTAAACAGTGGGAATCACTGGAGGAGTGTAATTCCCCGGGGATTCACCTTGCATCGGAAATATTATTTCACTTTGAATGTTTATATTTTTGTTAACTGTGAGACAGATGCGGTCACTAGAATGAGAAAATTTGTCTGAAATTCTATTTTTGGTTCAGACAAGGTTCCCTGTTTGAACTGCGTTCAAAACACCGCGCCCAATCCCAATTTACAGTCGAGGACAGAGTTCTTCAAGCAGACGCTCCAAGAATTCGCAACTTCACCGGTGAAGGGCCTGTCATCCGCAGTAACCAGCGGAAGCGCTGAACGGCAGAACAGTAGGCGTCTGAGGCCCGCCTTACTTCTCCTGCATATGCACATATATGTATATTTAAATGTAATAACGCATCGGTAGACACCGACCGTTGCCCCCCCCCCCCAATTTCCATCGATACATTTTAACCGCCTAACATAAGGGCTTTGACCAATACAACTGCAGGCTTAAAACGTGTTTGCAGTGCAATGCATACCTTATTCATGTGAATACTACATAGAGCACTGAATAAAAATTCTAAAAAACTTGTGTACCCTATCAAATTTCTTAAATAAAGCAATATTGTTTGAACTTTCGCTTTTGTGTTTACGCATCCTTTAAGCACTAGGAATTCGCGCACTCACCCCTAGAAAACACGAAGGAAGTGATATTGGAGAACTCTTGTTGTAAGAAAGAAGAGTGGGGCAATTTAGATTTTATGATATTTGTGAGAGTGGATTCTAACACGATGTCCTCGTACCTTCTTCTTTTTCATCTTCTTTGAGGAATGGTAAAAACGATAAGATATCTGGACCTCAAATCTTCGCGTATATTACGTAATACATTAATTGCCGTGCAGAATGATTGCACGATATTCCATTCAGGTCAGGACACTGATTTTGATTGAACGAGTTTCCGGTCGTAGGCATGCACGGCAGTCACTATAAATGTTTTCTATGGAGTACGGAGGTTTTCTCATTGATTTTCGATGCCCTTGAAATGCTAATATATTTCACCCAAAACGAATCAAAAATACTTCTCCTGGTATTATTTTGGTTGGGGGTTACGTCTTCCTCGAATGTTATGCATGAAGAAAGGGTAGTTTTCGGTTTGAAAGCCTTTTCCAATCCCGAATAAGTTTGAACTGGAGCTGGGGTTACACTTGCATTAAGGATTCTCACACTAAATACCCTCCATTTAGTGAAAATCACACATTTACCTACGTTAGGAGGAAAAGGTCCGATAGAGCTCCCCAAATATGTCGATAATGTGGACCACGTTGTATTGATATTTACGCGCATGTTTGAATTAATAAGAGTATAGAAAATCAGTGATTAAATGTTTAGATTTATTGAATAGTTACTTTTGCTGACAGCTTCTTTTGCAGATGACCGGAGAGAAGCTCTTTTTAAAGCTGGCATCGTTGAGTGATGATTTAGTTCGGGATTACGTTGTACAATAAGTAATAGTATAACCCTGCCTAAATATTTTTCGTGAAATTAAAAATATTTCAGAATTTTGGTCGAGCTTTCGCTGGGATACTGAAACCGCTATAGAGCTTTGGCACGTACAAAACGCAAAAGCTAGGCAGTCTACTATCGTAAGTCACTGCGAAGATGGAAGATTTTCGACTAACTAAAACTGAGTGGACGGTAACAATCAGCGCTAAAGAAAATAGCGTCAATAGTCATCTCCCGTCCGCAATGTTAATCATCCAACAGACCACCTAAGAAGAAAATAACCAGATATGGTATTCCTGAATCTGGATGATAGTACCGTCCAGATGAAGTGCCTTCAGGATATGGCTCAAGTTCCATGATACTTAGTTCGGTTAAAGGGTTTGCATAAAGCATTCTAGGCGGTGTTTGAGCTCATGAGAATGAAAAACATTTGCGGTTCTCGCAAAAAGCGACGCTCACCTAGAAAGAGAGTGGGTAAAAACAGCCCCCTTCCTGATTAGGGGTACCTTCCTAATTCTGAAGCATTGCAGCCTACGAATTGCACTCCCAGAAAAAACCTTCCGACAGGTTTTCAGTATGTGCAGCAAGCCAATGTCGGGTTTAAAATCGCAAAAACGTGTGTACTTAAAAGTAGACAGTACAGCATTAACTTTCAAAATAATTCAGGTGACAGACATCGGAAGATAGGCAAAGTATGATTATTATAAGTGTACGCCCATGCTGCCTTCCCAAAAAATGGTCTGGGCGCTTTTCTGCTTCTATTCCGATAATGCGTTTCTCGGGTGGATGAAGAATCGTATTCCTTTGCATATGGCCCACGAGGCCAACCTAACATATGTCACTATAGAGAACGTTTCACGGCATCAAGAGACCGGTGGTTTGAATCAGCTACGGCATCTTTACTGGGTCTGCGAGCTTCGGCGCTCAACGAGAAATGAACCGATAGTCCGAAGTGCTAAAGCCGGTTAGCGAATCAAAATCTGGCAAAATAGTCTCTGGGTCTTCATCGCTTGGCAAAAAGAACCATAAAACCACCTGTTAATGGAAATGCCGCCATAGTACAGAGAGGTGCTCACAGTCGCAATACAGTTCGGGAGTTCAAATTTCGGTTACGGCAAGATCCACCGCGTTTTGCAAAACAGGGCGACGCAGAGATGATGTGCTGCGCGTGAATTAAGTGATAGTGATACTAGACCTGCGCTGCATCTACCACAATCTCTCTGCCTCCCCTACCTACACCTGTTGCCAAGGCCAAGTCAACAAGATTGGACGTGCAAGATGACGCAAATGGCTGGTGCGTCCGGATCCCTTCTTAAGCATACCACTACACCTGCCTCGGAACCCGTTGATTGGGAGTGCCACGAGGTCCTATAAAGGGGCCCCTGCAACCTGATTCTCAGGCCATTAGTCAGACAGTACATACTAACACACCACTGTGAACTAACTGCGAGGTCCGAGTTATCCTGTTCGTCGGAAAGCCTCCAAGACATTATTTTTAGCACGCCACGATATTTTCAAGCACATCCAATTATTTATAGTTAGTAAAATGCACGGAGCCGTCGACCTCACTTTCTATTCCCATTCATAGGCCCTAACAACTTTCCGTACCGGTAAATGGAGTGGTGCGGTGAATTGACGCAGAGGCTTACATAGCTAAGTAACCGGCCTGCGCATGCCACGACTTGTCCCACCCCTCGCCCTCCCTCCCCAAATGCAAACGCCAGGATTTCACAAAAAAGGGCGTGAGTGGCCCAGATTTCACATGTGCGTAAATGCAAGGGTTCAGATAAAGGAGGAGCCATTGCAGCCTGTCAAACCAGTAGTTGGCCACTCCAGACAAAACACACTGCGTGGAGTTCCATCACCTCTTGGTAACCTTCCGGTCATGTGCTCATTGCGTGTACGGACCACAGTCCTGCTTTACTTATACATAAAATTCCCTTGTGCAAGCGATATTTGGACCTTGAACTACTGATATATTTTACATAAGACCAACATATTTCAAATGGACCATTGGCTACAGTGATAAACCTTGATACACATCCTAGCATTCACTATGCGCCATTCACCTCAAATGCTATTTACAGAGGACATGATAAAATCATGGCTCGCAGTTTATGAGTTCGATCGTCAGTAAAGCTAATTATGAGGTTCCGTTCCGGAACTTATCGATAATGGAGTGGACATACACAAAGTCTATTTTCCACGCTCATTGTTTTTAAATGGAAAAACAAAGTCAACCTGACAGGAGGAGATGCGATTTCAGTGGCTCGAAAGGCTGGAAAATCCTTCGAAGGCTTCCAAACTTGATTTGGTTCTAACAGAACAACAATCAAGCCTCATCAGCGACGCAGGTTTTTTCATTTGTGAATGTTACAAAGTACACATTGAGAGGTAGGAGTTGCGATCTGACTCTCAATCACGTGTAAGACCAGATTGCAAATTCAGCTGGCAACTCCTAAGAAAGGTACGATGGATCAACAAACGAAAATTCTCAACGCACAAATCAAGGAACACAGTGGATGCGAGCATATAAAGCGCCCGGCACGTGTACGCTTTCACGCTGTCTGCTCTGCGTCGGTCGGTAGCCAATCGGCAAAGGGGAGAGCGTCGATTGTTTTCAAGCTCCCGCTTCATCAGAGTGCACTCCACAGAGGTTCCAGTGGCGAATTAACAAGAAACTTGAGGGCAGAATGGCGATAGGATTAAGCCGATGAACTGGCGATCGCAGAAGCCGCCTTCCACAAACAATCGGATCATGCGTAATAATAACACGATGGTTTCGGAGCGCGTATGTTCGGTTATAATGAGAATGCGCGTGGCATCTAACTTACCCTCTTGTTCCATGTCCCATGTGGCTGTCCTAGTAAGCCTACTTAGATATCATATTGTACACTGCGGCTGCTGTGGCACCGTCACTGTACAACGCATGCCAAACAGGGGCTTGTGTAACTCAGAGATGTCAAAAGGCCACCATAATGGGACTATTGTGGTCTGACCCACGTAGTAAAATAAACATCTCGTAAGCTAGGCAGGTAACTTTTTCCAGTCACGATTTTTACAGCTTCTTGCCTGGGTCACACGTCTCAGAAGTGTGTTTGTGATGAGAAGTAGGTTGCTTAGTCCATGACTGTGGTGGGTGGTCTCGTGTGTGTTGAAGGATAAGTATGTTTGGTGATGTATTTTGACTGGTGGTGTTATACCGCTAGCTTTCATGAAGGCACAAATGCTCCGGTAGGTCAATGAGGTGAGAAGACGTATACGAACAATGCGGCAGTTTAAGTGGAGGGCGAAGGGTGTATGTTGGTGCTCCTAAGCTTGTTTTCTTAATGTTTTTGTGACAGGTTCATAAGTGACCGATCAGGTCGCTGCGTTATGTGTATGTGAGGTCACATTGTGGACTGTACAAGTTGGTAGGTGTTGAAGTGGTTGCGGTGACCAAGTTATCACTGGCGAGTCAGCAGATGCGGAATCTTCACTTGCAGCTAGGAAAGGAAATGTCTGGAAGCAACGTTAACCCCTAGAAGTCAGAGTTTTAATGGCGCAAACCCAACTTGTTAGGATTATTCCTAACGAGCTGTCTTGGCGAGCTCTCAGGTCACGTAATCGGTCCGCCTACAAACAAAGGGCACACATGAAGGAGCCGAGGTCCCACGAGGCGTAAATGACAGAGGTGGACAGATGGCCAATTGAGCCGCTAGGCGCATGAGGACACATTACTGGCTGACTGGTAGGGATATTTCTGTTTTGGTTTATTGTCCTTAATAATCTATAGCTATCCTAGACAGGAGGTATTAGAGGGTGGAACGCTGATCTAGTTGAGCTGAATGCTGAGAGACGTACCCACGTCCTGTCAATTGCAATGGAAGAGATCCAGTATGCGAGACTTTATTGGAAAGTTGGCCAGCAGTTACTGCACACATGCCGTTTTCGAGAAATCCGAATTTAAACTAGAAGCACAAGAACAAACTACTAGCTCAAATCACCTCAAGACGTACCTAACTCTTCATCTGCTCCCGCAGAACAAAGGAGAACGGCCAAAGTCAATAAATGGGTAGTGCTGGGCAGAATGGAGGAGGCAGCACTACATCTGTAAACCTAGTAGAGGGCAGTCTATAGGTAAACGGCATTTGAGGATGCCAGGTACCAGAAAGGTCTTAGAAGTAACCAGACCACGCGAACAATCGGCTTACTGTCATTTCAACACCCTCTTTTGCTGACTTTGGCACTAATGTGAACTCGGCAGATTCACATGGTGAGTAGGAGGAGCAAACGAGAAGGGCGCAGTTTAATTGTTTTGAAAACGCACGGCTAGCTAAGGCGCAACCGATGGTGCATTGGACAATGTACCTAACACTAACCGAAAACTCCCAAAAAGTGAAAAATTCCTGATAAGAGTCACATTAGTTATCAGTGAGAGGATATTTTTAGGGAAACTTCAAGTACTTCTTCAAAGGCCGTCAAGTCGGCCGAATGTGCCCGATAGATCTCGATTCGATTTACTTAGGCTTGTTTGTCGGACAGAGTTCTACGCAGGGTCGAAGTTCTTCATTGACGTAAACATCTGGCTGATATAACTTCAATTAAGTCTACTTTCACCGGTCTTCCTGATGCCCCGTCTGGCATCGCCACAAGCACAGCAGTAGACTGAGGTGGATGTAATCATTTTCTTCTGCAATATACTGAATAGCAATTAACTATGACAGGCTTCGGGGATCAGATATCAATATTACTGCCTCCTCGCTCTTAAGGTGGACTGAAAGACATTGGTTTCGGGACAGCAGGATTTACTTTCCGTGGCGGATGTCATATAATTTATTAAAATTTCCACAGCCACGTGTCCCAGGGGACTTGATAGACCCCGACAGTTTTGCAAACACTGTGAACTACCTCGTGCCTGAGGCGAAATTTGTATATTTCCTTCGAAGGGTCTTTTTCAAGCAGTGGTCGTCACCAGTGTTGACCCTAACCGGGTTTCGAATTCGACGACAACATTCTAAACTAAGGCCACATTTGTTGCGAGTCGCAGTGTGTCGAAACATAAACGGACAATGCAAAATATCTGCAAGACGTTAATTGTTAGCATACGAAAGCGTTATGCTAGCTTACGGACGTGACTTCTAGTTGCCGTGAGGTTTTACAGCAGATAGAAATGTACCATATGTTGAACTTGGAACTCGGCAAAGTCTGACAGCCTGGGAACCTATCGTTAGCTAAAGCGGATTCAAATTCCTCAAGACTGCCGCCATCACGACCATGTAGACACGGAAAACAAGATACCGAACGGCAGGGCACTTGAGCAGTGTGGGACTATTCTGACAACATGAGACAACGCAAGTCGGCCCTCATATACTAACATGTTTTCAATCGCCTACCGTTCACTACAATGAATCCTAAAAATCGTCTGAATACTAGCTGCTGACAGGTCAGCACCTTGTTTTTAAAACAAACGCAAGGCCATCCCCTCAGCACAGCTGGGATTTGAATGGAAGGCCAACAAAATATCCCACATAAACTACCGACCATTGCAAAATAGGATTGCGGTGACGTAACAGGCAGAAATATTCCGACAGGATCGAAATAAAAAGAATTTTCATATCTTGTATAGGACTTCCTGATTAGCGCTCACAGAATCGAATTACGCCAATGTTACAAAGCGTCTTTGCGCTAGAAAAAATGAATTCATACTCCATCTATTTTAAGGCTACCTTCGGGAACAAGAGACCCAACGAATTGTCGGTAGTGAGGATGCCGAAAGGATATTGTGCACTTACTTGTTGCCTGTGTTATACACGCATGCGATTTATCGGAACTTCGGGGCCATACAAGTGAAAAACGTGAAATCTGACCTAGATACATATCTAGGAAGTCTGCTTTAGACGTAATAGAACGTATCAAAACAATATCCAAATGCCTACCCACTGGAGAGAGCAACTGACCACACGGGTAAAAATTCGGCTTTTCGGCATCCAACACTTGAAGAGAGAAAAGACGTGCGATTTAACGTTCGGAACAACCTTCCCAAACCCCCCACATTAACGTATACCCTAATAGCAAAGCCGAAAAACGGTGCAACCGCAACGGAAATCCAGTGTTGAGCAGCAGGGGGTACTTTGATTGCTAAGACGGCAAACCTTCACGTTTTTACCGGTCTGCGATGGCAGTAACCGTTACCGGCAACTTGACAGCCAATGGTACTAAGATAGTGACTGGCCCAAAGGAAAACCAAATACAACAATGACTGAGAGTAATGTAACACACCCTAGGAAGGAGTGTAGAAAATCTGCCCATTTAGCCAATAAATTTGGGAAACTAGAGCAATCATGTATTTATCCATGCTGACTTTGCGCAAAAGCAGGTTAATAGCAAACATGACAAGCAATCACACCAAAGCCATCAAAAATGTCCCTGAGGAGTCAAACTAAATGAGTCTAAAAACAGATAACTCGAATTATTCCTGATGTTCCTGATGATAGGCCTTTCTCTTAGTTCTCGCGTTTTCGTAACCTGCCCACTGCAGAACCGTGTAGGCGATAATAAATGCTGCAGAATTTGTCAATTACTTTAGCAAAGCTTACGGGGCGCAACGATGAAGAATTTCTCCTTAAACCTTCTCATGAGGTTTGGAAAACCTTTCGAAAAGAAACCTGCGAAGGCATTTACTTCGTATGGTGAGATGCTATATTGTATAACACCCCGACGGTAGTGCAATTCCCCGAACTTCATTTTTAGATGCGACAATTTAGCCCGGCTCTAATGAACCGCACTAAAACGATAAATTAATGTCCAGTGATTTAAATTTAGGGAAGACTTTGGCCAAACTTATAAGCTATTTTAAAGTGCACATTACATCCGATTCAGGCATTGCCTATTTTCTGTGAAAAGGAATGGCGAAGAACATCCAGATGAGATAAGCTTCCTCGGATTTAAAGCAACTCCAGTACAGGCAAGATGTGGTGACCAGTGAGACGAACTCGTCAAAGTGTAGAGCACAGTACCTGTTCCTTACAATTCTATAGGTCTAAAAGAGATCTCTTTAGAACTGCCTGTGACCTGTAAAAGGCCTTTCACGATTATTGTTGCCATTTTTCTAGCACTTTACAGCACCATAGAAGTTGTTTAGGCAGGTCTGCCGCGCATAGCTTCCATATTGCGGCTGCAAATTCTTGAAGGTTTAGTATGCTATCCTGAATATCGACTTATTGATGCCCATAGAACTTATTATAATGGCGAATAGAACTGGAGTTCTATTCGCGGATCCGCTTGCTTTTTTAACCTACGACTTTCATTGTTGATACCATCCAAAAATATGAATGACTGGCCTAAAGTAATCTCCAGTAGGTAAGTTGTAACAACATTTCAGTTTTTTGGTGGCTCAACGCTTGATTTATATAGCAATAAGCCCTTCTCAGTATTCCATGTATTTTCCGTTAGGCACCTAGTTTTGTATTCCCTTAAAAACTGATTCCAATTTCTTATCTTGGGGGAATTTTGTGGGCGTTTGTTCAGGCCTGAGTAATGATATGATAAGAATAAATTAGAAGAACACAATAGGGGTCAAGGCGGATGTAAAACGGAAGGAAGTACGACAAATCGCAATGCCCCAAAAATTAGAAAAGGGAAAAAAGTTATTCTCAAGAAATTGGAAGCCAGCAGACATCCACCGAAAAAAGTATCTGCATATTTTTTGGTAAAATCGAAGCCCCAGCTTATATGTGCACTGCAGGCCGATTTCTCGCACAAAAAGTCAGGATTACTCTAAAATAGTAAACAAAAACTGAATGTCAAAGAATGAAAGTGGGCAGTCGACAGTCTTTATCATGTAGTAATAATAACTCGGAAAGAAGTTTTAGGGTCTACCGAATGACCCGTGTCTATTACTGAACACATGCTGGCCACATGTCATTCGGTAGACCCTAAAGCTTCGTTCCGAGTAGTAATAATAGCAATAGAAGAAGAACAAGAACAAGGAAAGGAAAGGAAAAGGAAAGAGAAGAGGGATTATTTCAACAAATTCGAGGACATTTCATTGATAGAATTACCTATATATTCGGTGGCAATGGCACTGTACTGGTCCTGTCTGTCCAACGTCCTCCTAACTCTTGACGACACAGACAAGGTCGCTCAGATTTCAGGACCTCGCGTGCCTCGAGGCATGCGCAATCGGCCGGACGACCACGGCTGTCAGATGCAACCCACGTGCGCCCAAACACACGCACCAAGTTTCCTCCATTCTTGCCTCAAACATCGGTCGCTTGACCTCAATCTGTCCAAAGACATTCCCGCGTTTAGTAGGTTGGCCTCATTCCATGGGACGAAGACAACAATGCAGTGTCTTCCTTCAAGCCTCACTCCGGAACCGACCCGAATAGGAAACGGATGCCCTACTCCGCGAGTAAACACTTTTTCCACCTAATCTCCTATCCTTCTGCAAAATACACTTAATTGTCGGAAATTCGAATAAGAAGAAACCTGCTGGCATGGATCACTGATTTTCTCACAGGGCGATCGCAAACTGTGTGCATCGGGGACTCGAAGTCAAACCCTACATCTGTGCTGAGTGGCGTCCCCCAAGGCTCTGTTGTAGGGCCACTGCTCTTCCTTATCTATATAAACGACTGTATCAACGACCAGGGTTGCAGCGCCATCATTTTTGCCGACGATGTCAAACTCTGGAGAGCCATCAAGTCTGACGCCGATAGGAAAGCACTTCAAGAGAGTCTCAATCGACTTAGCTGCTGGTCTGCTCGTTGGCTCTTAAACTTCAACGTTAGCAAGTGTGTGGTCTTAAGAATCCGTACTAGAAGGACTTATGAGGAGGACGATTCCTTCCAATATCTCCTCGATGGGCACCAGCTTTCAAATGTGGACGAACAAAAGGACCTCAGTGTCCTAATAAATTCCTCGTTGAAACCACCTTCACCGTGTCTAAAGGCAGCTAAACGTGTGACACAGGTGCTGTTTGCGATTAGGCGGGGATACGTCAACATCGACAAGGAGCTCTTCAGGAAAACGTACGGAGCGTTTGTTCGGTCCCACTTGGAGTATGCCGTCCAAGCCTGGAGTCCGTGGTTCAAGAAGGATAACCTGTACCTGGAACGAAGGCAGGCAAGGGCTACGAAGATGGTCAAGAATCTTGGTCACCTGCCTTATGAAGACAGACTGACCGAACTTGATCTTTTTCCTCTCAATTATAGGCAACTCCGCGGTGACCTCATACAAACCTACCGAATTGTTAGAGGCCGTGAGTGCACCCTGGCATTTGACGATTTCTTCGAATTGGCTTAAACTGATGATCTGCGGGGTCATCCTTTTAAACTACATCGGAAACCGGCCCATATCGACGTTCGAAGAAACGCCTTCTCTCAGAGGGTCATCGGAACGTGGAACGGACTCCCTGACGAGGTGGTCCTCTCAGCTACTGTTGACATTTTTAAGCAAAAACTTGATTCTCATTTGCTGGGAAACTGGGACATATTATGAACATAGTGTCAGTATCAGCACTTTGCAGCTGGCTCACACTTATCGCTGATGTAAGGCCTTAATTTGTACATTTGTATTATGTTTTATTGGTACGGTGGACCTTTTTTTACGATTTTCGGTTATGAATAGGGAGCTCAAAGGCAAAAGCCTTCTTCCCTTATTAAAAAGACTTAACAATCTGGCCTTCCTACCGTCTTTTCTCCTCATCTAAAGGGACCATGGGCTTGGAAGGTCGTAGCTATTAATGTTTAACCTTCGTAGCCTTACCACCTGTCGATAGCACAACCAAGATTCCAAAAGGTAATATTAATAGAGATCTTACAAGTTTTCGGAAGTCAAAAACCGTAACACAGCCTGGATAACCGACAGTTCGATATCCTAGAATAACACGATAATTCAGAACTAAACCTGAACCGGACGGGTATAGTACGAGTAGTAACTCCTCAAGAATAAACCAAGGAATAACCACGACAGTAAATACTCCTATAAAACAGATAGATTGCAATGCCTGAATCTGGCCAAAGTATGTAACTTCGCAAACATAGATCGTAAATCTATGCAGGAAAGCTTTCAAGTAACAGGGATAACGTACAGTCTCCAGGCCAAATTCAATGAATTGGCCAAGTAAAACCGGCCATATGGTACTGAAGGGACCCCTTAGGCCTTAAATATACAATTTATTGATATCAGGTTGGCAATGGAATAGCAAAGAAAATATGAAAAATAGGAAAATAGCCCACTATGTTATGGCCCCTCGAAGATTCACAAGCCAGGAACTCACTAAGGCCAAAATTGATTATCAAATGGAGCCCCAGTAGTTGGCCAGGCCAACTGTTCACCTTAGTGTCTCAGGTTTCATTCTAAGAACTCCGAAGCAACGGTTTGCTCGGATGAACAATTGATAGAAGATCTGTCATTCATTCAAATTATTAATGAGGGGTTGATGGTAGCTTTCGAATTAAGGTAATTTTTCAACTTGGTACCAAAAGCTTTCGTAGTTGGCTGCATACAACATTTGTTAGAATAGTACTGTAGCAGGGTAGAAAAAAGTCGAGGCGAGGTTTCTTCTCAGTTTCCTGAAACACCAAAGAGGTATTTGTCCTTTACTGGATCTGTATATGAAGAAGACAAATGTATATTGATGGGCATGCCTGACTGCTGAATCGGTTTTGTAGCAACTGGGGATATTTACTTTTTACCACATATGACGCTGATTTTGCCTACAAGGGCTGATTACACATTTATAATCATCAGTCCGGAGAGGATTGGAAACTGCATGCAGCATCTGAATTCGATGATCCCAGACATTCAGCTTATGTTAGAAAAAGACAAGGATGGTCAGTTGCTATTTGTATGCCTGCTGCTATAGAGAATCTGTGATGGGAAACTGAAAACAACTTTTTACACGAAGGCGACAGATATCCCTCGTATTATGCGTTTTCATAAGGAATATGCCTATTTCTCACAAAATACAGGTGCGTTGGAATGCCCTTGCAGCATACACAAATGACACGCACCGAGCCAGCTGACAAGAGAGCTGAGGTGCAGTTTCTGTAAAATCTCTTCACAGGTCGTGGAAACTTTATCGGTTCAATTATAACATGCAGACACATATACCGGGGGGAAAATACTGAGGGTACAGCCAAAACCGAAATGTTTACACGCAGTGCTATGCATTGATGGTGTGTTTGAGAAATTCAACGGACTGATGAACAAGTTAAGGATTGAAGTTTGTTGTGAGAGTATGAGATTTTTGGTGTGGTTGAAGAATTGAGCGTCGGGTTTCTATGACTTCTTCTCGATATGTACTACATGACACTTACGTTCATGTGGGATCACAGCAGCCCATACGGAAGTCTGGTACAGGTATTGAAGAGCAGGTACTACGTAGCGCATGTAAACGGGCTGCTTTCATGCTGTCAGACACTGCGACAACTAGCAGTTTGGACATAATTTTGGCATCGAAGCCAGCCGGCTGAAAGATTTGAGATGGCGTAGATACTAGACGCATATATCACACAACGAATTAATTCATGTGTAGGTCCCGGTTCTGCGTCAGGCATACTGTGGGACACATGCTGGAAGTCAGCAGTAACGACAGACCAACTGCTGTGTATGTATATATTGGAAAACCTTGGGGGCTTTAAAGGTTCAAAGAGGACGATTTAAGTAAGCATACAATGTCATTACATTCTCTGTTTGGTAGATTGCTTTTGTTGTAAATCACTTAGCCGCACATTTTCTTCTACAGGCAGAGCGGGTAGGACATTTGACTACCGATTTTTGTACACGTTACACATTTATCTCTAGAACAGTTTTTAACTCATTATTCTGCCTAGACCTTTGCATCTAATCGAAGAAAGTCCTAGGCAAAACTCTGGTACGGAAAGTGCCAAATGCTACTTTTAATTGTTTTCATTTTGTACATTGCAGTGCTCTTCTGGGTACTAAAATACTGTTAAGGATTTGATCGGTACTACTGAAAGCTACCGGACAGTCACTCTTCCCTGAGATTTTTAAATAAAAGGAGGTAACCATTGCCAGTACCAGGAGTGGGAAACTATTGCTGTTTGTGGTGTTTAACCGCAAAACTTACTTCCATAAGCCCCTGAAAACCCATTTCACAGGACGGATGGTAGAAGGCCATGCTATTTACAGGGCTCAAAAATATTGTTTTTCATCCGAGATCAGGTCATTTATCGCTTTGACAGCTACAAAAAGTGCTGCGACTGCAAAAGACACTGTGTAATGTCGTTACATAGCAGATGTTACTTCAAGGTATAGGCCATGGCACGGTTCTCGAACAGGGAGCCTGTTGAAAGCTGCAACAACCCGTGGGTATTCCGAACGGTTGAAAATAGGAAACAATCCACGAGACATTATGAAATCTGATCTGAAATCACCTATTGATAAACCATAGTTCTCTATGCCCGACTCTTCTTCCTCAATGTTAACAGAAAACATCAGAAAATCAATAATTTTGGTGAACTCTGTTAAATTTTATGCATAGTATAATGACAGACGTTCAAAGTGGGTTTCGGGCAGAACATTAGGTCCATGGGATGATTTCACGGGGTGCCATAACGCCATCTTTCATGAATTGAATGCGGCATTGTTTGACTTGATTAGAGCGGCTGCTTCATTTCCGGCTTTACGGGAAAGATTGCTTATTTCTGCAGTAAGCTTGTTTAACTCCTCTGCCTGAGATGCCGCAACTGTAAGCAAGTTCGTTATTTCTGCCTTTTCCGTAAGTCCGGCAGGACGTCCTTTGCCCTGAAATGCAAAAAGGCAGTGATGAAAATTAGCTTTAATGTTTGGCACAATCATACTGTCGACACATGGATAAGCAATGTTTCAGTTAGTTGTTGATAAGCCATATGAACTACTGCAGCGGACTGATCCCGCCAGCGGGTTGACGAAATCTTGTTAAAGCCCCTGTTGATAGGAATATAGACATCTTTTGTTAACGAAAAGGAGTTGTTTTCATAGTTTCTTGGTCTATAGGCTTCATCTGCTAACCAATGGAAGTTGCTCTCACAGCTTTCCTGTACGTACTTGTTCTTTCCACAACATTTTCACATGCATGTTATTTCAATAAAACAACTACAACCGACTTTGATTTACCTTCTACTGCACACTTATCACGCATTAAACACATGGTATCACGCATTTAACCTTAAACCAAGAATTCCGCAAAACATTTCGGCTCGAAGACTTTTGCCACTTGGTGGCCCTACAATGAATCCCCACTCGTAGATGTTGGTGGACAATTATGACGGGTTCAAGTTAATACATTTATGTTCGATAGCTCTCAATTCCATAACCGCTGCGTGATCCATTTGAATAACGTGGGTTTGTTCTCAGCAAAGGTGCAGGATAAGTTGATCATGCTTAAACCGCTTATTAAGCTTCGACCGCTGTTACTATGATCGTTTACGAAAAACTTCATTTACTGAATTGGTCTACATAAAATGCAAGACTGCTTAGGCCAAATTGGCAGACTGCCTACCATATTTTTCTGCTGCTTGTCAAGAACACTGTGTAACTTTTGTAGTTCATGGAACAGCAGCACAGTTTTTGAAATGAGTTTGGTGTTTTCTCTCATTTCAGCAATGTAACAGTCCCTGGCCTCCCTCAGTTCATCCTCTGCTTTCTCTTCTTCGGCTTTGATGTGTGCCTGCAGGGTAAGCATTCGTGCAGTGAATTCTTCAATCTTCGGATTTATCCTTATTGTCTCCATCTTCTCCAAATTATCCACACGTCCGAACTTGTCAATCATCATTAAGTCACATTTTTTCATCATATCTTCGATTTCCAACTACAGGCAGCGAAGAAGAGAAATTAAAGTGTGTCGTCAATTGAATAACAAAAATGAATGTGTGCTGATTTGTAATATTTCAGCGGAAGGGAATTGTGCTCTCGACTACTTTCTTTTTCAGATTCTATCCAAAATAATACGCAATATGGTTATTTACAGCTGACATACACAGTGATGCCCCTGCATTCCAAAAAATAGAGTGTTCCTTCACCAAAAACTAATTAAAACTGGACATTAAGCTTATTAGTTTGCGTCTTTTTAGAAGGTAAAGTGACTAGAAGAAGAGCAGTTTATGTGGAGAGGCAACATCTTAGTGGAATTTTGGTGTTTCTGTCCTTTAACGTGGCCCAATCAAAATCATAATACTATCAAGCAAACTAAGTTGTAAATTAATTTAATAGGGTAGGTTCAGCCAAGCGTTGACATAAAAGAGAATTCTATCTGTTTAATGTAATTTTACAAACATTGTTTTGAGTAGGCCCGGGGCGGTCTGGTTGGCCCCATTATGCCCTAGGATTACCAAACAGTGTCATGGCGTCCAGTCGTACAAATCGCGTGCTTAAGACCTACTAATGGAAACTGAAAACAGACCCTGAGTCATCACCCTGAGAATAACCTGTAAAGTTGTTGGGTTTCTGGCAAATCATACTGTATTTTTGAAAGCGTAAGGACGCGTAAATTGAGCCTTCATTAGGGCATAGTAACGAAGACACTAGCCAAAGATCAAAGGTCAGTATCCATGCGGTGTTGGCAATTGAGAAGTAGGAGACACGATCGCTGCATCCACATCGCCTTCATCTCACTGGCATCCTGGACCTTGCCTTTTCGAGCGTGTCGACTGTATGTGAAGTGTCATTCAATGAGCAGGATCTTATTCCTTATTTATCCATTTACGTTTCCACAGAAATTATTCCCCGCATATAAAACAACCCTAGATACTCATCTATTCAATCGTTTATCAAGTAAATTTCTAAAAACCAAACGTGAATGAAGACAAATACACCAGCTGTGCTCATTCACCTGGAATATTTTTTTGTGTTTTTGAAGCATTATATGCTTTGCCTTAGCATCCTTCTTGGCCTTACGCTGACCCTTCTTTTCGTCTTCGAGTTCCTGAATTCTATGACGTAAGTTGTGAATGTTGTCTCTTTCAAATATAAGCGCTGATCCGAAGTCTGATGGCAATCCCTTATCCTGGTAGAAAGTTATTTGGTCCAACCGCAGAATAACCACCCTTTCGAGCACGTTAAGTTTACTCTGTTTCTCAATCTGCAACAGAAAAAGAAAGAGAAATTAAAAATATTGGCAATGAGCATATGAAACAGACCAACAGTCCATTTATGGTGAATGAGGAAGTTTGTAACTTGAAAACAAAGCGAATAATCGTAAATTCACCTTTTACAAGTATGGACAAAGATACAGAATCTAGTTTTTATTTCTTTTACACAAATGAACATAGAGTTCCTGAGTGAAGGATGGGAACATAAACTCTTTAGGGCAGAGGTCGGGAACCTTTTTGACTTAGAGAGATAAAAAAGCAAATATTTGAAAATCTATTGTAGTTAGAGTCATATACTATACTTGAGTATTGAAGTTAGTTAAATTTGAAAAAAAGCAGCCTCTGGAGTTATTAATTGGAGGAACAAAAATTACAAAATCTGAATTACCGTATTGCAATTTTATCTGGGAGGGCCGGGCGCAAACATCAAAAGAGCGACACCTGGCTCGCGAGCCATACGTTCCCGATCCGCTGCTTTAGGGTGTACCATTGATGCATGTTTATTTTACTTTATCAAGGACAAATTAAAGCGGAGGCCTAAAACGCGGCTCAAGCTCACCACTTCTTTTTGATATAGCTACTGAAATTATTTTCAGTAAGTGTGGTGACGTCCATTAAAATTATACAGTAGATTACATATCTGATCAAAGGTTAGATATTGGGAGATTTAACTCACGGTAATACGCTACGGTGGTGTGGCTTGGCACCATGGTTGTGAGCCTATAGGTTGTGTTGAGATGTAGAGTTGGGGATTAGGTTACAGGCTGTTAGCGGTTTGGTTTCGTGTTTATTACAAAGTTTCTCAGCGAGGGGGTTACGCTTAATGTCGAAGTTTCAATAACCAGTTGTACGATATTTAATAATCCTATACCTTAGTGCTAAAATTAATTATTGAGTAATTTAATCAGAAAGTATTTGATAACGTTGCAGTTTTCGGAAAGTGACAGCGT
The DNA here is from genome assembly GCA_036362985.1 of Ligula intestinalis. Classification (NCBI taxonomy): domain Eukaryota; kingdom Metazoa; phylum Platyhelminthes; class Cestoda; order Diphyllobothriidea; family Diphyllobothriidae; genus Ligula; species Ligula intestinalis. The sequence goes on from JAYGXS010000001.1 coordinate 92,119,167, forward strand.
AGTGTTTGCTAGTGATTCCCTAGGAACTTTGCCATGTAATTATCAGCGTAACATTTTTCAAATTGCTTCAGTTTTGTCAGGGTAACCGCGTTCTAAGCCCTTGTTCATATAAAAGCGATTGCAATAAAAGAAAAATTTCGGCTTTCTATCCCTTTCGTACAAGGTTGCGCTCGTTCATGCGGCCCCGCTCCTTAGGGCAAGCATGAAGCTAAAAACCTTATCGGTTGTCGGACAGCCTTCATTGGATCTTACCCCTGCCTTTGTTTTTGTCTTTCAATAACTATTTACCGGATCAGTCCTCGACTGTCTACGTTTCGGAGCCGAAAGTTGACGTATTTCTCAGAAAGCCATTCCTCAAGGGCGCCTCGCTATCCGCCAACATAAGATCCATCAGGTTACCATCGATTAGGCTAACCAGCGGGTCCTATATTCAGAAGCTTCGTTTCACTAAGCCAACAATACCTGCACTGACAAGAGTATTTTACACAGTTATTGTGCTTCCCAACCTATCAATGCGGCTGCCGCAGAAAGCCGTAGTTGCGACTACCATTTTCCACCGCCGTCTTCTGACGAAATTAAAACAGTAATTCCACGTATCTGAAAGAGCAGAGTCCTGGTTCAATACCACAAGAGCGGTAAGAGCATTACTCCTAGCGCTCCTGAAAACGCATATATTTAATAGAGTTTAGCATACAAAATCTATCAAACAGGGTTTGAATACTGCCATTCTATGCCCAATCACAGAAAAGAGAAAGGATGAATATACACATAGGCTTAATTGGCGTCGCTGCAGCATTAAGTTTGATTCAACTAACACATATCTGAAAGGCTGTGGAGGTCGGCGGTATGCCAGGGGTCCCAGGCTTTGGACTAAAGCGTTCTTTTTGCAAATAAACGTTCTAGTTCACACAGAAGTGGGTGAGCACTTCGCCTGCACCGCTAGAGTCCAAAACAGCCATGATCTCCCCTACATTTTCTGCAGTTATGCAGTTGACCCTATTTTGTTCACATAAAACCCTTGTGACTCGGACACAACGTTGCACCTCATTCTGGGTGTTGAGAGTATGAAGTCGGTCTTTTAGATAGCTCGGATTCTTTGCACTATTGATGTTATTATTAGTATTTTCGTTAAAGAGAAATCAGTTCAGAATTCAGGTCAATCCTTACTCAACTACACATAAGGCACCTACACGAACTAACTGCCCTTAGTACTCGATTAATTTTTCGATAAACGATTGTGGCTTCGGCTGATAAGTGGTTTTTATGGCGTACCTGGAAGGCTTGAAGGTCTTTGATCGCCTGCTCCAATGCGTATTCTACACCGCGCTGTTTCTTTGCCAATGTCTCCGCATTCTTTTTCTGTTCATCCAACAGCCTCTTTTGTTCAGCGGTATCGTCTTCCACATCTAGGCGCCTTTCACGGAAGGCGATGGTGGCATCGTAGTCCGCCTGCTCGCAGCCCGGAGGACACATATCCAGGTCCATCATGTCATCCTCATCCTCTTCGTCTGACTCATCCCATTCGGAGTCCTCTGACGAGGAGGAGGATTCATCTTCATCGCCCTCCTCACCTACACGGGTCAGTTAAAGAAAAAATATCTTAGATCATTAGTTTTCCTAATTTCGAAGACGGAAGAGACTGACTCCGTCAGCGGCAGGGCTCCCGCAACACAATCAAAGCAATACAAAGGAGCAGATAAACTGAGTCACATGTGAGGGCCTCTTGCAAGTACAAACCCTTTACAACCTAAACCACCTTGAAAAAGCATGGGACTGTCTATAGACAGAATTATTATTCTGAGATTTATAAATAAGGTTTTGAGGAGCTGGTCAAACACAAATTCGTAACTTTTTGAGTGTTTATATTTATTCCGACTGGCATCTGGCCTCATCAGCATGGCTCCGTAAAGCGTGTTTGGATTTACCTAGAAGCAAAACAGACTGCCATGTTAACATCCAAAATTCCGCTCTACTTTAAATTGGTCAGATTTAAAACTGTACCATCTGCTCTTTGGGTCTTCGTTTTCCGTTTTATCTTCTTTTTAAAGACCTTGTTCAAAAAGTCGCCAAATTTGTGGTTGTCGCCAAGGAAGGCCTTGAATTCTTCAAAGATCTCTGTCTCCTTCTCCGCAAGCTTTTCTATGGCCTTCTTCGTGCCATCCAAATTTGCGTTCATTTCCTGAACCTAGAATTAAAAAGTGTTGTTGTTGTCGTTGGTCAGAAAGCCAGTTATGGCGTTTAAAGATAGTTAAGGCGTGATTGTGGAAGACCGGCTAAGTCTTCTAATCTCAGAAGCATGTAAACATAAAGGCAAAAGCAGCTTGTGCAGGCCCACTCATGTACCCTAGTTCCAACAGCTTGTCCTGCAAAAACGGTGGTTATAGAGTTTTCGGGGGTGAGGAAAGAGGATAGGCAGAGAATGAAATTTTTAGAAGTGTAAAGTGAACAAAATGCAGTCGAAGTTGCTTCTCGCGGCTACTGGGAGTAAGCTATTCCGCTTGTAAATTGAAGGTGTGCGCGGCGCTTTGCGCCGCGGACTATAATAATCTCACTCCATTAGGGTAAGTTGGACCTCAGGTAAGTTGAAGTAGATGACGTCCTAACTACCAGTTAAATTTTTCGGGAAATTCAAAGAGCCTGCAATTTGATGATCGGGTTTTTCCGCAATAAGTTAAACGATAATACAGACGGGGGAAATCTACAGATAAAAAATCAACAACACTTTTAAATACAGTAAAAATAAAGGCCTTTAACACTTATTAAAGTATATTCCACTGCGTGTCCTAATTCCCCACCCATAAAACCCTATAACCACCTTTTTCGTAGGAAAACCTGCAGGGAGTATCGATTTATGCGTGGGCCTACATAAGCTACTGTTGCCAAACAAATTGCCCCTGCTCAACAGAGTAAGTGACTCAGAATAATTGAAAAATAGGGTCGGTGAAGTTACATCTGTGTTGGATAATCTTCTCACAATTCACAAAAATGATGCAGGGCAGTTGAATATGGGAAGTCCCCGCGTCCGAATCATATATTTATTGCAATAAAAACGACGGAGACGCACATAGAAATCTAGCTGAGTCGTGACCCTTCAAAGGTTACACGAATCAGTCCATACGTAAAACGAATGCAAACGGCTCTAAACTAGCTTCCACTAGAAGAGACTATTAAATCCGATGGCTGTATAAAAACAGTCGCATTAACGAGAATAAATAAGTGGTATCTCGCTTGTATGTAGTGTTCCCTAAATAAAAAACATCAAAAAAGTGGACATGTTGCCACCTCGGACCACTTCTGTAGACTTTTAATATTTTATCGATTCCTCTGAAACAGAATATGATGATCTCGAACGAGTCGGCGTTTTTGTATAGGGATAAGAGCGCATAGCTTGTGAAGGGAGAAAAAAATTTCTGAGAACAGACTAATTTTCGCGCGTCTGGTTGATAATAGACACGGTGCGTGACCAAGGACGTCTTCTGAGTAACCTGCCGAATCGCGACGAGGCAGCGTAATTCACTACGACAGCGCTGACTGGCAATAACCGAAGCCATTTAGGTCTTGTGCGCAGCGAAAAAATCCGCGTATATGCCGAGCATGCCGTGACAACAGATCGTTCGCACGCAGACTGGATCACTCTAATTCCTTTCACGGTTCCGAAATGCTGAAGTAGGCTTATGCCCCACCCACTCAGACTCCCCGACTCTATTTTTTTCGAGCGTTAATTGGCTAAAAGATTAGTCACAGGAATAAGACGTTAAGGTAATCCAGATGGCCATGCGAAAAATTCCAAGAAGGGTAAATGTCATCAGGCCACAACCATGAACTTAACCGTAACCTCACCCTGAAAAGTAACGCAAAGTCCTAGAGTAAGGGGCGCTTCGCTTGGAAAATGACTTCACTCATTTGACTTTTCGGATTCCGTCACGGATCCATCTTCAGACACAATAGTAGAAACGGGACTGTTGGCTGTTGAGACACCTGTAAATCTATCGTCCAGACGTCATGCTAGCCAAAGGTATCTTGCCTGTCTTCGAGATCATTTTTAGTGCGATCGGTGTCATTTGTTTTCATCTGTTTCATCTACGACATTTTCATTAGGATCGACAGCTCAACGGTAGAAACATCACCGATAATAAACGACCGAATGGCGGTGTCCTCAGCCCCACGATGCCGGTGGTTATAGCACTGGTACCTACCGATCGCGTTCCCATTGTGACTTGCGATTCATTGAGAAGAAGACGAC
>JAYGXS010000001.1:92123419-92220156 GCA_036362985.1 Ligula intestinalis
GTCGTCTTCTTCTCAATTACTTCCTGGGACTAGCATGTTCGCTTGTATTGATGTTCACTCTTGAGCCCCGAAAGCCGCCGCAGAGCAGCTAGTATTGTAGATATGCTCACTTGGTCAGAAGAAGAAGACGCGATCACTGGAACAAGGGCTTTATTTTCCTGACGTTTCAGATTCCCTCGGAAATCCTTAATCATAGGTGATGATGACATAGTCATGGTCATGCGCAGATAGGATGAAGACATGCACAGGCTGCACGGTATTTATAGTTCATAGTGGTCATCCACGTGTGTGTGATAATTATTCACTTCTGTAGCCACCGCTTGGGTCTTAGTTGCTGCGGTACTGGCTTGACACTTCGCGTTCGACTCACTTATTGCCACAGTTTGCTTGTTAGATGCGGGCTTGATAATGGCAGGACAATTATGCTCGCTGTCGTCAGCGTTGTTGCTGCCGCCAGTCCTTCCCACGTGACTGATTCTGTTGCTCAGGAAATGTCTCATTTCACAGTATTGGAACGCCATATCCAGTCCATCAACAAACGCAACGATTTGGCGTTCCCATACGGTGTACTGAGAAGTTTCCTGAGCGACAGAATCAGTCACGTGGGAAGGACTGGGCGCAGCAACAACTCTGACCAGCAAGCATAATTGTCCTGCCATTATGCTGAGACACTGCCTGAGCAAGGGAATCAGTCACGTGGGAAGGGCCGGGCCCACTCAACCTTGCCTTTATTAGTAATGCTATTCCGCGGATATTTTTTATGAAGTATTCACATTAATGATTCACAGGTGTACAACATACCTTAGCGTTCACTTCACGGCGATCCTTCAGACGCTGCTCATAGGTTTCTGCCAGACCACGTTCCGACTTCTCAAAGTCCTTCAGCAGCTTGTACTCCTCATACAGCGTCAGGAGGTTTAACTCAGCGCGTTTCAGCAGAAACTGCAGGTGAATTTTCTGATGACGCAGGGCTCGCAGATCAGCATTGAAGCAGCGCACCAAGTGAGCGGCATCAGCCAGCAGGAAGTTTCGAGTATACAGGGCCTGCTGTTGCCGCCTCAGCTGGTTGGCATGTTCCAGAGCGGCTGTCCGGGGGAAGCGCCTCGGCCGCTGCGAGGTCATACCCTCCGGATCCTGATCAGTTATTTGAGGCGTGCCATCCTCGCCCTCTTCCCCGGCGCCGTTGCCGCCTTTCTCCTCGTCAACTTCGTTGGCCTCGGAGTCCGCAGGGATGTTGGTGATGGGCAGAGTGGTTTCCGTCTCAGCGTCTGGTTTGGGTTGCGCTTCTGCCTCTGAAAGATCAATAGCCCTGCTAATGATAACACGCTCGGGCTGTACCTTGAAGTCAAGCAGGAGTCGGTGGATTGAGTGGTCTGTCAGCTCCTCACTGGGACGCAGCGAAGCGACGGAAAGACCGGTAACTTCGGGGCGATGGGGGAAAGGCAGGTGGAGCGTAAAGTAGGTCTCCTCGGTCAGTAGCTTTTCAACCGGCAGCCAGAGTACGCGTCTGCCCTCCTCCATGACAACTGTCATGACTTTGTATGCGTCCGGCCGGTTCATTTCCGCCTCCATCGTCCCAGGCTGCAAACAGTTGAGAACAGATTGATTCAGCATTCTTACGGGTTTTAACTTTAAGCACAGTTATTAAGAAGCTTGGTGTTGGTAAGTGGAAGAACAGCAGATACTGTTGTAACTTGTAGTACCAGCCACCAAACATGTGGCAACAATACTGATATTAGCAGTTGTTGCTGTGCTGTTGACAGTATCCTATTGGATCATAAGCGTTAAATTGATGAATGATTTGAGCACGCAAAACTGACGCCAGATGATTTATTGGAAATAATGGTAAAACGCTTAAAAGGAGGAAATGCCGTAATTTGAGTAAGTTTAAGGTCGAGAGTGTTAGGATGGTAGCCTGACCAAAGGCTAACAACCTTGTCGGCTCTCCTAAGGCGTCGAGCCTGCCGCTGACCGCCAGAATGATTCCTTTGTTCAATAGCGTTTGCTGGGCTGACCCCGAAGCAATGATCCTAGACCGGACGCGAACACGCACCCCGATGCACTCTTAGGATAACTCATACCAAGCGGCCAGAATGAACTCTCAGCTCGCGCTGTTGGTCCGCCGCACAGAAAGCCGCGCGCAGCCGTGCGCAGCCGTGCGCGGGCAACCAATGCGGCCAATCAGGCTACAAGAGAACGCGCAGACAATATTTTACAAGCCACTGTCCCTGGTAGACAGGGAGAGTTGCAACAGCTGACGCGAGGCCACAACGCTAGTCCGCTCCCAATGGCGGGGCTTTGCCCCCGAGGCGAGGCAACAGCCATACGAGACAGCTCCCCCGGGTTTTGTACGCAATAAACCCTCCTCCAGGTGGATTCCAGAATTACGCCCTTCTGATTGTGTTCTTCCTTGGGGATTTCAACAGGGCGTACTTCGACGGTGACTCACAGCAGATGTCATCGTGATAACACTAGCGACGCTGAACCCGTCGTTATAACAGAGAGTACTCATGTTAGTCACCAACCATTCAGCACGGCATCGGTAGACATGAAACCTTAGATAATCAGGCATTATATTACGTGATCCGTGGCATAATGCCTGGAAGGATAGACGCAACCATCTCCTTGTTTTGACTGAGGATCACATCATTTGGGAAGTACCTACTAATTGTTCAGAAGTAGAGCTCAAGATAACTTTACCTGTGTTCAATTATCTTGTCTAATGAGAATTTATGACAACAGTCTGCTTGTTACGTTCGATCTAACTTTGGTGATGCTCATAATGAGGGTGGAGGCACGACTTCTGGGCGTTGCGTACGACTTTAATGCGGAAAATTAAGTTCCAACCGAGATGGCCAAAACAACTGGAAGTAAAAAAGGACATGCACTAGAGATCGAAAAAAAGACTGAAATGGCTGCAAGGCATCTGCTTCACTGGCACGAAAACCCCATCTATAGAATGAATTAAATATACCATATTTCGAAATACTTGCGCACTTCCCGAGTTGTACGACGCCACTCTCGCAGCCATAAAATCGATAACTGCGGTCGAAAACGTAGCATTTAGGTCACCAAATCCATTTTCTAGAAGGACTGAACCACTAGGTTGTGAATTTGCCTGAAAATACTGTTTCCCCCTTAGTCTGTATTAGTCAACACAAAATAATTATTTCTCGGTTGCTGTGTCGCTTTCCATTTTATTTTCTATACGCGAATCCTATCATCAAATGTTGGCACTCATTAAAGCCAAATTCTTATGACCCACAAACCCCTATGTTTAGACAGCCAATGGATAGGTGTGCACTGCGATATAATGTAGTTAACAATATGTATCTGCAAACTCGTGCTTCAATACCCAATTAGAATAGGTTAAACAGGAATACCCTTAGCGGAGGGGGATCGAACATTACAGAAGTTTATAAAACTTGAGACAAGCAGAGTGGACTCATACAGCTGGTGGTGCTGGTTTTTTGGCTATCGCATCATTAGGAGCCGGAGGCGGAGGATCAATCTGGTTCTTGAAGTTGATCAGCTTTTCATCGGTGATATCGAAGATCCTACAAATACATCGCATAAAGTCAATCTTTCATACAAAAAAAAACCAAAAACATCTGAAAGATTACGGATGGGGGTCATAATTAAAAGGAGGAATGTTGATCAAAGTTACTGTACCAAATCAAATTGTTTGCGCCTTCTATTTTTCTGGCGCAAAAACAGCATTTAAAACTTCTTTGACTAATGCAGTAAGCTGAATGCAATAACACTTGTGTAAGTGCTAGTATGAAAAGTATTTTATCCTTATTATATTTAAGCACTTTTTTCTGAATCAAAAATATTCTTTATAATTTCGGTTGAAATTTCATGAGCTAAGCCGTCTACCATAATTCATACCCATAAGTCACTCTTGCTAAGACCAACGGTGTGAATACCAAGGGGTCAGCTACCATCCGTGCACTGCACTGTACACGCTTTCGGCAACGATAATTATCTCAGAAAGAATTCGGCGCGGCGAATCCGTTTCAAGGAAGTAAAAATGACTACTTAGTGCCATGAGAAGGAGGTGTTAAATTTACTAACCTTTCGGGAAATTCTTCATCGTCAAGATCAGAAATTTTCAGTCGCACGACGATAGCCGATTCGGGCAGGGCATTGGAAACTTTTGCAAGCTCCTCATCCAGCAGTCGCAACTGTTGAATGATATTGGCCTTCTTGTCTCGCAGCCTCAGCACACGTTGGTTGAAATCGGCTTGCCTTTCTGACAACTAAAAGATTTGAAAAATCCCAGAACTGACAAGACATAGTAAATCGCGTGAAAAGAAAAAATTAAATTGCTAGCGGGAAGTGAAGTACCTGACGCATTGTACTCAGTAGAACCAGTCTTGTTTTTTTCGCGGTGCGTCGCTCGTGCTCAGGCACTGTGTAGTTGGGCGAGGATTTTAGTTTATAGTCACCCATATTCTCACGGACGTACTTTATTGCTGCGACGTCTATGGGGTCCTCATAATTGTTCGGTGGTTTCTTCGCATAGAGTGCTTCCCACTGAAGAAACACAATTGAGACATAAAGTTATATCGTTGGCCTTCGACAGATACACATAGGAGCTCGTCTGAAATACAGATGACTTTGTGCTAAAAAGCAAAAATGTAATATAGTATCCAGTCTGGAAACAACAAGGGATAGGTGTGACTGTAATATGAGACTGGTGGCAATATGGGGTTTTGCGGATTGAGTTACATGACAGAAAGGAGTAGGCAATAGAATGTTAATGTTCGAAGTTTGCGTTTCCAAAAAAAAGGAAAATTATTTTTTGAGTCTGAAAACTCACCTGGTAAATAAAAATACAGTTGGACTAAAGAGTCCCAAAACGCAAAGGGTGAAGGACTACATCGCAAAAAAGACGGATAACTCGAAAATCTACTAATTGATTAAGGAAACGAGTATTTCTAGGGTAAAGCCGACGCGCGATGCCGCTTAAAGCAGTTCCTTAAAAAAAGGCAATGCAGAAGTGCAGGAGAAAGCGGGTACTGGTTCAAGCGGCGCTAACCCAAACCAAGCGACCAAAGTGAGCTGAACGGCAGTTGAACATTACTACTTTTAAGGAAGTCAAGTTAAGCGAACGAATGTTTTCGATTAATTAATCATCATGCAATACAGTAATATAAGGGACGGTAGAGTTAACGAAAGTTTTTTAGGCAAACCAATCAGTAGTAACAAGGGGGAGATGATGAATTAATCGAAAACGTTCGTTCGCTTAACTTGACTTCCTTAATGCTTACATGGGTATCATTGCTGAAATTACTACATTTTACAACAAATTAAGATAGTTATCAATGTTGTTTTGAGTTTGGCATCAAATTGCGTTGTTTCCGCGCTAAATTCCAGTGACATTAGGGTACGGGTAAAATTAGTATTACAATTGGTTTTTGAATTACAATCGGGATACTCAAATCTTTACCTTACATGGCATTTAGCGCAGGTCCACCTGTTTCACCTGGGGGCTTCCCTTTTCATATGTTCTATTGGGAGATGATCCCGACCTTCTAACGATATATGAACTCTGTAGTCCATCGTTGACTAAAGCCAGCGCTCTAAACGTTATTCATACCTGGCTTTAGAACCAAGTTAGGTTATTGTTGCGCATACAAGATATTCAAAGATCTCTTCAGTAGCTGTGCCACGCCTTTAAGCCCACCGATATATGAAGCGTTCTCAGCTAAAAGTATCAACACTTACGTTTTCTTGGGTCAGTTATTACGAACCCTAGGTTGTCCTCGATGATTCTGTCACTTAATATCTTTTCGCAAAACTTTTGAGGTTTGACACCAATTTTACCGACGACTCGGCTAGCAGTCACCATCAACCTTTTCAAGCCAGCATATAAAAGACCTACCAGTTTCAAGATTTTGCTTGCGCCTTTTAGCAGACAAATAAAAAGTAATATATCAGGTAAAAATAAAATTCCCTATTTATAACCCGAGAAATGGGCCACCAGTTGCCGATCGTCAAATAAGGTGTCTGTCCATGTAATCCTGAAAGCCTTGGAGGTTGCAGTATTCACAACTCTGAAATAAACACTTACCAGCGCCCATGGAGAGCCCAAATGGAGCGCTGTATACTGTTTAAACTTTTAAACGGCCGTACCTTTAGACCCCTCAGTACCATAAAGCAGCTCAACCCCTCTCTCGGCGTTCCAGTCATCGAGATGCATTCTTTATTTTTTCCTATGGCACGCACAGTTAGATACTATAATTTTTTATCCGCAAACGCCATAGCAATCTGGAATATGCTGCCCGGACGTATTAAAACTCAGCAAAGCTATCCTTTGTTTAAGAGAGCTGTCACTTTTTTTCTACATACAGGACAACTTTCACGAAGTTTGAGTGCTGACTCGGTGGAATCTCTTTTTCAGTCTGATGTCGTTCATGAACCATGAACCCTGCCAGGCCTTATGCTGAGGATAATGGTGCTGAATCTGCGGCCTGCAATCGGTTAATTGTTCAGCCGACCGCGAGCAACTGCGCGCCGAAAAACATTCCCCTAGTGCTGAATCTCCAAAGCATTACACCCAAGGAAGACTGAGTACACTGTGTTCCTGTGTCAACCCTCCCCGTCCCGAACTAAAGTCACTCAGCGAGCTGTAGTTGTTGTCTGCTAAATTGTCAACTTGATCTAGAACTGTACAAATCTTTCGTTAGCATCGTACCTTTGAAGTCAGGTTTTTTTCACTTGAAACAAACTCCCTATTTCGCCCACTATTGACCAATCACAAAACCAATACTGACTGCAAAAGAGAGAGTTTTAAGGTTTTTTCTTGTCTGCACCGTTTTGGAAGGCGCCCAAGAGGTGATTTACCAATTTACCCAATTTTTAAAAATGCCTGCAAACGGGCAATAAATAAAGGAGATTTTCACCAACACTTTGGACTCTGATCCCCATGGACACAACCTCCACTCAAAAAGCTATTCATTTTTAAAGAAAAGGCTGCAACCAGCCAGACTGAAAATTTATTGCAAGCGGACTGGCGTTCAAGGCTCTCAAATGTAAAATAGGTGACTGCCACGTCCTCAGGCCTTACCTCTGCCTGCCGCTTCTCGCGTTTGGCTTTGGCGGCCTGCATGAAATGAAGTTGGCGATCCAAGCGAAGCCCCCTTGCGCCCTTAATTTTGTGTCGGTCTGTATCCTCCTGCACGACTGACGCGGTTTTCTTCTTTTCTGTGGTGGCTCCCTTGTCTTTAAAATGAAAGTGGGAGGATATGAGGGGACAAGGGAGGGATGAGGCAGGAAGGAATAAAAATAGAAATTGTCATCTCAACTGACGGGTTCGCAATGATCGTCACAGCCACAGCCAGTGTCGCTAAATAAAGTCCTCTAGGGCCTAGAATTGCGATTATTTTTTTCAGCTAGTACAGAGTTCCACACCAAAGGAACGACCAATCAACGGTGGATGTGGCGGGGGGAAGGGACAGCCGATGACCGAACACGCACCTTCGTCCACTCGAATACCTGTGGTGAGACCAATGTTTGGTTTTAAAAAAGGTCGTCACATCTACCCCCATCGTTCGAAAAATTGTGTAAAGTATTAGCTTAGGTCTAGGATGGTCCCTACAACGTGGCCTACAGAAGATAGGTACATATACTTCATGGTCGAGAGTATGCGAGGCCAAGGTAACTGAATAGAAGACGGCAAAATGTTCTCTGGGACGAGTGGTTTACTTGTCCGACATTTCGAACTCTCCCGCAAGCTTGTGGCGGACAGCCACAATGCCTGCCCCCCCCCCGTCGTTCTCCAAGACTCGATGCCCCAAAGTCGTGTCATCATTCTAATGCTTTCTTTCGCTGGCGCCCCGCCTCCCGAGGCTTGACCTCGCAGCTGCTTCTGGCTAACCAATAAAAGCTGCGTCCGCGTACCCGTGTCCTTCGGCTTTCCGGCGGTTCCCACAGGTGATCTCAGCTTATTCAGTCGCACACACATCCGCGCATACACGCGCTTCAAAATAAGCACGCCTGCCTAAGAGCCACTTGAAATAGATCAACCCTCGGCCAATGCAGAAGATACACTGACAGGCGAGTTCCCCTCGGGAAATTGCAACACACCAATAACAGAATACTTGAATTCGGTACACAGTTATGTAAAAGCCACTGTCATCACCCCCACACAACACACAGTCGACATTCGCAGGTCTAGCTGGGCGCAGTCAACAATAGCCCTGGCTTCGCCAGTGGCCACTGCCACCTTAGGCAACAAAGGTGAGTTCTGTACACAATCAACTACTCCTTCTGGTGACTTCTGCATGTTACCTACAACCGAGGAGTCGGCCTGATGATTGTAGAGTTCCGAGTACAACCATGACTTAGACCGCTACAAGCTCACTGTCAAGGAATGGAAGAATGTACTGCTCATTGCATATTTAACTCGGTTATGCCGGGAGTGACCTTTGCCCCTGACCTCTGACCTCGATCTCTTCACGCAACACGAGATAGACATCAGGAAGATCGATGTGCTTGTTAATTGAATGCCATGCTTCCTGCAGCAGGCTAGAAATTCGGGCTTCTGACTGACGCAGTATTCGAACGCGTTCGAAGTCGACGCCCTGCCCTAGCGTAGATGCGTGGGCGGCTACCAGGAACAGCTTGTCGTTCCATCGCACGGCGAGTTCGTGCTAGTGCATTCGTAAAGACTTGTAGCTCCGCTAATGGATCGTACTCTTCCGGCTGTGCAACTGCTAGTGGCGCACGATCAGTGAGCGCTTGTGTACCAATGTGAACATCTCGTGATCTAAACCGGTGAGACAACGAGCTCGTGGCCCAATGGTCAGAAGGCTGGACTGCTAAGCAACAGGTTACCTGTTAAAGCCTTGGGTGGCACAATGTCTGGGCTTAGATATGACCGGCTGATGAAGAATACTAAGTCAGAAATTGCCATTCCAGTCGCCCTGGTCTTTGGTGAGTATTGTCTCCTACCCAAGGAATGATCTGACGAACCGCCTCTTGGGGACACTCAGCACCATTTCCGCTCTCCTTGAAATAATGCTATTTGCATTCAAAAACAAACGCAGTTACAGCTATCTTAACTTGAGAGCCTTAATTAGGACAGGAAAGACGCCGAAATTTAGCAAAGGGAAACAGGAAGTAGAGAAAAAAGTGCAATGAGGAGGCGGAGAGAAATGGGGAACGAGAATAGAACAAATTCAGTGAAGAGGCCCGTATGAGTCGCTAAAGGCCATAAAGACATAGCGAAAGTATGCACACTAGAAGTTCGCTGGTGGGAACTCACCTTCCTCAGCGGCGCGTCTCTTTTTCTCCGCTTCCCTTCTTGCCTCCTCCTCTGCCTCCTTTCGAAGGCAGCTCAGGAGCAGGTTGTGGTAAGATGGCAAAGTGTTGGCACGCATGGTTGATATGGTATGTTCTGTGCCGAAGGATTTGAGAACTAACAACTCACAGGCCAGTTGATCCCGATAGCTAGAAAAGAGGATCAGTAAGGAAGATGAAGCGAATTTAGGTTGGCAGTTTAAGGAAATTCTAAGGGCAACCTGCAATGTGGAATATCTTATTCCAAAAAGTAAAGGAAAAACATGCACTTCATCAACTCACCGAGTTATAATCTTCCTCAGAGCAAGCTCATATCGTCTCGACTCAAATGCCGTCTCCTTGTAGAGGAGGTCCAGTTTGGCCGCACGTTCCTTCATGAGGTGGTCTCGTATTCTTGGTAAAATCTCGTACTCCTTTTAACATAAAGCAAACGGTGAGAAGCGGCATAATAAAGACACGCATATCAATAAAAGGCTTGTAGCATGCATGTAGACTTCCATTTACTTTATTTCGCTCGATGCATGTTTCAATTTGACGTTGACAAACAGGGTGCTTCCCAATCACTTCTAAATCTATGTCACTGATTGTCGATTTGGTAGTACCCCCTATTACTGTTGCTTGTTCTTTTGCAACTCCTATCTCTAACAATGAACCCCTGTACAAATTCAAACGCTCAGAAAAATAAAGAGAGACTGTTCCAGTGCCCAGTTAATCTTCCCCTGTTTCCTCATTTAAGTGGGCTAAATTAATTAGACATACCTTCACCGACGTTTTCAGTCGTAATACTTACACACATGCACTCCGATTGCAAGCACCCTCTGTTCCGCGTACCGCTCATAACACTAGCTTTCTGTTGACAGGCTTTTAAATAACTTAAATCACATCAGGGATTTATTCGTCGGATACGCCTACCACCATCCTCCGTTTGGAATGGCATTTTTACCAACCTCCGGGTTGTCATAATTTTATTTTCTCGCACCAAAATAACTCCTTTTTCTACAAATGCTGTATTATAGATAGTCTGGGGTGGGGGAAGAAGGGGCAATTAGAAGGCCAAGTTAGTCCCAACTAAAACATATTTTATTAAGAAGACAACGAATTTAGAGCAAAGATTTCTGACATCTCTACTACCGTCCTGTAGTCATGGATCAAAACACAGGCCAGCAGATCTTTGGTTGTGGACCCTGATTGAGTTAAATACTGAACTGCTTGCTCGGCCAATCGAGTCATGGAAATACTGTAAGCCATGTGAGAACGACGTTCGTCAGTCTGATCTGCCAACCATCTCCACTGCTTTCATCAACAAAACTGATGGGTTATTGGTTGATTGTCGCTATATCGCATTCCAGGAAGGCGCTAGGGGAGGCTGCGAGACGATATGGGTGGTAACTAATTCCTAATTCAATCGGAGGAGACTAATGAAGGTTGAAAGACATCAGCCCCATTCTAACTATATTGAAGGGAGGCCGATGTGATCGTCGGGACAAGAATTTTATTCAACTGGCTGTTCGAAATCTGTCGTGGCTCTATTATTAAAGAAAAGAGCAGAAACAGGTTCACGCGCAGCCTCGCGTGGCAGGAACACACGGATCAGTCTTCTTCTGCATTGAAACATAACGAGTCTTGCCAGCTCATTGTTCCCCGGGAGTTGTATGTAACACACTTTGGCAACACGTTCTTGTTAAAACACCTGTGCAGTAACCGAACCTAACTAAAGTTCCCTAACCTAATATACATCTACATATGGCCAGAAGTCTAGGGGGCTTCATTCTGACCAACATAAACCCCCATAAAAAGCGGGAGATTGAAAACAAAATCCACTACACATTTATGTTGTTCAATAAATAGTGACAAAACCATGCATTTTCTGAGCAAATTATGTTCTTGTGGTCCTCCTCTTACTCCCATCCTAACCCAATCGCTGCAAGCTCTTGTCTAGCAAATTTGCAAAAAAACTTACTCTTAAATCGATGCGCATATGCTCAGGAAGCTTTTCGTTCTGTTCCTTCAGACGTTTGAATTTCATACGAAGTTCAGCAACCTTCCGTCGTGTATCTCGGCGCTTTTCTTCGCCCTGCTCCACCAATTTTGCCCATTCTGCCTTTTTTCGTGCTCCTTCAATGCTGTCTGCTTTTGGATCATCAATATCATCAGTTTCAATGGGTCCCACCTGCAAAGGTATAAACACATCTTTTAAGTGTGTTAGAAAACCAGACGACAATGCCTCAGTGAATTTTAAGAAACTGGGTCGACCATTGGGACCTAAGAAACATTGAAAACATGTCCATCGGAATATAAATATGGTATTTCAAAGCAGCTTTTATATAACCAACTAAACCCCGAAAAATCTGGAATGCATACGGAAAAATGATTGATCATAATCTCTGTTGCTCCCAAGGTTCGTTTAAAGCTGTAAAATGCACAAACCGTCTCTTTTCAACGAATCACGACATTCAAACAAGTGCGTGCACAATCAGCAAAAGTCATATCCCATATCAACGAAAGGGGGCATCGATTCCAGTCTCTGTAATACTGAAAATGTCGGTCCGTGTACTGTGCGTAGGGACGCGAAGTCTTACGACACTACTAAGCCTGCGATCAGGCAGACGTTCCTCTGGAGTCTTAGTGGTGTATTCTTTCACAGGTCTGGATGGTGTATGGCTAAGGTTAGTTTCATTCTTAGATGTCAGTGGACATTTGATTTCCATTTCCAGCTGTTATGCCCCGAGAGGTAGGGAGGGGCCGGCCATTAATTGGGACCGCGTGCGTGAGCAAATGCATCACGCTTGCTCGATGGTGCAGCGCACGCTGATTGGCTGGCTGATTTGGCGCGCGCCATGATTCCATTCTGTTTCTGGTCTCCGTATCAAGCAAATTTTCAAAAGAGGAGAAAATTGCCGACTTTGGATGCAGAGTTAGGGCATTATTTGTACTTTTACGGAGATTTTGTGCACATACAAGCGAAATTAACCCGAAATCAGTTAAACATATAATACATATGGTATACTCTGCTCAGTGTAAGCATACGGGTGCATTACGCTCGAAAAAGCCCTCTAATGCCTGTATGTGCTTTTACGCATGTAGTTGGGAGGGATGATAAAGTGAACTTGAGAGGCAGATCGTCTACGTCAGTAGAAGTGGGAAGCATGAAAGGAGTCCTTAAAAGGTTAAGTTAACTTACTATAGTAGACGGCAGTCTAGCGCGGAATCGTTCTACTGCCACTTCTTGAAGTTCCTCGGAAAGCAGTTCAGTTACGAAAAACGTGCCATCCTCACCAACACTCAGAAGGAAGCTGCAAAGAATGATAAAGATGCAGTCTTAAATGTTGTCAATCAAGGAATCCTTCCAATAAGTTTATGTTGGAGGTGAAAACTGCAGGTTCGCTTCCTTTCTTAGAGGTCCTCCTAATTCGAAGACCTGACGGTAGCGTCCGAAGGCGCAGTCGTCGAAAGAAAACTTGATCTGGACCATATGCGATCTTGACCAGCTTCCTAGACATCCAACAGAAGCGCGATCTAGTCTGCCGCTTAGCACAAAAGAGCTAGAGAAATTTGTCGGATCGACATTATTGAGATGGAACTAAAGAAAATCTAGGATCCGCTTCATGAAAATGGGTATCCTGAGACTCCTCACAAAGAATATGGTGGGGAGACGAATAAAACCCACCCTACTTACTGCGGAAAGGAAAACTCTATTTCTCAAAGTCCCCGTCAAAGGGGATGTGGCAAGATTATTCCTACGAAGACGCCTTCACCAAGCCGTACCAAGAACTTTCCCAGTAGTGAAAGTTCGGTAACTATTCTCAACCAACCCGGTCTTGCACGGGGAAGGTTAGGATGGGTTGCCAGTTCAGACCACTTCCTTGTGCACCTGCTTATTTACTTTTACCTGTGGAACGGGTTATATCGGTCTCACGAGTCGGCCCTTATCCGAAAGTATAAGGAAACTCATATCTTCTTGACCGAGAAAAGGTGAAGTCAGGAGCATAAGGAGCGCTATTCTCGCGCACATAGTTAATTCCGGACATCGTGTGAACCCCAACAAAACCTTCCGGTTGATTTATAAGGCCCCATCAAAGTACTCGAAATCCTTGGGTCAGTGACTACAGAAGCGACAGCTATCCGATTGAGGAAGCCGGTCTTGTGTGCATAAAAGAACCATCAGCAAGCTCGGCGCCTGGCATGGCCAACGGTCGTTTAACTACATGCACTTTCCCATGTTCTCTCTTTCTCTCTCCCCCTCCTCCTGGACTGGCTCCATCCAACCCTTCTCGCTTTCTCTTATCGACCCAATCCTCCCCCCCCCCTCCGTTCCCACCATTCACTTGTATGAAAAGCTGACCATTATTGACCGCATATTTTAACTTTTACGGATCCGATAAGAATTTATCCAAAGCTTACGTATGCTTGCCTACTGTTTTCCTGAATTCTCTGACGTGTGTTAAAATATCTTATTTGTTGTGACCTTCGTCTTGCCGGACGGGAAAAGAATCTATCCAAACACCGACTTCTGGCCTTTGAAAACTGTGCCCGTAGATGAAGTGCGGCAACTTCAAATGAAGAAGAGCATGCTTTGCAGCTTACTACAACAACCTCATCTCTTTAAGCTCTAACTGAAGTTTAGCCATCTTTAAAGCGTCGGCTAACACGACATAATGTAGGGAACAAAAACTGCCCAGTGAAAATACCCTAATGTATGATTTAACAAATTGGCGTATGAAGAAAAGACATTTAACTCCAGTGGTGAGGAAACAATAGCGAGTCGAACAAAACTTTTCCGTGACATGCCGCATCTCTAAGAAAACTGTTCAAATATCAGTTGTCAGTGCTAATCAAGCCTCATTAATATAGTTGATACACAAAGTACCAGAACTCGAACGATACAACCCCTCATCGCAGCCACTGCGGGTAAAATCTGTCAAAATACTCCTTGGTCTTCTACAGGTGATCCGTCCCTTAAATCGCTGCATGGAAATATTCCGCCGCTATTGAATTTATTCAAATACTGAGGCCTGCTAAAAGCAACTTTAGATTCAAACATGGTGAGAAGGCCTATGTTAAAACAAAACCTTTTCTAATTATAGATTTCGTAATTTAAAAGCCATTCATATGCTGATTTTAGCATTCACATAGAATTGGTCAAAAAAGTGTGACGTAGGACCTTGGGTAGTCCTAGACTGCAGAACAATTTGGTGTATTTCATGCAAAAAAGTCCATGGCGCAGTTTTTAGCCGCAGTGGACACAGCAAGAAATGGGTATGCATTGTCGCAGACCTGCGCTACGAAATACTTCCACATTTGTCGTATTCCAATGGCGAGGCAGGATCAAAGTGACTGGACGCGATGACTGACAAGGCTAAACAAGCCGCCTGCGTATCCCACACAAAACATATTCTCCCAGTTCACTTGCACACAAGGTATGTGGATTTTACAGAAGTGAGTGGTCTTCTAAAGGCCACAGGTAGAGACAGCCGAAGGAGGACCAAGTTAGTCCGTTAACTAATAACCGTTAAAGCCATGGTTTTTAGTGCGCTAGCTTTCTTCTTCTCAGGCATGTGCCGAGTACGAATAAGCAAGGGTGATTCGGGATCGGCTTCATGCCTCCTCTTCATCATCAACATATGAGTGATGTCGGTGAGTCAAATGAACGGGGGGCAAGATTGAGCGCAATGGCCGGCGCGACACCTGTGCTTTCGGAGGTCTAGGCAACGGTTGCATTTAAAGCACTACAACTGTCAGAGGGAAAGACCAGTAGGGGTTGTCCAGCATGTACAGCAACTCAGTGGTGTTCTGAAGCCCCGACGCGCGGCAACCTAGAGGCCTGCACGCGCGTCGGTCTGCTATCGTGTTAGTTCAACCATCGCAAGCGATGATGCCCACCATATGCCCGAGAGCAGGGACGGTGACTACAGTCAGGTAGTGTGAAAGTAGACGGGCCACTATGTATCCCACTCTAAACCCTCTTCCGCTTGAGCCACTGACAAGACAAAGTCGAGATGACCGACCAGGAATCGGATGTAAGCCGCTTCCTCCAGGTGCAGCCAGAAACTTAAACAGACTCAACCAAACCTGACAAACGCATGCCATGAAGTGATGTTGCCTCTGGTCTCATCCATGGAAGCAAGAACCTAGTCCGTTTATTAAGACAAACAAAAGACCACTGTGTCTGACTATCCTGCGATAACATATGATTAAGGATTCTCGACAGAATCCAAAACGTCAGAAAAATAAAACTCGTGTTCCAGTGGTCGCACCTTCTTCTTCTTCTAAACACAAGACAGTTCGATGGTCGATTCGGACAAAGCCCACCATAGGTTCCACAACAGGTTTGTGATAGGGACAAAGAGATATGCGTGAATTATTTTAATGCGCTAATGGAGTTGTGCTGCATCGAATGCACCCTCTCTTCCCTCATCCTTCAGAGACCGGTATCATGAATATGACCCGTAGACAGGGGGCAAGAATTGGGTGCAGATGGTCGGCGCAGCGTGAGAATGTGCCTAGGAGTGCCGCTACACCCTCTCCTCATATGTGGCATCTGTTATGGGTTCAAATTTCCCATAACACCTGCCGTGCCTTGAGCTGGTCTCTGAGTTGATCCACTGCACATTCATGCAGCACCTTTTAGGGGCATAAGTACATAACAGTTCGATCTTTATGTCGTACGTCTCACAGCAAAGTGGCGCAGGAACAGTGAATATCACTTGAGTTAGTTTATCGTGAGACTATACTTGCGCTACATTTACCGCACTCTCCCCCTCCTACCCCAGCTGGACCTGATGTCATAACTAAGTTAAGAAGACTAGAGAGGGGAGAAGGCGTGGTTGGCTTATGTGATCGGATCCGTCCCTAGGCGTGTCACCACAACTGAGTTGGATCCTACGGAGTGGGAAGGCCATGGAGGCTACAGTAAGAAGGAGCCGTAGCAGCCTGGTCCTCAATCCACCAATCGGTCACTCCACGCAAACGCACTTTGGACGCCTTCCGAGCCAATGCTTCTTGTCCAATGTGATAGTATCAAACGTGTAAAGTTGCTTAAAGTAAGGAAAATGCGGGGATCCCTCGACCCCACTTTCTGTCCCCATTCATAGTCCCCAGTCACTGTTCGTGTCAAACAGTTTACCAGTGTGGGGAATATGCACAGTGGGTGACATACTCAATGACCTCATCTTTGCGTGCCCCATACGTGACCTGCCTCCACCCTAATCACAATTACCGAGATTTCACACAAGAGGAGTGGGTGGTTCAGATATCATAGGTGTGAGAGTACCAAGCACACAAGTCTGGTACCTGTCATCAAAACTGAGCTGCACACTATTCACCATGCCCCGATCATTGTCTTGAAAAGCCATGATCCAGTAGCCAGCAAAACTGGAAAATTCGTAGGGTCGTTTCAACAGCTGAACCCGCACAGTGCCATTTTTGAATCCAAAGATGACACGCCGTCCATTAGTTGAGAACTTCCAGGAGCGCAGAGGTGACCAATTCGAGTCCCGAACTCTAGCTACTTGGGACGGCTTCAACAATTTAACACGTTGCAACACCTTCTCGAGGGCTGAATGTGGAAGATCAAAGTCCACCTCACCCTTCTTTCGGCGTCTCGCAATCTCCTCCTTTCGCGTCTCCTCCTCCTTCTTTTCTTCTTCTGTCATGGGTGGCGGAGGATCCAGTTTTGTAAGCGGACATTTGTACAGGTAGCCCGCGTCGAAGTCATCCTAAAATACGACAGAAAATGTGGCATTACAGGTGAAAAGTAAGTTCATCAGGCACGCAATTCTCTGAAGCGTTCAAAATGTGGGTGAGAAGCGTTTACTTAATGTGTCTTTGAGAGTATAATTCGCCACACTTCCCACAAAGGCAATAGCTGAAGGTCCAAGCAGGTTTTTCCTACCTCCTGCGTTTGCAGCACGCAGCTGTTAGGGCAATGACCCAATATTGGGTTTCAGGGCGTTACCCTGTGGTTTTCAGTACAGCGGTAGTCACCAAATGATAGCTTAAAAAATCGCTAGAATTTATGACGTGAGCATAGATCAAAATCTTCTGGGATCGACGTCAGCATTATCTAGTTAGTTACTAGCACTCAGTAGTGATAAGATCTGATTAAAACCTCAAATGTGCGATGTACACAAATTTACGGTTTCCCTCTCCCCCAAAGGCCTCCCATGCGGTTCGCAGGATACGCTTTCCAAAAATGCTAGACGGGCATCAATTGTGAACTCAAAGTGATAAATTATTTCACACCATTGATCTGTTCCCTTCTTCGTTTTTAAGCCTCCTTCAATAACTCATGAATGGCCTTCTCTTGAAGTCTTACGATATTTATATTAGAGTAGTGTATTCTGATCTAGCCAGACAACAGCAAACATAGGCCGGAAATGACTACTTCTGCGTCCCCGTTTTCACCTGCAAAAGCGTCCGACTACTCTACACAAAGATACTCCTGTTGTAGACAAACTATGCTTTTAATGGGTCCTTTGATTACAGTTACGCGGTTGGTCATGCTGCAGAGCAGCGGCCTTGTTTACAAAAACTACATAACCTTCGTGTTAACTACTCACTTGGATATCCAACAACCTGCGATTTTTCCAAAATCCTGCTTGATTTCCTTGGATAAATTAAACTAAACACGCAGCTGTCCTTATTAAGACGCGATCTGAGCATCAAATCTCAAACAATCAGGATAAAAATACCAAGTTTATGCTTAGGCTACCAACTGCAATTTCGATCATTCGTTTGCAGGAGTTAGTTCACGCGTTAGTTTGCTAAAAGGGACTATGTATGCTCATTCCTTTAGTGTTTGTTCTTCTTCGCTGATGACATGCTCCTGTGCGAACTCAGGTATTCGAATTTATCAGTTTTTCATCAAGGACAGCCTTGCTCTTCTTATCCGGAATGAGAAAGTGCATTCGAGCGGTAATGTCATTAGAAGTTCTGTATAAGCAGCAAGTAGCGGGTTGTTCTGGAGTAATGATTACACTGAAATAAATTAACTTTGCTACTTGAAACTCTTTCATCACAAAGATTCATCCATGATAAATAAACGCAATGTAGTTTTTGAGCACTGAAATCATGTTTTCTTATAAAATTTATCCAACACTTTTACTTTGTAGGGAGATATGAAGGGGGAGAAAGGGAAGCCAAACATGATGTATCCAGCTTTTTATCGTTACGGGTTGGACTAGGCAAGGATTGTTTGCTGGAGAAGCCTGCTGTTAGAACAGTGCTTCATGCATCCATCATCCGCATTTATCACTGGAGGTGCCTTTGCCCGGTCAACATGCGAGCAAGACTACGCCACGGTAGAACCACGAACATCCTCTTATTTTGGCTGATCTAATTACCCATGGCAGATGATCTACCCGATTTGAGTGAATTTCCTTTCAGTATATTAGAGTAAAGCGAAAGTTGCAGTTTTATTGTGCTCGGACTGATTAAATGTTGTTAAAAATCGCATCCATTCAAATATTGACTAGACTTGATAACAATTATTCCTGTTTCGTCAATTGCTGCTGACTGGTCGTGTTCAAATATTTCATCATCCTAGACCTCTTTAGTTAGTTTTATTTGTTCAAAATAGCGTATTTTGGTCAGTCGTTCTCAAAGACACTAACCTCTATTGATAATAAAGTATATGGTAGTTAATCGAGGGAGCCAAAATCCGCAGATTACATTTCCATGGTATAAAAAAATGGATTCGCTAAATGGCAGTGGGCCTTTACAAGATAAGAAACCAAAGTTAAATAGATACCAAGCAATTACCAGAGATATCCAGACAGAAGTGTTGTCTTTCGTGTCGAGCATGCATTGAATTATTGGTGAGGGAACTTCAGGTATAATTGGAACCATCAAAGCTATTTCTTCTTCCAGTTTTTGTAGCATGCGCCTTTCCTCTGCAGTCACAAAAAACGGGTAATTATACACTACGCAATACGGTAATTTACAATCTACATAAGAACAGAATGAATGCCTTTTCTTTTTAAACCCAGACTATGGAAACATCAAATCCGCTTAGCTATACAAATTATTCCGGTAGCATGCACGCTATCTGGCTATGCAGGTGTCATAGTTTCGCACTTCGAACCGAAGCGTGGAAAATACCTGCTGCTAACTACAAATAAGTCCTATGCAAAGTTTGTGAATAAAAACCTTAGACTGGACTGCCCTGTTCTGACTGCCATCTGGAATTATTGAAAAGTATGATTTTATGTTGAAATATTTTAATAACTCAAGGATTATTCACAGGAAAACATTGAAGAAGTTGAGTTCGGTAAACATTTGTCTTCGATTATTTATCCTCAGGCCTTTGAGGGTAGATAATAACAAGTTTAAATAGCTCATAAACAAAAAAATATGCGGGGAGAAGGATGAGCGTGTTCCGCAGTCAAGGGTTATAGTTTAGTCCTATCAGGGGCTGAGATAGGGAAGGGGGTAAAAGAAGGGTATCCGACACTAAGCTACGTTTTGACTTTCTCGCTGTATCTTGACGTGGCAGGAAGTGTGAACCCAAATGTTGTGTTCATCTTCGGCCAGCAGAACCTTGGAGCCTGTATAAACGCTATCTGTGAGCACAAACTTGGGTTGGTTAGCCGTATGGTCATTGCCTCTGCCGTCGAAAATATCTGCTGACGCAGGAATTTGGAGATTTTCGTCGGCACTTTATAGATGACTCGATAGGCTTTTCTGAAGTCCACTCAATGATCACTCTCAACCAATTGAGCCACAATTGCGCTAGAAATTGACTTTACCCTGCCTCGCTTTAGTCAGACAGGGTGGTGCCCCCGCATCCGCTTGAATAGGCGTTTGGTTGTTAGACCAATGTAACCTCTGACCTCCGAACGCCCTCAGCCCTCACCCAAATACCTTCTGTCTGTTAGCTGTTTAAGTTGTGTTACATTACTCTACTTTATAAAAATGTAAAGACCTGATGAGTAATAATCAAAAGCACACCTCCAGTCCAGTAGTCACTACAGTTCAGGCGTACTTTCCCCACTGAAACTCAGCGTACTTTCTCAAGAAGTTAAGGCTGACGAACGTAGGCTTTTGATTACGCATCATCAGGCCTTCACAGTTGTATAAGAGAGGGTAGCGTACCAAACGTTTAAACAGCGCATAAACAGGAGGTAAAGGGGAGAGGGTTGAGGGTGTTCAGCGGTCAGGGGTTATATTCTAGTCCTATCAGAGGCTTAGAGGGGGGAGGGGAGTAGAAGGAGGGGTCTCTCACTTACCTACGTCTCTAAATCGTCGCTATAACGCGACGTGACAGGTGTGAACCACCTTGCTGGGCTCATTTTGGACCTATAGAACGTAAGGGTCTACATAAACGCTTTAGGCTGGCACAAGGTTGGATTTTTTAATCGTATGACTACTGCCGCTGCCATCGCACGTATCGCTATTTCTTCCCACTTATCTTTAAAAAACCATTTGATTATTTTTTAACATTTAACGAAACTACAATTTACAAACCTGCTGCAATCCCGGACAAAACGCCCCTCAGCATAAACATCCCGGGGGGAGGAAGGTAACGAAAGCCCCATTTTCAGTAATAAAGCACTCGGACGTGCTTTGTAAATTCAAGCAGCAAATCCTCTCCCATTCCCCCCTACTTACCGCTCTCAGCCTGAAGGATGTCCTCGTCGGTTAACAGCCCTTTGCGCCTGGCCTCTTCGATTTTTTCCGCGCGAGCCTTTTTCTCCTGTTCGAACTTAGCGCGCTTTTCCGCGGCTTCTTCTCTTACCCTCAATTCACCAGCAACACTTTGCATCTGGAAACCGCTGAGGGGTTCAACATCAAACAGCTCGAAAGTGCCCTTTTCCTTCGCCTTGCGATTCGGACACTTGACCTGAACAGGTTAAAAGATCGGTGCAAATCAGTGCGAAGAAATTGGTTCATATAAAAATATCACCAACCGCACACGCAACGACCCTGTCAAGCATACTGCTCCAATTGCAAAATGAACGAGCTAGTTTTAACCTGTAGCGGGCCGGGGATATCGTGGTTGGCACACACCTAAAGAATAAGAGACCTGAAGATGGTTCTGCAGCGGAAACTCGGAATTGGATTGATAAGCATCAACCAAGCACACAAATATCAAGGCCGGAGTAGAAGGAAACGTGAATATATGGAGAGCAACCTACTAGTAATAAGGAATGCGTACAGAGTAAGAAAATAATATGGGGATAGGGAACGGCGTTACACAGATACCATTCCTATCTGGAGTGGAGTGTGTTCTCTTATGTCTGATCAGTTACCGGTGGGGAATACAGTGCTGTGGGCGACTGCAGAGGCGAGACGGGAATGCTGACATTGTGTGTGGGACTGCGGTACGATTGACGACGACGGCGGCGGGAATGGGGTCAGCGGCTGTGAGGGAAAAGGGCACCGGTTTCTTCACTGACACTCGATCACAGCATCTCCATCCTGGGTCCGCGCCAAAAGTGACGACCTTGGTGTACTTAAACAATCATTCAGTTTCTTGGGTTGTTACAAACCTACAAACATAACCGAAAAATTCGGGGAGAGGATGGACGGCCGTCCCAAACCAGCGACTCCATGCTGGAGACCTGCTATTTATTTGATTTCACACGGACACGGTGAGGGAATGGCCTGTTACCTCACTGGTTTAGTGATCAACAGTTAACTGCTTATTTTATTTAAGTAGGTGTGGTTTACCGCAGTTGGCTTTGCAATTGGTCGTGAAAAGGGGTTAGACTTTAGGGTTGGGGTTATTGTTTATAGGTTAGGTTCAGGAGTTTAAGCTTCGGATTTTAGGGTTTCGTGTTTGAGGCTTGGCTTTGAATTTTCGAGTTTGAGTTAAAGGGGTTTGGGTTCAGGTTTCAGGACTAGTATTACGGTTGAGGCATGCAGTTGACGTTATCTACCTACAGTCTCTCCACTGGGGGTACATACTTCCTTCTTGCCCACAGGACACTCAGTAGAGCGGGCTGATATCAAAGTAGGATAATAACTGTTTGAAGCTTGATAGCAACTCAAAAACGGCCTATCATGCCATCTCCGACCAAGCACACGCGCTGCACCCTCAAAGTCAGACGGCGTGATGCCGTTTCCGTTCAAGCATGCGGGTGAACGTTTCGAAACCCCACAAAACTGCTCAGTTGTAATAGCTTTTTCTCATTGCTTAGTAATAGACACATTCAGGTAACGATGGCTCAGTCAGTAAAACAGCCGGCAGGAAGTTAACGTGTAAAAAATTAGAGCATATGGGCTATTGTGAAACGGAAAGGTAGTTTTATCTGTAGGGCAGATGAACGAGGTAATCAACAGCGTCTGTAGAGTGCAGTAGACTAACTCAAATTTCTAGCATACGCTTGTTTTATTACTCCAGTGAGGCGCTGGAACACACGCGCAATATGAAGTATGCAAATTAGGGGGGTGTAAACGGACGGATAAAGGATATCCAAAGTCTTTAGTTTGAGAAGTTTGGATTGGATAGCAGGTAAACTTGAGCACATCACTGATCTTAACTCTGAACCTTACTCTTGACTTAACACTTCTATTTAACCCAACCTTACCTTTAACCCAACACGTCAGTTGAAGTCGAAGCAAGCACGTCCAATTCAGGTGAAATTAGCGTTCTTTTGTTACTCTGTTCATGTTAAGGGATGCAGGGTTTTAAGGAAGGTTTCTGAAACTCGATCAAGCCCCCACAACAAAAAAATATATCTGTCTGCCTCTTTTGTGTTCTTTCAACTGTTACGCAAGGATAACTTGGTTCTCAAAATCATTGACACAAATAGGTCGTGTATCACCAATTTCGGCTTTGAAAGGCCAAATTATAGCGACTGCCTGTAATTTCAAACATTTGAATAGCTTTTAATGCAGACAATAGAGGGGAAAAGAGTGTTGCGAAATTAATATTAATCACCGATTCTCAACGGATATGGGTTTGCCTTGCGAATAAACAGTACAGGAGTCGGGCTTGGTGGTTATGGCTCAGAGGCATGGACTCTGGGTTTGTGATTCGATTATGTCTCGTAGGAAATCCATTCTACTTTGTTGATTTTCCCCCTGCCCGATACTGGCCGTAAAATGCTAATTGTTACACAGATGGAGGGAGGTAAATAATACAAGGCTGATTTTCACATCGGCATCCTGCAGCAACACACCTCGATCACACAACTGTTGTCCATAAAGAGAAGGAGAGTTGGTTCTGGATCATTTGGTTTGGCATATCGCCATATCAATTTCCGTGCAACGGCCGGAAGTCTTGCAAACCCGATGGGCTCCAACTTCTGTCCATCGACATGAAATGTGAAGAGTGTAAGATCGTCTCCCTACAGAGAAGGCAAACAGGACGCAGACAAAATCAGACTACAAGTGTAAACAATTGCCCAAAAACCAGTACAAGAGTAGAGACTTTCTGAATGACTTAATAAGAAATGTACCCTAAACCAATAAGGCATAAGTTGGCTTAAAATATCAATTCCTCTACTAGATATCTTGCTAGTAACCTCCAAAAACACCAAGAATTAAACGGTATCTCAATGACACCAGGATACTGGCTAATGAATCGCCTTCTTTCCAAACGCTGACAGAAACCACATTTGGTAAAAAATGATTGTTTATGAAGTATGCATTTTCTAATTGGTTTCCGATTTCCTTATTAATTGAATTATAATTTTAATGGAAAAACTGCAGGAAAATATCGATTCTCGTATTCTTCTAAAAGCACATTTAGTCTCGTTCGAAGGTAATTTTTTAAGAAAGGTTATTTGTTGGTCTTTAAAAATCTGTAATCAACACACTTCTTAGGCCCTAAAATATCCATTTGGGAAGCATCGTATCTGTCAGTTAAGAAATTTTACCTATAAAGCATGCCATATATTCTTCATCCAGTGCAAACTTCTGTGAGCACTTCTAGGACATCTACCTAACAGCGTAGAGAGATAGATGATTTTCCCTATATCTACATGTAGTTTGAAAACCGAGAATGCAAGTGTAATGACAGTTCAAAATAATTTGGCAATTGAAAAAGGTTTTTTAGACCGGAAGGATACGCTTTCTTCAAGTAAAAAATTAAAGATGTCATACGTTATCCAATAAGTACAATAAATATAATTGTTACACGGGATTTCTATATTTTATACCTGAATGTATGAGAACGTTAAAAATTAAACAGGAAAATGCATACTTCTTAAGTAGTTCAGTTTACAGTTTCGTTTTTACTGACGTTCGTTTAAACGCCGATACGCTGATGTGACTGAGGTATCTTTGATTTATGCTCTCCGATAAGTAATATTGCAGCCCGAATCTTTTTCGAAACGAAACAGATTTCACAATTTTGGTTAACATTTCAGGAGCCAACACATCTGACGCGCGGGTCAAATTATATGAAATTATAAATGCGCGAAGAGGTATTTTGTATGAAAAGTAAGAAGCACTAACCGATGAAGCAAAGAATTTTCCGCGTTCATCGTAGGCCATCGCCCGCACAGCATCCGAGTGCGGCTTCAGCACCTGTATGAGTTCAAGGTCTGCGACAACAGCCGGCTGCTGATAGTCGTCCGTACGCTTACTTTGGCCGATCTGCAGGATACGCACGACTCCATCCCCGAAACCCGCTATTATCGTCTTACTCTTGGGGTCAATCTGTTCAGAGGAAAAGACAGGGTGAGTATGGATGACTGTCTGATGCTAATCAGTAAAAATGCAGGTAACAAACAGTTCTACTACTGAATAGATGAGACAGAGTGCATTCTGAGATGATATAATAGAGACGAAGAAAGGATAGCTGGAAGAATCGAGATGCACTCCTGAATCTTCAAGTTGATGATACCGACCCGTCGTCAGACGAAATAAACAGAAGACAAATTGAAATGGTCAGCTTAGAGCCGTTGATGTGACAGGAGAGACACGCACTGACAGGCAACCAATGTTTGAAGGGGAGCGTTGGCCACATGCTTACGGGGCGATGGAAGCGGATGAGAATTGCTAAGGCTCCCTGTGTATGAAAGGGAGGGAGTGGTGAGGCAGTGCGATTCCATATGGGCCAGCATAAATTAGCCGTATTTTTTAGGTTGTGGGCTTGAAGTTGATTTGCAATGAAGCACAAAAAATTTGTTAAACATTCTTTAAAATAGCTCAATATGCGATCTTTGTTGTAATATCCTTAAAAAACTTTTGATTTCCTATTTTCATTTTCAAATAAAATAACTTTCGCAAGAATAATGAACGCCACAAGAGTTAAACAATTTACCTTTTTCGGAACCCAAATTACGACAGAACCGGGAGCACAGAACCTATGTTCCACCAAAACTGCCCTCTTCGGTAAATCGTAGACGCGAATAGAACCTAAAATGTTATTCGGTAAAGATTTGAGTTTCGGTCAAAAAGTGTAAGTTAACAACACCTGCCATATTAAAAGAAAGTTAATTACATGCTTAAACTACGATGTTTAGCCTAATGGTAGCTCCGTACTTCTATGGTAAAAGCAGGACAAGTTGGAACTACTGTCTCAAATGAAAAGTTTGGTATGAAAAAAGTAAGAGGATGAAACACGGGGAATAAGAATCCGCCCCTTATGCGAGTGACTTTTTGTTAAATTTCAGTAGAGTTACGCAGTTCCGTGTTCTAACTCTACTCCTAATAATAAAACTGACATTAAGTTTAACCCTGGCGATAAACGGAACAATATATTTAACCCTAACTGTAATCTTCCTGTACTTTATCGCATCACGACAGAAATTCCTATTCCTGTGTTCTACTATCAGGTGTGCAGAATTCCACAAAGACCCAATACATACAAAAAGATGACAGGAATCACAAGGGTTTTCAAAACTTACATTTTAATGTCAATAAAACACTTCTTTAGAAAGGGCTCACTAACACATAAGCCCCTGGAAATAGTATCATGACGATACGATATGTGTGCTAGAAAGCAGGTTGGACCATCATCTCCTGGTCACATGCAGGTGCATTAAGCGACTTTGCGGGCTTCGTCTGATCGTCAAGACACCTTGATCCGCCCTCGAGGACAAAATTCAGATTTTAATGGTTTCTCCTATACGGCATATGCATTCATACAGGATCTGAGGCTGTTTTCTCTGTGAGGTCTGAATCTTGTGGAGCAGGGAACAATAAATGCGCGCTTGCGGGTCGTTTAACCTCTCCACTCGCATTGTTGATACAAATTTCTCGGAAGATGTAGTGTTATAACACGACAGTTCAACGGTCGGTTTCGACAACGTCCACCGCGTACCCCAGCTAGCTGGAGGCGGCCGCATTGACTCGCGCGTGGATTAGTTTTTAAGGATAGTAGACGTTCGTAGCATCTACCGCACTCTCTCTTCCTTCACCCAGAGTCACGAAGATTGACGGTGATATTAGATGCAGTTACCTAGCACGGCCGAAGCCACCCCTATGCGTATTTTTTATGGGAGCACAACCCCAATAACACCTGCCGTACCCCGATCTACCCCCTATTGGTCCAGCGCACCTATTATGCGGCCCGTTTAGAGAGCCCAATTTACTTTGAACAACCTCGCGCGCAGAGGGTACCAAGCCGGCAAATGCCGGACAGCAGTGACCTTTGTCACATGGCACGGGGAGGGAAATATACGGTTCCTCAACGTTCCCTGGGTGATTTCCCGTTTGCAATCCAGTGTTTAAAATGAAATTAATAATTTTCTTCGTGAGTCGTAAACAATTTTAGAACTGTTGGCTTCAGTCGTATTTTTATAAAGCTGAGGAAAACCTTACCGTCAGCGCCAATTGTGGTGGCTAGGTAGGAGGAAGGTGAGACGTCACAATCAACAATGGCTCCAGCGTGATAGGACAGAATCTTCTGCGGCGCAGCAGAGGTATGAGAGAAGGAAAGGTCTAGTTTCCACACCGCACCATTTGCATCCTATTCCAAACGATATAAAAAGGGCTGTAAGTGGAGAAAAAAGTTGAAACGACAAAAACAAAGTACCTCCACAGCCCTTTAAACAACCATTCGACTAAAGTCAAATAACACTACTGATTTCCGCCTCCATTTCCTTCAATCTCCCCCTTGGAACCTTGCATCCACCAAATACTTCAATACACCAATGGTGGCATCACAGGTGACGTGACCCCCCCCCCCTCCTCCGATCCAAACGTATTAAATCACACGTAAAAATGACCTTGGAGAAAGTTAACGCCAAAGTAATGAAGCGCCCAGTGAGACTCACACCGCAGTATTCAAACCAAAATCAACTTGATCTTTATTTCACCCGGCAAAAGTAGTTTAAGTAGTGCACTTCATATACCCCAAGTCCGAGCATTTTGTTCTCCGGAAACGGTGGTTAAATGGGTTTGGGGGATGGGGAAATATGATAGGCAGTGGAGAAAATTTGTATAATTAATTGGAAAGATACAGGTGAATTTGTTTCCCGCGGCTGCTGGAAGAAAGTTGTTCCACGTGTAAATTTACGGTGTTCGCAACGCTTCTCGCCGCGGGCTATACAAATATAACCCCAAAACGGTAAGTTAGACCACAGGTAGGTTGAAGTAGACGACATCCTAATCACCATTTCTATTTTTTCAGAAATTTGAAGAAATCTGCATTGTGATATTCAGGTTTTTCCGCAATAGGTTTAACGATAATACAGACTAGAAAAAGCTACAGATATCAATCAACAACATTTCTAAATGCGATAAAATAAAAGTGCATACAGCAGGTATCAAAGTATATTCCAAATTTCCGACCCATAAAACCCCTATAATCACTGCTTCCGTGTAACAACATTCTGGGATTAGGTGTATATGAGGTGCACAACTTAAACTACTATTGCCTTTCACCCAAATTTCCTGTTACCATGGCAGTGCCTATCATACTAGCCGCAGTGCGGCTACTGATGGGGCTCGAAAGTGAGCCCCAATGCAGACTGAAATCAGTGAGCGTTTATCCGTCAATGACAATATGTTCTATCTAAACGGACAATGAAACTAGACCGTTAGAACGCCGGACTCCTACTCAACAGGTCGCGGGTTCGAGCCTCGGGTTGTAGACCACCTGGGGTTGGGTATGGTGGTTATAAGCTAGAAATGACCACTCCAGTCTTCTTTGTCCTCGTCGGTAATTTCCAGTTTGCATTTCATTCCTAGATAGTTTCAAACTGGCAACAGTACTTAGACGAGACCTTCACGGACCGGGCAGCGTAAAAAACACGTTTGGTGCAGTTGGTTGGTAAGAGCACAATTTGCAAACATTTATTTATCAGATCACATAGCATTATGTAAGGTTAAAACCTCTTTACATTGTAAAGCAGCACTGAAAATTGCAGTTGTATAATTAGCAGGCTCTGTGAAGAGCTTTCCTGAACAGGATATTTAAAAAAATGAGCACACTAGGTATTTCACCCAGTCAGCAGTCAAACAGCCATTGTGCTTTTCAACAGCTCGTTTTGTAAGCAAGGCAGTTCAGAATTTGAAAAACCGTTTTAAACGGGGAATCGCTAGTAAATCCGTTTCGTCTTACCTGACAATACCAGAAGATGGTTTCCCCATCAACAACTTTCTCCAGAAACATTAATTTTGCGTCGGCATCAACCTGAAGCTCGTTCATTGGTTCTAACTCAAAGAGGGCACCCTCGTATGGGCATTCGGCGGTGTCAACAGCTTCAAATTCCCATGTCTAAAATAGGAAGAAATAGTACTTCGCGGTTTATTTTCCCATGCTACGTGTCCGTCTTGTGGCAAAACAGCTAGCGACTGCGCGGTAACAATTAAGTTGGTCTATCACCTTAGGTACCCCTAGCCCCAGAATTCTGTCTTACAGGACCGGTGGTAATAGTTTAGTTTTCAGTTTAGTCTTTAATTTATTCATTTAATTTTTGTTTTAGTTTAGTTTTTATTTCATCCTAGTTTAGTTAGTTTATTCTAGTATATAGTAGCTATTGAAGCATATTTACTTAATTTTGCCTAGATCTGACTAGACTTATGACTAAACTAAATTTAAACTAACAAACTGAATAATAAATAAAAATAAACAAAACAAAAACTAAGGATAAAATAATAAAAGTAAAAGTAACCGCATGACTAGGGGTCAGGGTTATCTAAGCTGGTAGACCAACTTAATTTTTACCAACTACACTAATTTGTCAACCGTTCGAGAACACTCTTCCCGACTTCTGTTTTAAGTTCATGGTGGTTGTTGAACTCGCTTAAACTTTAAGTTACAACAGCCCCTTTGTGAGTGGTAAGATCAGTGATAAGCACATCTCCTTCAAGCCTTATGCTAGAACAGCGCTGATGTTGACCAAAGTCGTTCATTCTCTCTCCTTGCTTCAATTGAGTTTTTAAGGGGTGTTTCGATAAAGTTTTTAAGGGCTTTGGTCATTTACTCCAAATATACTAACTGACTCTTCCCCGGCAGTATAGGAGCGGTTGTGTTCAGCGAGATATGCCAGAGGTATCATGAAAAGAGGCAGCAGTTCATGAGTTATAGAAATCACTTTCATGATTGTTGACGCACCAGTGTTGACTGTTGCACTCATGCGGGGTATCTGGCCGCGTGGCTTGGCGATTCTTTTTGATACCAAGGGGGCAAACAACGTTTGGTGGGAAGCTGTTAGTTATGGAATATAAATCTCTGTTTAAAACTAGGAACCTGCCCCGTCGAGGGCTTCGCTAGGTAACGAAGTCTACGTGCCCGGCAGAACAACGTAAAATCATGGCTAAATGGACTTCACACTGTACGGTGTTATCCCCTAACGGGCTAAATTCACTTCCACGGCGAAAAAGAGTAGTCGCCGGTTATTAAGCCCACGGTTAATAGGCCCAGCCGCGTATTAAGCCCAAATCAGCTTGGGACGGAATTTTACATTGAAAATTCCCCCGGTTAATAAGCCCAGTCGCCGGCTAAAAAGCTCAGTTTGCCAACAGAATAAAATGAGATTCTTATCTCTCTGCGTGCGCAACTGGTTACAGTACGTATGTAATGTACAGTGCCTATCTTGCGTTTGCTACTCAAAAAGTAGGACTCTCCGGTTAATGTACCCGCCGCTTATTAAACCCAATTTGGTCTGGGCCCGGGGTGGACTTAATAACCGGCGACTACCATACTACATTAACTGACGCTACCCCATTTAGTCTGCTTGAATTGGACCAAAACGGTTTAGCAAGTTAACCGATCGGCTCAGTTACTTGAACTGTGTAAAAGAGGAAGGGCATCTATTGAAGCCTGTCAACAGGAGCAAACCATTGATATTCAGTAGAGTGCTCAACGGGTTTCAACTCAAGCCCAGCATCTACCGGCGCAAAAGCTTTTCCAGTTTTTCTGGACCTATGCCTGCCCGAGGCCCTTCTACGCTTCCCTTGTGCTGCACATGGCCAATAGAATCACTTGAACGAACTTGCATTCGAAAGAACGTTTCAGCCCGAGCGAATACTATCCTCCTAGTTTTCTCTCTACGGATTCTAACTTTCGATAATCACCCAGTGGTTGTCATCGTATACAGATTAGGAAAAAGTAGGTTTCTGTACTT
This sequence comes from Ligula intestinalis, assembly GCA_036362985.1. NCBI lineage: Eukaryota > Metazoa > Platyhelminthes > Cestoda > Diphyllobothriidea > Diphyllobothriidae > Ligula > Ligula intestinalis. Next base: position 92,154,196 of record JAYGXS010000001.1, read on the forward strand.
TACTGGGAAATTAGTTTCTGCGATTATAATATACAAGTGTTTCGAAAGTGAGTATTTATATGACTACAGGATGTTATTCATGGCAGCTGCAATATTTGCAGTGGTAGCAGAACTAGGAAGTCAAATGTAAACGTTAACTTACCCTTATGTAGCCGTCAGTGCCAATGGTCATTAACTCTCCTTCATCAATTATGATCTGCATAATTAGCCCTGTGTGACAGGGACGTTGGCCCTTCCTGCAAATCTGCACTTTGATGAGATCACCCTCCCATACAATGAGGTTGCCCCACTCAGAGCCGGAGAGAACTTTTCCATCGGGCATAGTGACAAAGCCCTCAATATCAGACAGCTCCACCTTGCCGAATTTTCCAATGTTGCCTTGCAGCTTCAGACCGGTGAAGGTGTTAGCCATCTTCCAGAATTTTATATGGCCTGTGCCGGCGGTTGTGAGAATTCCTGGCAAATCGGTAGACCATAGAACTCGGAAGATGTCCTGCGAAAAGGCTTTGTTGCGAAGAATGATGCGTTCTTCCCTCCAATCCCAAATCGTCAGTAGGAAATCAGGATCCAGTCCTACGGTTGCGATGAGATTTCCGTCGGGTCTGAAGTGGGATGTTAATTTTAAATACCTGATTCATATAATCTGAGCGTAAAAAGTAAAATATTTGCTCTGATTTATCATGTTTGATCTGACCTTATTCATCAGAGGCATTGTGCAAAATGCCTTAAAAATTGGGGTTTGTCTACAAAAGGATGCGAACTAGGAATAAAATTTCTGAAAAAAATTATTGTCGATAAATAAGCATATACCAGTCTTCCTCCATGAAAGCTCAATACTGTGTGTATCGCGTTAATCTTCTTCGGGACATAAAATAGGTTATCAGACTTATATTGCAGTACACTACCTTGAATGGTTAAAAGGGTCTCTATATTTACTGATATAAACTAACAGCTGCGTTTTCTTTGCGGAGGAAAGAAAATAATTTTCAAGCACATTCAACACTCATGATCGCCAGGAGGGTTTGAGTTGTCTAACATCATACCCAGCGACTGATATGATGCAAGTTACCGTCAGTAAACTGTGTTTCAACTATTGGTGCATCAGAACAAGAGGAAGATGCGATCACCTCTTCTAGACACACTGAAAAGGCGTTACATTTTCAGTAAAACGTCAACCGCCAACGACTCGGCTGCGTGCGTTCGAGCAATTACTGGACCAAGTGCAAACAATTGCGATGAATGCGGAATCTGTTAATTTTTCTAGGTATGCCTCAGCATGGCAACTGCATTCTATAAATACTGCAGCGCTCGTGCATCGAGTATCCTTACCTGTGAATGGTGTTGGTACTAGACTCGGCTGCTTCTGTTGGCAACAAACTACGCCAAAATATGCGATCGGAAAAAAATCCCGTGCGCAATGCACGCACAGCAGACAGGATTCAAATGTCAAGGGCCAACAGCATTGCAAAATCAAAATGTTCTATGTGTTCCTCCGCTGATCGGTAACAGCCTATTATAGGTACTACCACGGAAATTTGAGAGCTCGGTGGTCATGGTTATTTTTTAATGTTCTGTTTAATTTTTTGTTTACTTTATTATATAGTGTTTTTATTTATATTTAAATTATTGTGCGCATTTTCGTCTTTATATATTAGCTTTTTATAACAATTTTATATTTTATTCATCCTCATGTTCTCCTCATCCATATAACTCCCAATACACCGGTTCCGCAGCACAGAATTATTTGATTTTGGTTTCGGTGTTGGTATCTATAATATACTGTTACCCGCTGATCTACGACGACAAAGACCTTAAATAGGGAGGCTGAGCTTGAAACTTGCTTTTGTGGCACTAATGATTCCCTGATTTGCATCGCCATCTATATTTTGTGGCTTGAGTATGAGTCTGATGTGGTCTTAACGGCAAAGCGGGTGAGAGAGATGAGAGACAGTGTGGCAGATACCGCGCAAATCATCGGTGTTGCGTCCATTTCGCAATGCGAGCGATAGATGGAGCAGTTGGTCTCAGCCTCTCCTGTCCCTGGTGGTCGACAGCTGATCGTGCTCACTTGGTGGCTTTGTGACCTGAAAGGTATTTAGCTATTCCAGGTTCAACGAATAGATAACGGTGTTAAACGCTAGTAAAATCGGTGCGCATTTGGCCCCTGGTATATCAATTTCGAGAAAAGGCAGCTAAAATATAAATTCGTATTGGAGCTATTGTAGGTTGAAGATAACCACTGTCAGTGTGTATGTGGACTGCAGTGAAAGCTTGCATGTTGACCTCGATTTCATCCGCTTTATAGCTTCAAATGCATTGTAATCGCGATGGCGTGGATAAAATCCAACCCGCCCGAAGGTCTAATTGCCTTATTTAAAAGTTTTTGGCAAGTTCATGTCGTATCTGTCCACTCCCTTACTAAAATATGAGGAGGAGCAAGACGAAGAAGAAGAGATGGAGAGGGAGAAGGAGGAGAAAGTAAGTTCAAGTCTGATTAGAAGCATTGACAAAGTTCAATCATTTTGTTTTTTGCATGCTTCGGCCAACAGAACATCACATCACAATGTGAGCAACTCACGTGAACTGGGCGTAGGCATAGGCCTGCTGAGTGCCATTCCTTAGAATGCGAAATAGTTTCAAGGACGGATACTCATAAATGCAGGTGTTTGGTTCAGTCCCCTTTTCTGCCAACGCAATATGCGTCTTCTGCGGATGCACTGTGCATGCACCGATCCCAAAGCCGCTCAGCGATCTCACATAGACCTTTTCGCCAGTACTCAATGTCAACAGCTCCAGGTAGTTGCCCGAGATGAAACAAATTCGGTCCTTATCGAGAACATGCAGATTGTCTCGGCGATGCATGTCATAACCAAAGGAGTGATAAAGCTTTACAAGATTTTCTGGCAAGCCACATTCCTCTTGAATAAAGGGCCTGGAAACCTCTTCCTCGATGTCATAGTAGAAGTCATCGGGTATGTGAAGGGGGTCCCCCTCCTCTTCCTCAACGACGTCCTCGTTTGCAGGTGCCTCGCCGTCAGCCGGCTGTTGCCCTGCCTCAGCTAAGCCTTCAGCCGGCTGGCCCTCAGGCGCTGGTGGGGCGGCGCTGGCCTTGCCCTCCTCTGGGGTCTCCTGATCGTTCTTCTTCTCCTCGTCAGCCATTCAAGACTCCCTTCTAGGTGTTAAAATAAAATGGAGAGAGATTAAACTTGTGTCACAAAAGATCTACTTTTTGATTCAATAAATACGCTAAACAGCAATTCTAATTCTCTCGCTGAATGGGAAGTGTAAAACATTGTTAGCAATTAGAACACACAAATTGACTACAACTTAATAAAACTGATCTTAGAGAATTGAAGTTTTTTACTCACAACAGTTGGCACTAATCAGGCTTACTTTATGTGTATATTCGCCGGTCAGGAAGATAATCCGGCCCACCGCTTCTTAGACAACCATTCAGAAAGTCTTTAAACAACAGGTGTTGCAGTGCCAGAATGCTCTGATCAACAAAGAACCAAGGTCTTAGCTATGTGAGGCTACGGATCTCAAGCGAAAACAAATGCGTTTATGATGTGCAGGCTTCTGGATTAGGTCGTGAGCCATTCAAAACAACTTACTTTATCACAATCCTGACCAAAGGGAGGAAATCGCTTGGACTTCTTCAAATGTAAGTCACGGTTTCCTCACTGCAGCTACTTTTTGCCGCTCAACCTTCTTATTTTCAGGAATCAATGTATAAACTAGTGTGTTACCGCATAGTAGAAGCTGTCTATGTTATCACGCAATAGACAAATTTTTCAATCCATGGTTATGTTGGTTAGGTGCATCTTACTAAACCATCTGTGCAATTATTCTGGGTTAAAACGCAGTGAGCTTTTGCTTAGAGAATGGCACAACGGGGCTCCAATCAACAGATCTCCGATTCGATCGTAAGGTAGCATTATCAGCAAATAAAAGTGGCGGATGTTCGGCCATTCTATTATACAAAAAAGCTACAAAACCACCCAATAAATAGGCCAAGCGGTTACGATTGCTTGATTCAATTAAATGCCTTAAAGGCGTTTTAAAAGCACAGAAGAATGCTTGCTCTTCTAGGGATACACATAATTTTCAAAATTCTTAAACTTTATAAACATTTTCAGGTGAAGGGTAGTTAATTCTAATATTGTCCTTATAAAATATGAAAGCCGCCAAAAGCCTGGAGTAAATTCACAAAACCCTTTATTACCAGACTGAATTACGATGATATTACCAAATACGTTCCGAAAGTAACGAAAAGATAAAAACAAAGCCGGAATCTTTCAACCCTCGCACTTAGTTTCCTAGCGGGACTAACAGTTACATTTTTGCACAAAAAGAATAGGGTAAGAGCCTGTGGAACTTCATCCAGATATTTCAGTAAGAAATTTTGTTAATAACCTTACGACTACCACCTAAACAAACTGGAGTCCGACAATGGGGGCTGTACGCTACGAAGAGGTTTCCTTTGCGATGAAAATAACCAATTTTGCAAGTGATGCTATAAAACATTCAAAATCGAAGTCATCCAAGTGGTCAAAAATGTATTGATTATCTGACATATCAGATGTGATACTGAAAAATTTGCAAGTACGGATAATCCTTAAATTTTCGAAATTTGAACATCCGTATAAAACACAGCAATATTCTTCGCATATATCATTATCCTATAAGAAGTAAATTTAAGACAATAATTGTGTACCCTTAACCTGGCAGATGGTTCTGCCTTTCCCTGCTTGTAAAAACTAAGGAATCAAATGAGTGGACCAGCGATAGTTGTTATCAATAAAGTTCCACTAGAACAAGGACAAACCACTGTTGTGGCGACGCCCCAGGGAGTGGCTTGTCATAATGATGTGCATGAGTGCGTAGTGGGCATGATGGGACGATATAAACGTAGAAGAACAATCAAAGAAACTAAAATATTTTATATGCGAAAAATTTTTTTCCCTGAAGATGGAATGCAGTAATGCCTTAAAAAATGCAGAATAAGCGTTCGCTGTTCCATAAAATGTGATCGCTTAAACTATCCTTTGTATATATTCTATAATATTTTGATTTCGTTGAACTAATTGAACTCTCGGGTCAGATCATGCGTGACTCTAAGTTCTGCTGATTCATGTATGAATATATAAACTTGAAATTGCTGGTCGCAGCCAACTGTGCGGTGGACCTACAGTCTACTGCCAAAGCGTTTGAATTAACGTCTAATGAACAAGGGCCCGGGTTCACATCTCCTGTACTTCAACCTACGGCCGACAAATTCGTTCAATCAGTCATAAATGGACATCAAAGTCTCTCCAATATCTGCCAGTTCTCTGTTTTGCATGATTGGTTTTCACAATGCAACTATTGGTGAGGGTTCTAGATTAAGCTTCAAAGGCAAAGGGACTAGCTTCTTCGAAATTCGATCGGGAACTATCCTCGATAATGTTAAAAATAGACAAAATTATGCCTTTAAATAAATTGTTAAGGACGATTATTTTATTGAAGGTATTTGTCTATAGGTATAATGCCAGTCGGTCTGTGAAAAGTCTGTTAGCCTAACGTTCGCCATCAGTCAGCCACTTATCTGGAAGTCTGCCTTAATTTCGAGCTATTCAACCTGATGACAAGAGAGTTGAGTCTGCTTCAGGTAAAACCTGAGAACACTGCTAAATTAATTGTCCACTTTCCCGTAAACAACAGAGTCAAGCTATCCAATCTGGCTCCATAATGATGTCACTCGAAGTGACTTCGCTGAGAATATACATCGCGCCGAAAATGGCACGGTATATTATGCGCAACCGGTTTTGGGCTTAGGCGTAGGTGTAGAGTCCTCAGGGTCGACCAATTAAAAAGTGAAACAAAAGGATGTTTTTATTAGCCACATTCTGTTTCTTTTTACTATACGACAACTGGCCAGGGAACCTGATGTGCGCATGAATTAGAGTATACTGAGAGTAGACTTGCACAGCATCTGCCGCAATTTCTCCCCTTCTCCCTGGATGCAAGGTCATGACCAAATCAAGAAGGCCGAGAACGGAAAAAAGCCTATGTAGCTGGCGCGGTCGGATATGTTTATAGACGTTCCGCCACACCCAACTCCTATCCAAATGCATGTCCTAATTGCGTGTGTACCAGTATGCACGCCCGTAGTTGAAGCACCATGAAAATGTTCCATTAGTTACCGTTTATTTCATATCCATAACGATAGGTCTTTGTATGGCTCCAAAAATTCAGGAGAGCATAATAATTGTTGTCATCTTCATCCCGCAATCAGACTATAAAGTAACTTCGCTGTAGGTTGTGAATAATAACTGTGGAATGTTTCCCGCTCACAAGATACCTCGGTAAGCCATTGCAAGGAAAGCCGAATTTTGGTGGCTCCTGGATCCTTTTTTATTGTACCTTGACTAATATGACACATGGAACCCTCGTTTGTTCACATGCAGATGCTGTACCTGTAGGTTATAACCATTGTAAAGGTAACTATTTTTAAAATCCGCATTTTGTGATGGGATGAAGTCGGGTAAATATAAGGTCAGCTGATTTTAAAGTTAGTTTTTATGCATCTGGTGAGGCTTACGGAGAGTCACACATTCCATCCATCGATGTCTTCCATATAATCTTTTCATACAAAACAATAATTCACTTTTGGGTCAATAACAATTTCTTCCAAATAGAAAATCGCAGAACGTCATCCCTACCTGACCTTTACCGGTTTAATACAAGATAACTGAGCGAACTGCGTAAAATTTGACATACAAATTAATAATTAATTAATGCGATTACGACTTTTTCATTTCTAAAAATGCAATATAAACCAAGTAGATGCCACTCAAATAGCATAAAGCTTAATACGAAACATTCGGAAAAAATTCATTAATTTTGTTGATGAGGGTATGGACCCAAAAAATTCTATTTATATGTAGCCCCGCGCCTACAGCGGGCGTGCAAACAATGTTTGAAAGGTGATGACAAACTTCACTAAGCTTACTGAGAATTCAAACAAGCAAATAGTCAAGGTCATTTGTTATATTTGCCCCTGATTATATCATCTGGTCTAGATGAGGGTGCTTCTTCGAACAATTCTCCGAAAGATTCTACTACCAGCTGAATTTGCGCACAAACATAAGGTATTCATTGAGGATACTGTTAGTGAGAAAAGGCTCCCTCATGCCTCAATTTATGGAGCCTCATCACTTTATGTAATTTTATTGATGAAACAAGACTTTCGCGTTTGAGCTCCGGATTTTGTCTTCAACAATTGCAAAATTGTTTCAGTATAACGACAGTACATATTGCAAATTCAGAGTTAACATCAGCGATATGTGTGAACCATTCGCAAGCTGCCGCCATTAACTCAATGTGAATTACATGCACTGCAGTTTCTCAGGAGATGAGAATCAACTTTGCATTTATATGTGGCCACAGTTTCTGACAGGACCACTTCGTCAGAGAATCCGTTCCATGTTCCAATGACCCTCCGTGAGAAGGCATTCCATCGAACATTGCGTCAGGACTCTCTTCCAACCCACTCAAGCACACTGCAATGATAACGATGGGAGGAAGGAGAAGAGGAAGTACCTACATGCCCTATGAGAGGCTGATAGTCAGCCGAAGCCCTTTATGCACAGGTGTCTCAGAAAGTTTACCTCAGCTGTGTCGACCGAGGGGAAGCAGAAGTTCTGGCTGTCAATTCCACATGTGAAAAATGTCTCAGAAGCGATTGCAAGACTGCTAAATCCGTTTGGGATTTGCGTTGCAAATAAATGAATAAAAAATCAAATTTTTATTTGAGGCGTAAAGGGCCTCGTCGTTGCAAACTTATTGCTGTTGAAAAATACATACAAAGTTGATAAATGTTGCTCTCCGTGAAAAACCGCATAGGCAGCAGGAGCGTTTAGTACTGTTGGCAGATAAAATAAATACTCACCAACATATCGTTATTTAAAAATAGTAGTCAAAACTCTCTGAGAACGCATGGTGAACTAAGGAGGATGCAGTGAAAAAAATCCTACCATTAAAATGGGGGCAGAATTCAGCGGACCCCCGCTAAAAAAGAAAACAAAACGTAGGAGAAAAAACTGCTTCTGCAAAATTAAGGAGGTTCGTTGATAGGATTGATTGTAGTGCAATGAGGCAGGACTGTTGATGCGAAAGTATGAGGGTTGGAAATACTTATTGTCAATTGGAGAAATCATATAGCAGCAGAGGCTGTCGTTCACCACTGTAACACCACCCGACTGGCTTCATGATCAATCACCAAGGAGGTGAGACCGGAGGAGGCCATCGCGGACAAAAGGTTCGACAAGATGAAGGAACGGCAGAGGTCACGCTATCATCTCCGAAACGCCGGAGATGTGATCTTGTGGACAGCCGAGTCCAACAAAGAGCTGGCGAAAATAGCAGAACCGCCGTGAGCACGATTAGAGACCATGAAGCCAATCGTCAGGGTTGTAAAACGCGGAACGGAGAACAGCAATGATGACTGGACAGAGACGGGGACGAAACATCGTTGGAAATATCACTCAAAGGAGGAAGAAATAGACATATATGGAAAACAATGTAGTATAAATATAACCACCTCAAATACCTGGAGGACCTTTTTCAAAGTCCAAAATATGTGTGTTTAGGAAGGCGATGGATAACAATGACTTTATTTTTTCCGAAGTTAAGTGTTAACTTAATTTGACTCAAAAACATGCTAAGTTAGATGACGCCCTAATTTCGAGGGGAATATTATTCCAAAGGAAAGCATATTTGGAGGCAAAGAAGTGAGAATGGTTCGAAGTGGAGCTAAATGTGGGTGCAATAATCCTGGAGGAATTACGAGTGACATAATGTCTACCTGTGGGAATAAAAGCATCGATTCGTGGGAGGTTATGGGTAGAGTTAACGCGTAAGGGGAAGCAGAGGCCCGCTTCGAGTCTTCTGACCCAAGGAAATGTCATGTTCGCTAACTGACATCTTTCCGTATAAGAAATAGTGGATCGAGGAAGAGCAAATATTTTGCGAGTAAACATCCTCTGTACATTTTCAACCTAACCGCGGTCAGAAGCATTCATTAGGCCAAAGAGAGGACAGCAAAATTCTAGGATGGGTAGAACATACATGCGATAAAGTTTTAAATTTATTTCCAGCAGGGAAAAATAATGTGAAATAAAACCACATATCTGTGTAGCCTTCGCAGATATTCGATCCGCATGAGGTGACAATGCTAGTTTATTTGTGTAGCCTAGACCTAAGTGTTTTATGGTGGATCACTCTAAAAGTGGATTATTTTGAAAGACTAGGGGACGAGGAAGCTTGACGGGACCGAAACACGTGAAACTACACTTGGATGGAGAGAACTCCAGCTGCCAGGTAGCACTCCAACGTGAGAGTGTAAGCAGGTCCGCGTTTAATTCACCAACGCATGTATTGGCTGTGTCCTTAGAAAATGAGTATATGCATTTGAGTTCATCTGCATAAGTGTGATCAGAACAGTCGACGTGTCATTTATATATCGAGTGAAGAGTAAAGGACCTAATACAGTGCATTGAAAAACGCCACTCGTGATCAGCTGAGCAGTGGAGAAACTATTACCTACTAAGACCTTCTGGCTGCGGTTAGACAAGCAGGAGCCAATGAAGTCGAGGAGAGGGGGGCGGATGTCAATGGCTTCCAATTTTACCAGAAGCCGTATGTGTGGTACCTCGTCAAAGACTTTGCTCAGGTCAAAGAAGATAACAACTACGGATTGCCGCTCTTCACTGAGGGAAGTGACATGGTTTAGAAAAGCTAAGTGACATGTCTCGCATGATCGCCCGGGTAAAAAACCATGCTGCGAGTCGCTTACAAGCTTTTTCTAGGCAAAAATCGAGAAAGCATTTAACAATTCAGCCTTGTCCGACTCATCAAGTACAAATGTTTTACTTTCGTTAAGCAATGGGGGTATTTAAATTCCTCGTTTTGCGGAGGACCTACGACGAAACAGTTGAACGACCGATTTCGCAGAGTTTGACTTGCTCAGGGTGCAAGATTCCCTGTGCTGGTCACGCGCAAGACGAATCTTGGACGCTAATTCAAGCCTCTCGGCGATCCATAGATGCATAGACAGTGAACTACTAGATCCATCTTTCAGCTGCTTCCTCAATTTCTTTAGTCGGAGCACAAGAAAATGAGGAACGGTCGATTCTGGTGCGATGGGTTTCGCAATTTTAGTGGGCAAAAATTCCAGCATTTTATTAGAAACGACTGACATGAGTTCAGCAAGATATGGAGCGCCGTTTTTTGACGGCGCCAAAGATGTGCTTTACAAATAAACCTTATTATGGAGGAGAGACTCTGCCAGTCTAATGAGTCAAGAAAATTGTTGATTGAGCTAATTTCTGCGAGGTCATAAGAATGATAGGTACGACCAGCACTAGCCTTTTCGTAGGAGGAAGCGGAAAACAACAGTAAATTAATGTGTGATCTCTTTTGAAGATGTCCTGCTCAAAGTCAACGAAGAGGGGAGCAATACCGTTTGTAAAAATCAGATCTAGAATATGATTCTGTCTTGTTGGGGAACTAACCAGTTTTGACCAGTTGGAAAAATTAATGGTATCTAGGAAAGGCTGAAATCTAGGTGGACAACAGTTTAAAAACCAGTCGATTTCAGGAAAATTAAAAGCTTCAGAAATAATTTTAACTTCAAAAGTGGATTCTGAAATAAATTTGAATATCTCACACATATTTGCATCGTCTTCAGATGAAGAGTTAGGAGGATCATGTACACCTCTGATAATCGCTTTTTGCCGAAGTGACAGGATAATGGAAGCGAAACAGTAATTTCCAAAGAAGGACGTGCTATTTAAATAAAACGGAAAGTGCCTATATGACGTGTTAACAAAGAGAAGACAACCATCACCACGCTTATTTATGCGATCATGACGAAAGAGATCATACTCGTCTATGATAAGGGAGGAGTCAGAAATGATTGGATGGGTCCAAGATTCTGTTATGCATATAACATCGGGCATCATCTCAAAAGCGATAACTCGAAGTTGAGCCATTTTGGAGGTGGATAGGCAAACTGTAGGCCATTGTTATTTGGGAACTAAGTACTGACGGGAATGGAGCTATTTGTATATGGGTAGCCAATAATGGATGGCGGATGATGTCAGATATATCTAGGGACATCACTTGCTGGCATGGAAAAATGAGGAAAGCATAGACCAAAATAAGCTTCTGGACCATTTCGGAGGAATGGAGGGAGGCTAGAAGGCATGTAGAAGTTTGCGGGTTTGGGTGGATGAGGGTGGGTAAAGGAACTGAGAAAGGGAAATGGTGATATAAAATTAGTGTTGGGGCCGTTTGCGTAAGGACTAGTGGTCCTTATCAGTGAATCTCCTGCTCGGCAACTCCGATTAGATTTAAATCTATACCAGTTTGGGTTGCTGCCATGCAAATAAAAATTTTCGTTGTTCAGGCCCGATGCGTTCGATAGCGCATTATACGGGGGAATAATATGACTCGACCGGTCAAGAGGAGCTAGGCTGTGGTGAGGAAGCGGTCGGCCTAAACGCTTTCGACGGTATTGGCGACATTATTGGTGAGCCTGTTTCAGATTTAAAGGCAACGGAATTGATCGATCGTTGGACAGAGAATGTATTCAGACTAGTTGTTATCACAGTAGATGGTGGTGTGGCGGGGCTTGCAGGTCCCTACATCGAGAGGGATGGGCTAACTGATGTACTGATGTTAATAGGCCTATGACTAGACATCCGGGGGGAGCAGGGATAACGGGTGTACTGACGTTAGCGGATGTATTACCAGATATCCGGGGTGGAGGATTAGCGTGTGCATTGACCTTATCGGAACAACGACCAGACTTATGAACAGTAGGTTGAGAAGTCATTTGTCTATTTGACTTGAGAGCCGCATTTCTTCTCTCCATTATTGTAAGATCTCGGCAGAGAAAACTTTAAGTCATTTCCAAATATCGAGACATGCGACTTCGTTGTGCAAAGATTGAGTCCACCTCGATCGGGGAAAACAATTAAACTAGTATGGGCTGATTCTTGCTACGCGATTGGATGCGCTTTGTTTCCGCATTTTTGTAGTTGAACCCACCCGAGCATAGAAAATCTCTTGCAATATCAAAAGGGCAACTAAGTGTGGAGGCGTTTTGAAGTATAAAGTTATAATTACGCTTTTGTCGATCAAAAGCTTCCGTGGTTATTAGATAGACGAGGGAGTCTAGCTTGGTTAAGTCTTGGGAATGTACATCAGATAACTGACCTTCAAAGAGGTTCCTTAGTATTGACAAAAAAGATCCAAACTTCAGCATGAAGTCATAACAGTTCTGTAATGCAGATAAATCAATTTGCTTAGCCTTGACAATGGGCTGCATGTTGATATCAAGGCGTTAGCTAGTAGGTGTGCTCAGGCACCGCTTGGGTCTGGGGGCAGATATCCTACGATGAGCTATCCTACAATGAGCGACTGTGAGCGACTGAGAGACTTGTAGTGAAACTGAACTGCCCCTTGTTTTACTTCGTTAAATATGCCTTTCGGAAACTAAACACAACTTTCAAATAACACATTGAACAAGCAAGTGCTGTTATTTGCAGAAGAATTTGTTCTGAGTTACTAGTTCGTAATCATTTGGATATTCCTATCTCAGATTCTTGGAAAGACTATATGGTATCCAACATTTGTGACTCCGATTTTTAATTGCACTTTCAATTGCTACCAATTACTTCACTGTTTCGCCCTTATTTTCTCTCCGCAAAGTGTGTCCACTGATTCCTGAAGTCACACCTCGTATTGTTAACCAAAAGATAGACTGCTTTTAATTTTCTAACCCCTCACCTAGGGACTAATCCTGTCTCGCCCGCATATTTTGCGACCTTTGACATCATGGCTGACGGTCAGAGCATCGGTGGGGTACGCACATTCGACTTGCCGACTTGCTGGCTGAGTGACATAGCCCCTTGGGTGCTAACAGTCGAATCTTGTTTTGCTCTGCGGCAAATCACGAAAAAAGAAACCAAATTTCATGATCTCATGGCCGCATTGCCACTGGAGGTTGCAAAAGATCTCCGTGATATTATAGACAGTCCGCTCACAGAGACTCCCTATAGTTCAGTAAAAGAGGCCCTCATCTCCCGTGTCTCGTTATCAATACATAACGCCTTCAGCGTCTAATTTCCGACGAGGAACTTGGTGACAGGAAGCCAACCCAACTCCTTCGGCGCCTGGAGCAGCTAGCTGAGAGACAACAGCTGGACGGCACCATTTTTAACCATTTTTTCCTCCAGTGGCTGCCTTCATCCGTGCAAGCTTTCCTTGCCCCCAACATTCCTTCTTGGTCAGTTCAAACACTGGCTGGGACAGCCAACCTGATACTCGAGTACTATCAGCCACCCGTCTCGGTGAATGTTTCTACTCGGGCCGTAGCGACACCTTTTTTCGCAGATGTCGTCCGACGTCTGGATGCCCTCATCCTCAAAGTTTCTCAGTTCCGGACCACTGGTGTCTACAACCCTCATAGTCCTCCGACTATTCGTCGCCCCAGATCTCCCACTCCTAGCCAAACTTCAACTGATGGTCTCTATTGTTATCGGCACAATTATAGTCAAAATGCCCGTCATTGTCAATCTCCGCGCAGGCACAAAAAGTCGGCATCGAAAAACTTCACCACCGGCCAGTGAGGGTGACGAACGAAGTCTGCCCATCTTTCTCCAGTTATCCACTCCACATCTTCGACAGGAGTTCCTGTCGTAACTTCCTCGTAGACACCGGCGCAGAGATATCTCTTGTTCCACCTACTTCGACTGACTGTAAGTCACCAAACTCTTCATTTTTCCTTCAAGCAGCTAACAATGCTCCCATTAAAACGTTTGGCCAACTATCCGTCACTCTAGAGTTGAATCTACGATGTTCATTTCGGTAGATATTTAGTATTGCTGGCGTTTATACCGCCATTCTCGGTGCTGATTTTTTTCTCCTTTTTCGGTCTCCTCGTTGACACCAAATCCCATAAACTAGTTGACTCTACGACATTTCTGTACTGTGAACGTTCTACTCGTACCCCTTCATCCCCAAGTCCACGTTTTTTAGCAATCCTTTCATCTTCTCCCTATCATCTGTTACGTTGTGAATTTTCTTTTATCGCACGACCCTCATAATTTAACCAACCCATTAAGCATTCTGTTGTCTACTATATTTTAACTTCCGGACCACTCGTCTTTCGTCGTCCTCGTCGCTTAGTTGCCGACAAGTTAGATATCGCTAAGGCATAATTCAGTCACATGATGGAGCTTGGCATAGGTAGGCCTTCTACTAGTCCATGGGCTGCCCCTTTACACATGGTGTGCAAAAAGTCTCTCGGTGACTGGCACCCATGCGGGGATTATCGGTGATTGAACACCCGCACTGTACCTGAATGCTACCCCTTGCCCCATTTGCAGGATTTTTCATCAAGCCTAGCAGAAGCAACAGTGTTTTCCAGTATGGACTTAGAAAAGGCTTTCCATCAGATACCCGTTGCTCCAGAAGACATTTCTAAAACGGCGATAACTGCACCGTTGGTCTCTTAGAGTTTGTTAAGATGCCCTTTGCACTACGCAACTCTGCTCAAACTTTTCAACGTTTCATCAAAGATGTCCTCCGCAACTTACCTTTAGTTTTTGTGTATTTCGATGATGTTCTGGTAGCAAGTTCCAACGAACATGAACACCTTCAACATCTCCGTCTCATTCTTGATCAATTCAGCCAATTTGGTGTTTTCATTTACGCATCTTAATGCGTTTTCGGTGTATCGTCACTGTTTTTCCCTAGGACATTGCGTAGATGTTTTTGTTTGTCATTTCATAGATGCAAAAGTTTCAGCTATTCACGAGTTCCCTACTCCAACTTCTTTTCAACAACCGCGCCGTTTTAAAGGCCTTGTCAATTTTTATCGAAGTTTCATCCCGGATTGTGCTGAATTGATGTTAATAACCTTTTACGCGGAAGCAACCACGAGTTTTCTTTTCCTAACACAGCAGTCGACGCTTTGCATCGTGTCAGAAAGGTTCTGGCAGAAACAACTGCCCTCGTTCACCCTATACCTGATGCACCGCTCTCCATTGTTGCTGATGCCTCCTATTGCACCATAGGTGCCGCCTTTCAACAACAGACACCCACGGGCATCCAGCCCTTGGCTTTCTACTCTTCCAAACTGACACCACCGTAAAACTCGCTATAGCACTTTTGGTAGAGAACTCCTTGCCATTTTTTTAGCTATTAATCTTTTCCGTAACTTTATTGAGGGTAGATATTTTTGTATCCACACAGACCATAAACCTCTAACTTATGCCCTTTTCACTTCCTGTGACAAGTATTCATCCCGGGAGGCCCGCCATCATGATTTTATTTCTCAGTATACCACATATATTAGATCCCTTAAGGGCCTTTATAATCAAGTTGCTGACTGTCTTTCTCGACCTGGAATGAATGCCATCACTCAGCCTTCTATCGAATTGGAGCGTATGGTAGAACTGCAAAACCAGCCGTCCTTCACTGAAAGCCTTGAGCATACTAGCCTTCAGCTCGAAGCTATTCCTTCATCCACCAACCCCGGTACAATCTTATGTGACGTATCGTGCGGTGCCTCCCGGCATGTAGTGCCAAGCAAGATGAAATGAGACGTTTTTACTGCGTTGCACAATCTTGCTCATCCTGGCATCTGCAGTACCCAGTGCCTGGTGAGCGAGCGTTTCGTTTGGCCAAGCATGAACACTGATATCCGCCAGTGGAATTGTTCATGTTTGGCTTGTAAGAAGGCCAAGGTCGGGTGACACAACAAAGCCCCAATTGGTACATTTCTTGCACCCGATGCACGCTTTGCACATGTCCATATCGATTTGGTAGGTTCTTTGCCAAAATCGCGTGGTTGCAACTATAAACTTACTGCAATTGACTGATTTACTCGTTGGCCCATTGCAGCCCCCATACCCGATAAAACCTCAGATTCGGTTGCTTACGCCTTCTAAGAACACTGGATCTCCCATTTTGGCGTCCCCTCAACTATTACCACCGATCGCGGCCAACAATTCGAGTCTAGGCTTTTTAACAGCCTTACCGACTTACTCGGATGTTCCCGCATACGCACGACCGCCTACCATCCCTCATCAAATGGCTTAGTTGAACGTTTCCATCGCCAACTCAAAGCCTCACTCCGAGCTCATGACACTTCCCATTGGAGAGAGCACCGACCTTTGGTCATCCTTGCCATTCGTACTGCCCTCAAGCCCGACTTGGAGTGCTCCTTTGCCGAGCTTGTTTATGGTACTACCTAACGGATTCCCGGCGACTTTTTCGGGCACTCTAAAAGCTCAGCCGACCTGGATTCTACGGATTATGTGAAAAGACTGCGCGAAGGCATGTCTCATCTGCGTGCAATTCCTCCACGTACTTCAACAAGTTTCATATTTTGACCCTAAATCACTTACATGTGCCTTTGTATTTTTTCGTGTAGAAAGTGTTCACCGACCACTACAACAACCCTACGACGGACCATATAAAGTACTATCTCGCACGGACAAACATTTTACGATTGCCCAAGGCGGCCGCACCGACGTGGTCTCAGTCGATCGTCTGAAGGCAGCTTATGCCGATCCTTCTTCGAAGGCCCCAACCGAACAACCTCCAACCAGCACATTGTCAATTCCTTTATCCATGAATCCACTTACACGTGCTAGCCCCGCGCTTTCCCCATCCCAAATCCCCCTCTCCTCACACGCAGCGGACGTCATATCCGTTTCCCCGACCATTACAAACTTGTAACATGCTTAACACTCCCATATTATTCACATATTAACAATATTTCTGGACTCCCTTTTCCTAAGAGGAAGAGTATTGTAGTGAAACTGAACTGCGTCTTTGTTTTACTTCGTTAAATATGCCTGTCGTAAACTTAACAAAACTTTTTAATAACACATTAAACAAGCACGTGCTTTTAGCTGCAAACGATTTTGTTCTTATTTACTAATTCGTAACCGTTTGGATACTCCTATCTCAGGTTCTTCGATAGACTATATCGTATCAAACAGACTTGTGCTAAACTTTCTGGGTTAGCTAGTTAGCCATAGCTGGTTAATAACCTACACGACTACCTACACCAGCAGATGGTTACTGTATCAAATATGCATCTCTTCAAAAAGTATTTGGCGAGCATACATAGCTTTCGATAAATTCTCTTCGGCCGTTGCATTTATATAAGGAGGGGGTACAAAGTAACATGCTGGTAAATATGTTATCATTAAACGCAAATTTGTCATGGAGATGAGGGAGGGGTGTGGGATCGATATTAATTAGCCGGTTGCAAGTTGATGAGGGTTTGTTGAGTCCGGAAAGGGGATGGGGGAGGGGGTTGAAGCGGGAGAAAGCGGGAAAAGATGCAGGTACTTATGCAACCGTTGGCCATGCCAAGCTTGGGGCTTGCAGGAGGTATTTCTGCGTGCACAAGACCAGCTTCTTGAACCGGATCGCGGTTGCTTCTGCTGTTGCCGGCAAACGATGACCCAGAGACTTTGGCTAGTTTGGTGAGACCTTGTAAATTACCTTAACGGCTTTGCTGGGGTCCATACAATCTCCGGAGTCAACCATGAGGGCAAAGATAGAGCTTTTGGTGCTTTTTACTTCGCCTTTGGCCAGCCACGCTGGGAGGTAAGCGCAGACTAGTGCGACAAATATAACCTGCTCCACAGGAACAAGTGAATGAGTATATGCACAAAGAAGTGGTCTGAGTTGGCAGAAGATAATGTATCAAAAGCTGCGTATGCTTGCCAAATACTCTTCTGAATTCTCTGATGGGAATTTTCGCAACTTTATATTCATCTCTATTTTGTAAAAAACAACTTTGATAAAAATTAAATCATAGGCCGCCTAATGGCAAAAATTTCCCAGTTTATGAAGAATTTCTTGGTTAAAGGTTTAGTGCCTGATCAAAAAGCAGTTGACAGAAGTAATAATGGTAGCACATAATTTTTAAAACATTAAATGTTAACTATATCTATTACAGCAGGCGTGATTATGCTCACGTTGGTTCTAGCCTTGACTCAGTGCAATAGCCCTTGCCTTGATTCGGTTTATTATCTTGCCAAAGTACGACACAGAGATGTTACTAGGACTCGACACTTCCAATGTACATAAGGTCCCCACACGGAAATATTACTAGCATATAATCGCATATTTGCAGGTTTTCGATTTGAGTTAATTTGTTATTGAAATCAACGAAACAATTACTTCCAGAGTAGTGCCATAGCCTTTAATTTTACGAAAGACCATCTGAGCAACCGTTCGTTAATTTTGCTTAATCGTGATCAGCCTTCTGTCTTTTCCCTTCACTATGCCACCGCGCAGTTGCAGGTTTTCAATTTGACTTCGTTTGCTTTTGTATCAAACAAACGATTTCTTATACAGAAGTGTCATCGTCACTAAACTTTACGTATGGGCGTATAAAAAACAAATGACATCGCTCCCCTCTTCGCTGATTCTAAGCAAGACCTCTTTGAAAGTGACCACACATTAATTTACTGTTGTCTTCCACCTCTCTCTCTCTCACTCTCGCTCTCTCTCTCTCTCTCTCTGCGAAAAGGGCTATCGCCCTTCGTACCTATCATGTGTACGACCTCGCACATATTAGCTTAATCAACAACTTTCCTGACTCATTGAATAGGGAGAGTCTCTCCTCCAAGAACGATGCTGCAATTCTTCCTGAATTAATGTCGGTCTTTTTCAATAAAATCCTCGGATTTATGCAAATTATAATTTCCAAAACTTATGCTTCGGAATCCACCGTTCTTGAATTTCTTTTGCCTAGTTAACGAAATTGAGGAGGCAGTTGAAAAGTGGTCTAGTAGTTCGTTGTCTGTGCATCTAAGGATCGCAGAGATTTTAAAATTTATGCTCTACATTTGTCTTGCATGTGACAGACAGAGGGAATCATGCGCACTCAGCGAGCTAAACTCTGCAAAACGTTTTGCTCAACTGTTCCGTCATTGATCCTCCTCTAAACGAGGTCACAAAATTTCTCCGTTGATAAATAAATAAATTTTTATAGTTAAGGCCCGGACATAAGGTCGAAAAGATACCTGCATTTTTAGTAAAATATCTTACGACGGAATCTGAACCGGTTCCATCGTTTCAACCGTACTCAATAATATCATCAATACCATTGATTTCCCATAACGTTAATTCGCGATCATAGAATTCTTCTAAAAAATTTGCACTCTTCATGAGACGCTTGTATTCCAAACCCAATTATCAATAGAGTGAAGTACTCCGGTGAGGATCTCGTAACCTCTCCCATTTTTTCATCGTTTCGACCCCGTTCGCCGCGATGAACTCCTTGTATATAACCTTCTTGATGGTTGAACATGTGAGAAGAAGACGACTCGATCGCTGGGGCAATACTTTTATTCGCCTGACATTTAGAGATTCGTCGCGGATTCGTCATCAGAGACATAGTCAAAGATCACTAGCAGAATATATGTCCACTTGGGTGGTGTTACGGCGGTGAACAGTAGCCTTTGGTGCTATATGATTTCTTCCACGACAAGAAACGTTTCAAACACTTACAGGTTCTTATCAACAAACACGGTCCTATATAACTCTATCGCAAAAATCTCATCAACCAAACTCTTTATTCTTATAGAAGAAGTTTTTTCCGACGTTTTATTTTTATAAAGTGGTAGTTCGCTGAACTATGCCCCACCTTTCATGGTAGGCGTATGTTTGTACTGCTTCTTTATAAGCTCCAATAGAGAGCATTAACCGGAGCAGGTTCATCCCTTTTTGCTCTGAGTCTGGATCTTATGCTCCGCAGACAGTCACAGAGCACCTGATAGGCAGAGTGTGATAACCAAAAAAGCAAAGAAAGGCCATTTCCGGCTTATAAGTCGTCAACAGGCAGCCATCGAAAATCCCACCTTTGGGACACTTTGCGACTGCCCATGAGATCAATGTCGAGTCCTAAAACATAATGTGACCTGCATGTCTAACTGAATGTGTATCGGTAAACTGGTGGCTTATAAATTTCGAAGGAACTACACAGTAAACAGACTGCAGAACGTTTTGGAAGAATCAATATCCCACACCCTTACGTCCACAGTAACGAAGAAATTGTGATCAGATCCTTTCAGTGAGGTCCCGAAGTGGAACACGAAATAGGTGTGAACAAAAAACTGCAGTTCTATCTATATTCCTTCAGACGCTTTTCACCCATGAAGCCATTCCACCCTTTTCAATTCAATGGAGCATAGCAACGAAATTTTGTGCAGTTTGCACTAGCCTTTAATCTTCACTTCTCGCCCACACCGAGACAGACCGAGTTACGGAAGCCGAAGTCCGTAAAGATAGATAGTTCAGATCGAATCCGTTCACTCACTCCCCGAAAAACAATTTTAAGATTTCACGATGTCATGCATTACCACTGACTGGAGAATTTGAGCAACAGCACATACAAAGTATAATAGCTTTTCAATAGGGCAAGGGCATAATAAACATAACAACTTATATTTTCAGAGACTGAAGATGCATTCAGATCACAAAAAAGTGTTTTCAATGACGAGCCCCTCCGGGCGTAAAATATACAATATATCAGTTTATTTAAGATCTAGGAAGAAGAAGGCTTTCGCTTCTTTTTACGACGAAGACCGTAAGACCCTTGGGCGGCCATGCGAAGAATTCTTACTATGTTTCTCACTGTCTGCATTTGGTATGGCCGATAGGATGACGTAAATTGTATAAATTAAGAGTAATAAAATGTTTTCGTCCACTGTATGTTATTCCTGTCACTAAATTAGTGCTCTTTGAGCACTAATAATAGATCAATTATATAAAAATTATGATGAATGTCTGAAAATCTAAAAGGGAGAGAGAGAGGCCAACTAAGAATTGTATCCTAGCAGCATTCAAAGAACATTCCTTCCTATGAAAAATTGGACGGGATTGAACTGTCAGTGTGCTTAAGGTCGCGGCTCGGAAAGTTTTAACTACCAAAAATTTGTTTTTTTTAGGGAAGAATTTTAGGCTGCAATGCACGGTCCCTACTGTGGCGTCGATTTTGCTACCACTCAGCTGGGATCCTAGCCCCCTTGCCATTCTTGGTGTGCAAAATCCTAATTCTTTCAGCGCAAATTCACTGTTTTATCTTGATTGTTGTTGCTTCATACCCCGTTCTAACTTCGTATTGACATCGGGCCCGGATGAATGCGGGAGGGAACTTTGGAGGGGTACTGCAAATCTCCTACCCTCTGAAACGAATAAAAGCACTGGTAACTTCTTCTCTGCAAACCAGGATAAGGAGTTCATGGCGGATATCGTCATTCGCGAATTTCCAACCATCATACGTGATAGAATTGAATTGCATTGAATTGAATATGAATTGCATACGCTAGTCTCACTTCAAATATCCTGAACAAGTCATGGGGTTACAAATGCAAATAATATCCATGCAATTATATGCTATTAAGGGGCAAAAGTGCCTTAAATATACTATGAAACTACGAAAAAGATTGTGCAGCGTTTGCAAGTCGACTCGAAGCAAGCTTGTTTAAAACGAATTTATCCACAACTCCATAATTTTATTGGATCAGCGCGAGCTATGGACCCTTACAATGGCTACCGTTATCATCAGCGAGAATGCGAAGACGACAGGCAATACATGAATAGTGGAATGTAATTTTCCTAATAAAAATTCTAATAACTCCTAGGCCACGTGCCCGAAGCCCTTTTCTGAGAACAATGGATACGGTTTCCTCCACTATCATTCTCCGCGGAATGTCCACATCGATCACCGACCGAGATGTAAATAACCGTAACTTACTCAATTTCTTTATAGCTGCGATATGCCCTCGAGGACGAAAGAGCACGTTATACTGACATACGTCTAGTGAAGGACAGAAAGACTGGCATTTCAAAGGGAATGGCGTTCGTCGATTTTTGCTCCCCAGACGATGCGCGGAGGTTCATGAGGGATTGTCATGTAAATTTTTGGGATTTCGCCAATATCTTCATATTAAGGGCGAATTAGAAATTCGGGGATACAACATAAAGATGAATTTCAGTGCACCTAGGGATGAGCGGGATGAGGAAAGGTTTCAGCAACAGCCCCCTTTCCCATCTAGTTCTAAATTTGTCGGTCGCTCAGAGCCGCCTTCATCGACCATTATGATGAGAGGATTACCCTCATCTCTCGAGGAACGTGATGTATGTTGTTAATTCATGAGATTTATGGTTTAGGTGATCGATGTTCTTGATAGGGATGGTGTACGTTATGTGGACGTGCGCGTTATTCGAGACAAAAATACAGGCAAGTTTGGCGCATGCTTTCATTTGAGTCCCTCCATTTACTTAATGCCTGTTGCTCGCAGAAAACCTTGTTGGAAATAACTTACTGTATTTCGTTAATTTGCTCTTGCTCGGTCAAACTTCCAGTCAACATTACATTTCCCTACTAAGACAATTTACTACAGAAATAGGCAGCATGTTTCGTTTACGTTCACATATACATAGGGCTTCACTTTGTAGCTTTTATTATACATTTTCAACTCCGGCACTGCAACCGTCGGGTACGTTGCTGACCTTGTTTCATATCGCATCCGATTCCACATTGAATCGAGGATACACTGAAAGATATAGCTGTGGGCATTCTCAGACGCACTATAATTCGATCTGAGTCTTTTTATTCCTGCATTTATCTGATAACCACTGCAGATTATTTAGTCGTTGGGGTCATTAGCATATTTCTTTGGTACCGGAAGGAAACCTCACAAGGTTAATTACTCGGAATGACGCAATTTGAACGCATTGTGCTTTCTTAATCAAAGATGCTTGCCGAGGGACAAATTGTTGTCAACCAAAACGCTATAAGTATTAAAGTAATTGGTGTCCCACCGATGCTCTGCGTCGGAAGTGAGCTAGAAAGATGTGTTTGCATTTCTGATTCTGGAAGACTTATTTTATCAATATTTGTTCATCCGTTTACGTACAGTATTTGTGCACATCATGCAAGCCGCTACCCTACCTCTGTTCACTCTTATCCACAACTTGAACTAATCAAGGTCAAGGAAGTCGTTTTTTACCTGCAGAGTTCAAGAGCTGACCTATGGTGGATACACAGATTGATTTTCCGGGGCTTGCGGCCCGATTAGCTGTCTGAGTGGAGAAGTTCTTATGCACGAGTCGACCCAGCAACTAATCGAATTGACATCCAGCTGAAGATTTCTGTCAGTGGTTATGCAGTCTGCATTGGAATTCAATAAGCCCTTCCAGTGTGCGAGATCGTAAATATCGAATAAATGCCACAGCATGCACTCGTGCCTACACTTTATTGTGTAAGCGGTTGTGGTCTCTATGTTGCGACTAACTCCCTACGTAGCGATTGGGAAGAATATTAAAGTCTATTTTAATGTGTCTTTGCTGGCATAGGATATCCAATTAGCGCATGTAACGTTTTGAGCTCTGCTAAATATCGAGCTTTACCATCCAAGGGATACCGCGATAGCCCAGTGAAGAAAATTATTGTGGTTTATTTACTAATTGGCTTAGAAAAATTAGAAGGCGCCTTTGCAAGCATTGCGTTCACAAGCCTGTCGATTACGTCTGAAGGCCTACTGCCCGGCCTACAATGAGCGTACTTTTTCCACACTGACCTTCCAAATTCTCATTTATATGTACAATTACCTGACGGATCAAGATTATCTGTAATTTTTTGCCACACAACCGCTGTATTCCCGTAAACTCGTGTCGATTCACTTCGCGGAATTTCGTTAAGATCTGGCGTACTTGGAAGCAGGTTTTGAACGAGGCATCAACAAAATATTGTTGCAGCCTATTCGCTAATGAAGACCGGAGGACGTTCACCCTCAGAATACGGATCTGCACTGCCATGGCGGATGGGCTTTTGTATCATTTCTCCTTATATTAAAATACCGGAGCTCATATAATCCTGTCGGCTCTTCTTTTAATAGGTTTATCCAGAGGCTTCGGTTTTATCGAATTCGCTTCCGTCGAGGAAGCAAGGCAGTGGATGGAGATCCAAAAAGTAAACCGTCGTTCCGGCCTGAAATCAGGTTTCCCTAGATATGAATTCATTTCATGCACCTTTATGGAGTAATGCCTTTGGCTATGGTTCCGGTCAGGAAAACTGCGATCGTTCTATGCTTACACAACCCTGTTTTATTTTAGGAGGTCTTACGTGTTCGTCGAAATGACCTGCGTCTGATGTTCAGTTCTCCAAGGTACCCACCTGAAATGGGTAGGAATTTAGACGCTCCTCCCAGTGGAAGGCCAGTAATACCTGCACTCTCAAGCAGATTCGGCCCACCGAATGACGTGAGCACCGGCGACTGGATTTGCTCCAGGGTGGGTGTCAACTTCTGCATCATGTACTGGTGTTTTGGCGCTCTGGTTTCGAGCGTCCCTCCTAGTCCACCAGCCCTCCAGCCTGTCTATTCCTTTGCCTCGTGATTATGTGCATCCAGATGTTTGATTTGTGCTAACGGGCTCGCATCCCAATTGATTGGTATCACTTTAGTGCTCAAGCCACAACTTCAGACGTCGCGACCAGTGCTATCGCTGTCAGTTACCACGATCGCAGAGTCAGACTGTGGCTAATTCATCTGACGGGTCCGACCTTATTGGAGCCACACCCTGCAACAGTAAGTATAGTGATTCTTTCCATTAACTTATGTTTTACATTACTTTTTCGTGTCGGCTAGTAAGGTGTTAACGTTTGCAGTGTCCTTTTATCTAGGCGCCAATCCATTTATATACCGTTACGATTTACTATATGTGCTTTGTTTCTACCTTCTGCTTATGAAAATTATTGATCAAACCGCACATTCTGCTCCTAAGGCACGACTGAACGTATGATCGACGGTAAGCAGTTTCCGCCATAGATCGCAGATCGGTCAGTCTACGATACCGGTGGTTGTAGTAATGCAGAACATTATCAAAAAAGCATGGAGCAGGGTCCCGGTTTACCATTATTTGTTTGATGGCTAAAAGTTATGGTACATTTTCCTTTTAGTCTCTTGTTAACAACAACTGACGATAGTCTGTATTCGTCAGCATCTGCGACCACGTCTGTCTCAACCAGTTCAAAACTTTCGCACATTAATGCATTTCAGCACTGATTTTGCGTTGCCTGGATGCACTTACAACCGAAGACAGCATTCGTCAGGCATTCCAAGACATAGCTGACGTCAAAGTCCGCCAGTGTCACGTAATGCGGGATGACGTTACCCACGTGTCGCGGTGTTTTGCATTTGCTGAACTCCCTAACGTTGCCGACGCCTACAAGGTAGTTGACACAATAGTGAGGGAACACCAGCTCTTCGAAATCGAAGGAAAGGCTGTTGCGGTTAGTTACGCGAAAAATACCTTCAAGTAAGCCTCCCTGAGTCAATAAGTTAATGTCATAGACTTGGTTCTGCACTTTATAACGACTGCATGTTTTTGTTGCAGTACCATTATGGCAACGTTGAAGGCAGAGGGGTCGTACAATGCTAAATTAAATGCCAGTCGCTCACTTTCCAGTGAATTGAGCAGTGCAGCTTCGAACACCATCGATTCTCAAACTGTGGCAAAGAACGCTGTCGCCGCCGGCCAGTATACCAACTCCATGGACGGGATTGCTGTCGCCCAGGCAGCCATTCAGCAAAAGCAAACGGAAGCACAGATCGCATCAGTCATCGCAAAGTCAATCCACCAACCCGGAGACATTACCCAGGCCGCTGCCACCGTTGCTACTTTCCCTTTGCCCACCATGCCTTTCAATGCTGCAACAGCAGCCACTACTGTTTATCGTAAGTTGGTCACAGTTGAAGCTATTCAGCTACTCTTAATAAATATTCCGCCACTATTTAAAACAAACCTCATTTACACCATGTTGTTTTTATCTAGCATTTCCGGACACATCCAAATTTCTCTATGACGAGACCATACGATTCTATTACGATCCCGTGACAGGGCTTCTTTATGAACCCAATACTCGGTACTTCTTTGATCGGGCTACACAAGAGTATTTCTATTACGAAGCGTCCCGAAGCACCTATATTCCAGCTAGCCAAGTAGCTGCCATGGTGAATGCTGCAGCCATCCCACAAATGCCTGACGCTTCAGCTGCGACCACCAAGGCTACTGACGAGGGAGAACCGGTTAAAAAGAAGGAGAAAGAACGGAAGGAGAAAGCAGCGAAGAAGGTAGCTAAAGAAATGGAGAAGTGGGCTAAGCGGATGAATTCACAGAAGGAAGCGCTTGCAACCGTCGGCCGCAATGAATCAACAAATGTAAGTCGCTCACATCCCACTTCATCCGATTCATTCCTAAAAGCATACAAACCAATGTGTGTTCTCCTCTCCCTTAATAAGTAGCCAACTGAGAAATTAATTTATAACCTCACGCTGATTCCTATTGCTTTTGTGCAAACGATGCTCGCTCCATTAAGGAATCATGCTGCAACTGGTTCCATTTTCCATTTAGAATGAAACCAGTAAAACCGCCGATACCGGATACGCGATCTTGCAGGCCACATCGTCCACTCTATTAAATCAACCAGGCACTGCTGCAGCCGGTCTAGTTGCCCACTACGGTGGTGAAGATAGTGACGAATCGAACCATGCAGAGGCCGAAAACCCACAATCACAAGACAACAAGGAGTTGGAGGCCCAAGTAGCTGCTGAGGAATCAAAGTAAGTGCAGAGGAAGAATTTTGCATGCAAGCCCCCCAGCCTTCTAATCTAAAACAGCTGGGCTGTCAGTCCAACGTGATTTTGACTTAATTGTGTGCTATTTATCGCACCAGGTTAATGGACTGGTCCAAATTGGCCTGTCTACTCTGCTCCCGCGGTTTCAAAGACGTTGAAACAATGCAGAAACACCGGAGCTTCTCCAACCTTCATATTCAAAACTTCAACAAGCTTCGTGCCAAATACGGCTTGAAGCCAACTTCGGCTGCGGCTGCACAGTCTGCCAGTAGTGCCCCACAGGCGGATCAACCGTCACAGTCCTTAACAATCGAATCCCTCATGCAGATGGGTGCTGCCGTCGCAAACAACCACGCGAAAACGGTCGCTAGTCGTCAGGGCACTGGAAACATCTCACCCCCACTCAGCGGTGGCAGATATCGAGATAGAGCGAAGGAACGTCGTGAAAAGTTTGGTTTAGTGCCACCAGCTGCCACTGAAGTGCGAAGCGCATCACCCCCTGGACCTCCAGTCATAATAGAACCCATACCAGCTGCGCCGCCGGCTCCTGATGGTAGGTTACCCTGAATCTTCGAGCAATTTTTCAAATATAGAGTATTGAAAGCTCACCCTTCCTACATTGAAATGTATTTTGCAGATTGTCACAATAGTTAAGGACCGTACAACTATGGTACTGTTTTAAATAACACCAAATTGGCAATACAAATGCGCCGATTTTACAAAGTAGTGCTTCTTGTCAGTGCCTCCAGCGCTCTTTCGATCTTACCTCTCTGATAGACTTGCATATTTTCCCTTTTCAGCTCCCAACGTAGGCAGTCTATTAATGCAGAAAATGGGCTGGCAGGCTGGACAAGGACTTGGTAAAGCCAATCAAGGCAGGACACAGCTAGTTGAAGCAGAATTCCGCGAAGCCGGTGTCGGCCTGGGGATCAAGACCTCTAAGAGACAGCCACCCGCAGACAACTACAAGGACAATGTCAAAAGAGCCATGTTTGCACGATACCACGAAATTGAGTGATTATTGATTTCCATAGTTTTTCTTTGAGATTGTTCATATGTACAGTATTTTATCCAAAAAAAGATTTCGAATCAAACACCTTTTCATCAAGGAATCAGTTAAATATGTGAGAGTAGTTAAGTCCAAATACTCAGTTCGGCCTGATAGGCCTCGTCGTTCGCGAAGAAAAGGTTGTCGGTATCTTCAATGGCCACCTGCCCGCACAGAACACAGTCTTTGGCTACCAGTTCGTCAAACTGTGCCTGAAATGAAAACCATTTTCGTAATTGATTAGCGAGCACTAATCAAAAAGATGTTCTTTTTCCAAGAAAAGGAAAAACTCACCCTGAATTTTTGTATCGCAGAGCTGTCCGCTTCCGTCATATTGTACAGTTCTGCCAGTTTGAGGTTGTCTTGCGGGTCCAGGTGGGGCCTCACCTATAAAAAAGGGTATGAAGAGTATAAGCAGGCCCATGCCAGTGACGTTTTGTCAAATAAACCACAGCTCAATAAAAATTTATGTAGGGTTCAATAGGTAGTCAGAGGGCTATTATCCTGTTATGCTGGCCTTTTGCAGGCACACGAGTGCACATATAACAGTGTTGCATTCAGGAGTGGCGGGGGGAGGGGAGCTTGCCTACACACCGGGTTGAGCGCGGTTCCTGCGAGGTGCAATACTTCGGAGAACCCGATGTACAGCGAGGGCAAATACACCGGAATGGTAAAAGTTTACGAGCGTAAAAATGCGGTGTGGACACCGACCTCTACAATGCGAGAATTATGAGAACGAAGTGCCAACGGTTGGTGAGGCGAACCATTTCGTAGCACTCCCGCTGGCGAACCCTGATCAAGGACATGGGTGCAGGAAGACACCGACCGCAATTCACATGTGTGCAAACACGGGCGGAAATCACATTGAAAGTCGACAACTACCTCAGGATGGATGAATCACGACAGTTGTGGGGGGAAACGTTCTGGGCTCGTGGCATGCCACTGTTAGCCTGTTAGGTAGCGAACAATAAGCACGTCGAGTGACGGTGCTGACCTCTATGGCGCGGAAAGCCGACCTGTTCGTTAACTTGATCTATAAAGTCAGTTCACGCTTTGAAAAAAAGACAACCGGCCCGGCTGTCCGAAACGTCAGCGAACAAGCAAACACATCCCGGTGAGCACAATACGATGTAGGATTCTAATCCTGGAATTCAGACTTTTGCAAATCTAACGTGAACCTGTTTTAAAAGGAGTGGCAGCGCTAGGATGAGAAATAGCCTTCGAGGCCAGGCAGCGGGGTGCGAGTATCCAGTTGTCACTTATCCTGCGGAGTAACGAAGTTGACCGAGTGAAAGGGTTAGAAAAGTCAGCAAGACGGCAGCTGTACTAGTTGATTTCCAGTCGACAGAAACCTGCCTCCTATCCCAAAAGAGAGTAAAGTTAGATACATGATAAACCTAAGCCATCGTGTGACTATTGTCACAATGCCTGCCGGGAAGATGGTTTACATGAATCAGGCCGGAGGGGAATTGATTCACAATCATCGTTGTAACCGAATATCCGTGCAGTAAGAACATAATTTAAGCAACTTTAAGCTGTAAATAGTGAGTGAGTATGTCACCATCTGGACGTGCATTGTTTTCCTCATAATAAACGCAGCTTCCGAAACACTGCCGTCTAAGTTGTGCACGTTCCTCAATGCATTACATATTAAACGTTTTTTGAAGGTTAGGAATCTGGGCCCGTAGTAGCGGAATGGCTGTATACCTGAGTAAAGATTCCTCCTATATGCGGAACAGAACGCCATCCCCGACAAAAACTCATCCCACATCTAAAGTGACAGTCACAGAGGACTTCGGAGTGACTGGAAATCTCATCAGAGGTCACCAGCAGCATAAATATCTCAAGGGAGACAGGGAGAGATGAATTATATCTTAGACTCACCAGATTCATGAGACAGTCTGTGTGGAAAAAGTGACCACATGGGAAAACATAGAAGGTTCGCAAAGCCAGGGCATGCAGACAATGGGTACATCGAGCGTTCTCCGGTATGATTTCAAAGCTGCGTAGAAGTTGGGAAAACCGCATGAGGTCAGCTGTGCGTTAATCAAGAACAGAAGTGGCGTTCAAAACAAAAATGAAGCCTGCAATATCTGACCGTCGCAAGCGACAAAGACTACCACTGCCTCTCCAGAATCAGACGCATTCTGGAGCTGCGCCTAAAGCTTTTATATCGAAACAGACTTCCTTCGCATCTACTTCACTAATACTACTCTCCGTCAAAATTCCACACGACCGACAATGATTGTGGTTGCAGTGGGTAGCAAAGCCAGACAACCCACTCATACCAGCCCTACGGGACCTAGCTCATTTTTCCACAAGTACTGAGCTTAATGCAGGGAGGTGGGCTCGAATCTCATGCAAAAGAGACTCAAACTAGGGTCGCATTATTTCTGTCTAAAATGGAATATGATCGGATTATACCGCCAGTCGGCGGTATGCCAAACCACGAATAGTGTTGCACCGTAGTTAGTTGAAACGGAGTTAATTTGTCATACGGAAGTGCACGCCAGGATCGGCATCACTCTTCCCTCATGTGTCTCTAATCTGCCTACTCTTCCGCCTGACTGATGATAAAAAGACACAGTAGATGGCGCAGAGTAAAGACCGTACACTGTGCACATGCAGACAAACATATTAGTTCGTTCACCATTAGCGACAGTGGCGCTGCAGAGACGATGCGTGAGAGGTGGTTGTTTCAAACAACTTGAAAACTGAATACCGAGAAATGGTTTAGTGATCGTATTTCTGTGTTCGCATATGACAGAGCAGGTCCATGCATTCGTGCAGTGTGCATGTACAGTGGACAGGGAGGAGTGCTGGAAAGGAGTTGATCAGAACCCCGGCACGGGTCCTCCAAAAGGACCAACGTCTGGATAGACGCGCGACCGGAATTACAGTCAGTACGCCCTACTAGCGGTTATCTCCAGTTTCCTGGTACTGTCCCCGTACTGCTAGTCACAAGAGTCTGTCCAGGAAGAACTAGCACGGGGAGGTGTTGTTGCGGTGATTGTTGCATGGTCAGTGACGGTACGCGTGGTCCTCGGTTGCGTTGACACGGCGGTGAATAAAATATCCGACAAAAGAGATTCGGGTCTTACACGCGCGCGTTGATGGTGGGAACATATTGGCACAGGTTAAACTTAAGTGGCATTGACTAGCAGCATTTCAGACTTATTCACCACGGCTTTCTCTATTCAGATGAATCCGTAGAAATGTTCCCAAATTTCGACGGTTATTCATTACGCCTGTTAGTCCTATACAAAGGTTTCTCAGGTGTCATATTTAAATCGGCGACAGTCTAGGAAGGTCTGTAGTGTCCTTACGACATCACTTTGTCTACTTTGTTTGCGATTGATGCACCGCAAGGCGTTCATTAGCCAACCGTCAGCCCATCGAAGTTGGATCTGCTTCAACACGGCATTAGTGCTCAGTCTGTCAGTCAGTCAACTGCGACACCCGTGCGTCCGGAATTCACCCCAGCCCCTTAACCGTTAACATAATTGGGAATAGTGTCGTATAGACAAGAGAATTAGCATACATCTGCGAGACGATCAGCACTGGCAACTACCGTAGTCTCGCTACATTTGACCACTGGCACCAAGTACTGTACGACAGCCCTCTTCTGCGTAGTTCACAGACGACACTGGACCCAGGTAGGGGAGTAGGGAAGGAGTGAGGTAGATGCAGGGAACGGCTACTCTCACTATAATCCAGTGCAAGTCGCCGTCTCTGCCCCACTCAGCTGTGGAAGACAATGATCGGACAGTCATTCGTTCAAAGATGAAGTGCCCAGAGGAGGTTTCGCTGCACGTATGTGTACTTAACTTGTGGCATCCAATGCGCAATTAACGACACTCGTCGTTAGCATGGGTGTCCTTGTGATGGCCTGCATATAGTGGATCACCGATTTGTTACTACCTGATAGTAGGCATCCACCGGCACCGCAAAAAAAAACGAATACGAATATGCTCAGGCATAGGAGGCAGTCCTGCTTTAACTCATTTACTGCTGAGGAGGTTTCTGATGTAGATTTATTGATCGGCTAGCATCTCACCACGGTATCATAAAGATACTTGACAATCATTTTTAACCGGTCATGGCATGCAAATTTGTCCAGAAGTTTCCAAATGGCGGCGTAGGAGGCACTGGTCAAATCCGCGAATTTAAACCTCATCCTCTCGCAGTTTTTACTATAGACGCCGGGCTGTAAAGATCAGATCAGTGGCTTGCCGGCTTTTCTAGAATTCACGACATTCGAAGGACATCCTCCAGGTGTAAATACGAATAACATGGTTTAACTGCTGCTGCACTCGATCTTGGACTAACTTTGAATTCTCCATGAAAACGCAAATTTAGATGCTGAAGCAGTAAACGGACGAGTCCAAACCACGAAGAATGCATTTCTACCTGATGGGCCAGAAAGGCAAATCATTCCGCAGACATATGCAAATACCGCCAATTTTCACAGTCTTTCGTGACGATTTGGACTAATAAAAGCCTATACTAGGCTATCTAAGATAGTCATGTCCGCTGCAGGTGCAAATGAAGAAGAACAAGTAGGTAACTCACTGTGATTTCAAGTCAGCCAACTGAGCGCGTATCTCGTTAGTACTGTCGACGGTTGCTCGCATCTCTGCCTTCAACTGTTCAATCTGACTACTGTAGGCGTCAAGCGATTCACAGATGATTTCCTGTGCCAAGGAAAATACAAAACCGTACTGACAGAATGGAGAAGGACGTGGATTTGGGGCTCGGAAAATCAGGAGTAAAATCAGGTCTATTTACCGACGCACTATATAGTAGCCCAAAGAAAAGGCATATTACCGATCTCTGACCGGCAACATGTGAAGTTAATAATGCAGTCAAATACTCATAACCTAAAATTGATTTAATGCTATATTTGGGGGATAGGAGGAACTTGAAAAGTTTATCCCGAGAGACTTGTTAGGGATACATGCACACAGATCGGCGTACTTGCATAGGGAACGAAGCCGAACACCTTTCCCGCAGATACGTCCGACCACTATTTTGGTGTAAAAAAGCAGTAGTATTAGATAAGGTCGTGAGTCCAGACGCACCAAGGAACCCACCAGACAGCAAACAGTTGCTCTCTGCTTCGACAGAGACTCGATGACCGACGGAATCGGAAGCATTTCACTAACAATTTTTCAATAATCTCGACTCCAATTTCAAAGTTTCTGAAAAACAGAAGAATCGCCACGGTTCGTAGTTGGATTCAATCATGACGACCGGAAATAGAATCGGACGGAGTCGTTCACGAAGTTAAATAGCCCGTTTACGCGTGCCGAACACGTCTGGGCCGCACAGAAGTAACATGAACAAAGACAGGATTAGGTTCATAACGGCGCATGAGAATGCCATAGAGATCCCAGTAAGATGAAACATTGCAGCCTAACTCTTCGTCCTGAAAAGAAGATCGACTTATCCGGTCAGTTGGCAGCCTGCCAAGTCAACTGCCTCCTTAACCGAATAAGGCTTCATACACAAATTCTCCTGGCGGGGAGACAGACAGACCGACCAATCTTGTTTGATTCAATTTATTTTTATTGGCTTTAAGAGACCATGCACCCGGCATGGCGCGTTTGGAAGGCAATGGTTACCTTCTGAAATTAGGTCTCTAGCACGATTATTCCCTATCAAGATGAATATCACCCCGTCCTTCTCCCTGTCTCCGCGGTAATGACAGTTTCTCGAAAATACGTACTGCATGTAATATAATAGTGGTCAGTTTTCAGTGTGAGGAGGACCAGAACGTGCGACGGGGTCTCCCGACCTAAATACTGAATTGGCAAGTTTTACAGAGCATAGCAAATTGCTACAATAAGCCATAAAGTGGGAATGTAGACATTTTAAAAATGTTCAAAAGACCAAGAAAACGGCAAATAAATGTAAACGTGATAAACTCTCGTCAAGCCTTTTCATTTATATAGCAATTAACTAAACAAACTATGCAGGTTGCTAGGAAAAACTGTGCGGTTGTCAGAGGTGGGGGGAGACTCGGGGTCGAAAATCCGATCAGCGTTAGGGGGGGGGGACTAGTAACTAAGAGGGGTGATAAGCTGCGGGCTATTGGATTAACGACTTTCGGCTATGATAACCGTAAAGTCCTGACAATAATTTATCGAAAACAAACATATATTCGCCAATTTATCGCCTAAAATTTTAAAATATAAGCGTGATAGGAAAGTTTATAGAGAAAAGCGGTGCATCTGTAAGACTGGAAGCACATTTCTCAATGTGTACAGCGGGAATGTTGGTCAAAGTGTGGTGGACAAATCTACCTGAAATGTACGCTATGGACATATCAGGTAAGCGCCTAAGCAGCATTAACAGTTACCTACCTTGAATTGGTCAATCGTAACAAAGTCTGGGAACAGAGGGAACACGTCTTCGAGGCTCAAGAGAGAGGATTCACGAAGTAAGGCCGTCGCTTCCTGTAGATTGCTCTTATCCGAGATCACATGCCGTGCTGAAGAGACAACGCAAAATATACAGCATACGTATGGATTGCAAAGGAAAATGAAAAGGCTAATGATGTCTGCAGTGCAGAAACGCACCTATGCGCAACCAGAGGGCCCTTTGAGTGTCGACTTCGAGAGTCTCACTGTTTACGATTTCCTTTGCGAGCTCGACATTGTTCTGTGATAGGAATAACATTAGGGACAAGTTTATTTGTTTGCAACCAACAGACAAGTAAAGCAAGCAAGCAGGTGAGAGGGACGCCCATTGATGAAGTTACAGGACATGGTCGTACTATTGCGCCTTGGTGCTCAATGTAGAGCCTTCACAAGCAGTCGACCAGCGACAAGCAAGGTGCGGCCAATACGCTAGAAATAGCAGCACTGGTACCTGTTTTGTCATTGTTATTCGCATAAAGTGAGACAAGCAAAGTCAGGAAAATTATCTCGTCGGAATGCTATGAGAATATCGTTTTGAAATAATATGCGGGTGAGTGAACATCAACGCCAAGGAAGAAAGAGAAAGAGCGTTACAGGGTTTCTTAGGTCAAAAGCAGACAGAATCAATCAAAACTGACAGATATTCTGATATACCTTAGTTAGAGCCTCCTCAACAGCCTGTTCATAGAGGCCGAGGGACTTCAGGAGGAAAATTGTTGACCGCAGACAGCCTTTCTCCATACTGGTTCTTAGAGCAAAACCAGGATCGTATGGTATTCCTAAAAAGCAGAAGTGACGGATAAGAACAAGTAGGAGGAGGACATTTCCGAAGATGGTTGCGAGTAAAATTGGCATAAGGCATTGGTGATAGAAGCGAATATGCCTCCTCTCCCCAGACATAGGTAAAGAGAAAGGACGACCTTAGGAACAGTACTGACATTGTGCTGATGTTCCAACAGTAAAGGAGTTTCTATCGTCAAAGCTGAGTATCGTACCGTGCCTCATAGTATTTATAGACGGTGATCAGCAAGTCAGTACAGTACAGTCCACGGACCGGCTCGGATGGTAGCTGGGGCCCTGGAACAGTAATAGAGTGAGCTCGAAGGCTCATTGCACTTTCCTCACTCTATAAAATCTGACGCGCTTGAAGCTATCACAGTGGGTTAAAAGCCGTGGTTTGGAAAGTTGCCAACTGACGGGATCACTTGGGTCGCATAGTCAGCCCTGCGTGTTTGTGTAAAGTGGCTGACGGGGAGTCAGGCTGTAGCAGCTTATTCTTAATGCCTGACGTTTCGAAATCCGTCGCAGATCCGTCATCGGAGATACAGTAGCAGAAACGGGTAATTCATACACAGGGAGTTGCAGTATTTATAGGATACAGTCAAAGGGGGGAGCCGTTAATTGTCATAGGTATGCAGCAGCATACCGACTGCATCCTATAAATACTGTAACACTCTGTGCACGAAGTAACCGTTTCTGGTAGTGTTTCTGTCCAAAAAGTCAGAAACAGGTCCTAACAATCGCATTTGCTTCTTCTTCGCAAAGGTGGGCATTCTGGGATGCAAATCTGTGAACTTAAAGTGGCTCATCAGAACTTTCCACTGTTTCGGTGCGCCATTCTAACTTCAGAGAAATGACTAATCTCACCCATCCAATCCCAGGCGTCAGTTTTACGGTCGAGAACCACGGTGAAGGAAGAAAAGGTTGATAAAAAATCACTTACCAGTTTCCATGATTGCCAAGGCTGCAGAGCCGCTACCACCGCCACCAGTGAGCGCCTTCACTGGATCCGAAAGATCGAGACCCGCATTCCGCACTGCATCACTGAACACGTCGCAGAGGTTTGGCGTAGTGAAGCGCGACAAGTAGTCCAGCAGGCGAACCTCGTTGTTTGGCAGTTCCGCCGAATTGGACGCCGATGCATACAGCGTAATGAGTTGGTGGTGGACAGCCTGACTGGAGCAGTGGAGTTGGTCAACGGCAAACTCCAAGTAGCGCGTGGCCTCCTCGTTTGGAAGCAGCAGAATGGTCGGTAACAACCTGAGTGTGAAGAAGAGGCACAGAAGGTGAAATAGACGAGCTCGCTGCGACGGTTCGACCGTCGACTTCGACTATGTCACCACATCCTTCAGCAAGCTGAAGGCAACTAACGCGAGAAAGCCTGGAGGCGGGGGTGGAGAGCGTCACTGCCGGAACAGTCGTACCCGGCTTACTAGGTCAAATATTTGACGCTGACTTAAGCCAACGTTATACTCGAATATGAGATAGACTGGAGGCAGGGGGCGTTGACTGCACCAGAAGACTAGGCATCAGCCTTAGCACTGTTCCAGGCCAGCGCTGTAAGTGCATGTGACAGCATAGGGCACTGAAATGTTTACACTTGACTTAGGCATGCCTGGAAGCATGTAAGTAACAGAGCAAGCTCAGTAAGCCAAGCCTGCTCCTCAGCTCCTTACACAAGTAGCTCCTATGTTACATGTGTGATACGAGCTTGAGACTGTCACGGTCTACCGCGGCTGAGAAGACTGCCAGCTGATACACCCTCAGCCCAGTGTGCGTGTAGTGTGTTTAGTGGATAATGAGTGGATTGGGAGTCAGACGGCAACGACGCCTTCTAAGCCCCTGATTGTGTAAATCAGCCACGTCATGCCGTGGCGAGCGAAGACGGGTTCGCTGGCCCTGTCAGCCGCCGCACCCACCCCAAAACAGACAACTAATCGGTTAAGACGAATTCGTAAGCAAACATACACATACCCATGGTGTTGAGCTTTTTACAGCCCTGCCTGGTTCAACGATGGTTATCTGGAGTTCCCACCGAAGATGCTACAGAACTGGATGCAACAATATCGCCAAGACGATCCTGCATGCAGTCTAGTATAGACGTTTGATTGTGCACCTTATGGGGGCGTAAAGCAGGTAAGTGGGTCACCTACCGCTGACTTAAAATTGTATTTCCCTAGCAGCAAAGTGGACAAAATACGGTATAAATCCGGCTTATGCATCCGGATTTTTTCCAGTAAGATTCCATGATGGAATCCGCTTGGATTTACCACTAGGTCCCTCTAGCACAGAAGGCTGTCATTTTTCTCCCTGCTCCTTCGCTCATGAACCTAAAATGACCCAACCTCTCATAAGTCAATGGCTCGTCTGTCTTGTCGCACCAACCGGTCTAGTGTGACAATCAACATTTTGCACTGGTTTTACTTTCTTCTGACGACGGTAAGGGCTACTGGTGAATTCAAAAGGGACGATGAAATTATGATTGTCCCAGCAGACGACGGACGGACAACCGTAATCATGGGCAAGTCCAGCCGTTCGGAGTCTACTTGATCCACTTCCCACCTCGTAACAAATCCAAGCGGATCCCATCGTGGAATGCTACTGGAAAAAACCATATACATATGCCGGATTTTGTCCACTTAATGTGCACGTGCTACAAGGGTCTCTTTCAATCAATCAGTGTTAGACGGCTAAGAGTTACCTTGAGGGCTCCAGTCGTTGACCAGCGCGAATCCAGGCTTCCACTAGCATCTTGGGATCACAAGAGGAGAGCTGAACCGCGTAAGTGTAGTGCAGATTAGCACAAGACGGGTGCGCTGACAGGGTGAAAAGGGCCTCCGTATACATGCCCAGAGACATATAATGGTGCACAAGTTCCGCATAATCTGAGGGTGGAAATAGTTTTGTATAAGCAAGGACTGACTAAGGTGTGACAGTGCGCATGGGCAATACTGGAAGTGAGGATGCAGAGAGTCCCCGGAATTCAGAGATCTGTACAAGTAACCCATAACAAAGTGGGGAGCAAACGAGAGGACCCCATCGCGACTTTAAACGGGAACAAAAGTTGCAGTGAAAAGAGTACAGAAAAAAGAGAAGAATAAAAGGATAAAGAGGAAAACCTAGTTGGTGACCATTTCTGTTGAGGTAATCGATAATTGTGATACGATCAAAAGTAAAAGGAAGCTGCTTGTCAATGATAAAAAACTATCCGCATTTTCTGGCTTTAAAGTAATGTTTTGATAAATACTAGACAAGTGTCGTCCTGTTCAC
Organism: Ligula intestinalis; assembly: GCA_036362985.1. NCBI lineage: Eukaryota > Metazoa > Platyhelminthes > Cestoda > Diphyllobothriidea > Diphyllobothriidae > Ligula > Ligula intestinalis. Next base: position 92,192,442 of record JAYGXS010000001.1, read on the forward strand.
ATAAAGCTCCAGCGCTGTCTCCTTGTGAACAACAGCGAGTGAAACGACTGAAACATATCAGAAAATTCGACAGGCGGCCCGCTGAGGATATGACAGTTCCAACTACTTTAATGCGCTATGGCTAGATGGCCCATCGAGAGCTGATAGTAAATAAAGTTCATCTGTTGATTTATGTGAAAGTAAGGGCATGAAGGTAAAGCTAGCACGTAAAAAGGGTCAGGGAATGACAGTCGAGAAGAAAGCAACGGCGTCATTTCTGCAAAAAATAAGAGACTGATGAAATAAAACAGGGTCACAATCTATGATATGTAACGCTACGCCCATATCGCTCAAAAAATTGTGGCCATTTGGGGGTTTCACTTCCAAATTTAACATTTCATATTCGCTGTATTACGCATTCACTAGTGACCTGCTTTGATATACTCATAAGCGGTTTAGGTAGTTATCTCTGATGTGTCGTAATTTGATTTTTCAATTATCACGCACTTATTGATTGATATATTAGCGTTCTATAACCATTTTATTTACTATTTCCTGTTTTTGTTTACTATATTTAAATTTTCTCTTCGACTACCGCGTGATGCCGCACCTGCGTAACTCCTATTACCACCGGTGCCGTACTACATAATTCTGAGGATTTTGGTTTCCGTTGCGTAACATATCATAAACTGTCACCTAAAAAGAAGCCGAATACTTAGGAAGGCTATACAGAACGGGCTTGAAGGGCAGGAAAGAGGCAACTGGTAAAATGTGCAGACAAAAGGAGTCAGATGAACATGAATACCAAATTAACGTTAAGAATATTACGGGCGGAACAGGACCGATGTAGAACGCCGGCACGTGTGTGTGCGTGTGTTGAGGTAGATGCGATGGACCAACAGGGGAGCCATATTAGGTTACACCAGACGTAATTAGGAATGCGCACCGGGAACCACAGCAGACGCGTCTTCGACCGCGTCCCCACCCACCTTTACGGCGGTTAAGGTCTGCTATACCAAACTTCCTTACGCTGGATCTCTCTCCCCTCCTCTACATCTCTGTTTTTGATGACGGAGGAGCCCCTCCCGACCATGCTGCTCCGACTTCTCCTTGCCGCCGGGATTGAGGTCTATCCGCCGGGGCTCCTGATCCAAAAGGGCTACTAGCCAGCCAGGAATGCGCAACCGTGACAAATGCTACACATAGGGATACACCTACGCGCAGGTGCAGTGCAGGCCTTCCACTTGCGCCTTATCCTCCGGTCTACTTGACTTTATATTGGTACCGGGCTGAGGTTTGTGTGAAGGAGGAGGTTGTGCGGTAGATGCGATTCAGGTCTACGATCACTCAAAACTAATTAATGCGCGAGTCACACAGTTCCTGCATCCACACAACTGGCATCACGACGAGCCGTTACAGGCAGGAACCCATATCGCAACTGCATAATAACTGCTGGTTAGTTGATGCAAACGGATGACAATTGCATGACAATGAGAGCTTAGAGAAAATGGGTAACCGGAAATTTTACATAGAAATACATTCAATACACGCGCCGGCACCTAGGTCGGAGGTGTTCGTTCAACCCTTGCGAACGCCAAGGTCTACTCTGCACCCGATAGTATTGTGGCCGCAGTAATGATAAATAGATCGAATAGACGAAGCACGATCAAGGTTGTAGTAAGCACGTATAAACAACAGACCGGGCTGGCCCCACCAAAGACCTGGCAGAGTGTTACTTAACTCCACCCTGGCACCCAGCTCTCATCTGTGGTCGTTTTTAACAGGGCAGACAGAACGCGGTAACCGTCCTTGACCAGCAGATTAAAGCAGATGAGGGCAGTCGGCGTGCATAACTTCACAACAACTGGCTTGCCATCATTATCATTGTCTATCACACAGAAGATGATGGAACGAAGAGTGAGGAAACGCCTATTACCCTGCCTATGTTAGCAGCCTCACACTTTCGGCGAGTAAGGTGGATTCACGCACAGTCGTACACCTGTTTCTGCTACCGTTTTCTGCTAATGTCTCTGATGATGAATCCGCGACGGATGTCGAAACTTCAGGCGAATAAAAGAATTGTCCCAGCGATCGAGTCGTCTTCTTTTAAGTCTTTCCTCATTCTGATGCACTTTCGAATCACACACGAGCCTCACCAGTCACTTGCAACTACATTGTAATGAGACAGGAGCGCAGTGTCTACAGCTCCCCAATACCGTTATTTTTTACGTCTTGCACTATGTGGGCTTAGATAATATAAAAAATATCCAGTAAAACAGCATACATCGGGCCCTATAGCAACACCGCATTACAGGTTCGTACGCGACACTTATCTGCAGCGCAGCAGGCATTACTCACCCAGCGCGTAGGTGCTCTACTTAGTCAGCGTTGGCATGGTAAGTGAAACACTACACGTACGAGCCTGCACATGTCACTTAATCGAACCGTGCAGGTTACTTGGTATGGCTTGGCATATATTAATCACGATCACTGCGCCAACTCTCATTCCGACATGGCTCGGACTTACCCTACTGGTGTCTGAGAGTGAGAACATAATCACGATAAATCAGCGCATTCATCAATAGCATATATCTGGCTCGTTAAAATCTACACAAAAAATGCCAGCAGTCGTGGCCTAAGAGACCGTTAATTGACGGAACAACTTGCCGTCTCTATCCACTGAAACGATCAAATAATGATGGCACTGCCCTAGTGCTGCCCTGATGACTTGAGATCCAATTCGCACTTTTCCACGATGAGTCAGTACACACAAAGGCGACCGCCAGCTACACCACCGCCTGGCTAGCGATGTCTTCTCAATTCCGATTGGACAGAGTCTAGACGCGGACCATTAATACGCATAGCCTCTGCGTGACAATGACTTGCTTTGTGCGAATACACGCTGCTTGTGGTCACTGGTCTTCGCTTGCTTCTCTCGTACTGGGCCTCGGGTACCGCGGTCGGGCTACCTCACTGTTCGTGCTAATTACAGGTACCAGGCGCAGGTCATAACACACTTATTATAGCTTGCCACATAACGTACAAGGACAAAGTCGTGTAGATCACGCGTAGGCAGACTGTCAGCTAACGCGCCCGGACCCACTATCAGTCGCCTTGCCACCGAAACGACGTGGGCGTGCGTGGGTCAAACTAGTTTGCGTCTGTGGCAGAATCAAAATGAGGTAGGTGAGTCAAAAAGGACTAAAGATACGAACCTCCAACTGTCTTAGCAAAAAATACGAAGTCTTCGTGATTTCCGTGACTTGTCAGGAGTTGGTAGATTAGACTTTTCAGGGACGGCATGATACTCTACAAAGAAAGCACATTGAAGGATGTGTGTTAATAGGAAAACATGTTCTACAGGTGATGCAGAGTACGTTTTTATTTTGTGACGGAAAATATTCATAAAAAAGGTATGTCAAAAGAAGTCAGTAAGACGAGCGAGGGATATCCGTTTTTTGCTTGTTATAATATGCAGCTAAACTGAGGAACTCATCAATGACGCCGGCGCGCTTTCAAATGGTTTGAAGAAGCATGATACTTGACCTGCAAGAGGACTGAGACGTCTTAAGGACATTTATAGTTTCAATCGTCATGGACCGCATCGATGGGACGTTCAAGTTCCAATGAAACTAACTGGTGTCTACTACAACTGTTCCTAACAAGAGTTTGTACACATTCCATTAAAGAGGAAGTATACATTCCTCTAAGGCATTACGAAAACACCATTTATGGACTCATGGCATTTTGTAAAGGAAATGAACCATATCATACACTTAATAAGAAGCAGTAATAAACGGTCCGTTACGCGGACGATTTTGAAAAAGCACGCAACTGCTAACTTCCTCGAGGCTGAAAGGCGCCCTCTCCTCGAGCGGAAAATATGCAGAAGACGCCATTTACTACGGAACGGGTAACTGAAGGAATAATTTGACACATACGTCCCCAGAAATATGCTTAAATGTAACAAGGCATCGAAAATCCATGGGAAAGCTCATACTAAATAAGTAGTCACTGTTAACGAGGGCTCTGGTAAAAAATAGTGAAAGGCACACATTTAAAGTTGACATTCTGACGTGACAAAAATATCTTAGAATCTCTCTAGGCAATTGTTAAGATGACAATGCTAACTAATTTGTTTCTTCTAACCTGAAACATATTTTAGAATTTTAGAAATATTGAACGAAATCCTAAAAGGTTTTTTTGTTATGGCCCCGTTTCTTAAGCAGAAGGAAGCAGAACCGGTTCTGATAGCAAGTCCTTATTCAAGACGGTAGAGCGATAAGGGAATCCTTAGCTTTTCCACTACAGCCTATTCATAAGGCTCTGGTCATTCTAGAAGATTCCTGGCCAATAGACCATGGTTCTGCCTGCCACTGATCGATAGTTTGCCACGCTGTGTGAGCGGTCGTTACGTAAGCCCTCTGATCGATAGTTCCTCACGCTGTGTGAACAGTTGTTAGCGGTTGCTGTTTGCCTGCCCGCATGACTCCAGGCGGTAGGCTCTGAGTGCAGGGCCGTTTGCGTCCCTATTGCATTTTCTCTCAATTTGAAAAGATTACTTAAGAAAGGTTGTAATATTAACTATTGGACAACATAATCCCAAGATCTTTCGATCACAACAGGATGCTTCCTGTCGGTGACCTACAAAACCTACACTATAAAAATGGCTGCTTAAGTAGCAGGAATTTTGCACACAGATCTTCAATTCTCGTAAAAGTGCAAGCACATTTTCATGGTAGGTATGCAGAAAAATATTCTTTCTTGTACTCAATTATGTTCGCGTCTAAATTTATGCTCGGTGAAAGGGTTGTTCTTGGTTTTAACAAAGCTTCTAAGTACGTGATTTTTTAGACCTCCATAAAGCAACCAATCTGTTCACGTATTAATGCTGCTTGTAAAATTTGCAGCATGTTCCATATTCACTGTAAGTATTTATGAGCCCTATGCTATGTTATTTTTAGAAGCCTACAGAACCGTATGACTTTTCAGCTGGGAAAGATCGACATTTTAGAAGCCCTGAATGCGAGTATAATAGCAGGCTAGGCTCAAATTATACGGGGATTGAAAATGTTTTTTAATTTAAAGAGGCCTTTTTCAAAGAACAAAATTAGAAAACGTAATTATACACTAAATGTACTCAAAAAGAGAAAATGTTTGCATGCATATTTTCCATAAAAAATTTCAATTTCTATGAACAACGAAAATTAGTGCGAAAAAGTAGTCCTTTTCTACGGACTGAAGTTATTGCAGGCGATCCTAATGAACCTCATTAAAACGGTCAGCATCCTGTTGTGAATGACATATATAGCGATTATGCTTCATGATAATTCGTTTCATAAATCCACTCGCGGATTCCTTTTAACTCAAAAATGCATTGAAGAATTTCGGTTAACAGTTTTAGAGATAGCATATCTACTATAAGTCTCTCGGTCGAACTAGCTGCTCGAAAAAGAAATTCCGTGAAAGAGATTGCCGGCTTTATATGGTATCTAAGGCTGTGCTGTTGTGGTAAACTACCTAGGCGAACAAACGAGGATGGAGCATAACAGGATTCACCAGAATGTAGATAGGACCAAAAGGTTCTTGTTTCAATGCAATCCACTTAAGCATGTAGTGACATTGAGCGGTTCTAAACTAGGTGGCTTCTGCCCGAACAAAAACTCACCTTCACGAGATCAGAGGTGATAAGTTGTCGAAACTCCTTTCGAACATCCAGCAACTCCTCTTGGTGTACGGCGGGTGCATTTGCCTTTGAACAACGATCCTCTAACAGACCGATTTCACCGAGCAGTAGTTCGATCAGCCAGACAGCTACTATGGAGGCCTGACCCGCACTAGAGGCCGTCGGCGACTTGATAAGCCTCTCCAATCTGACCCGCAGGAAGGCCTTTAGTGGAGTGCTGGGAGTCATGAGCTGCAAGTTAATATCCACAGGTATCAGACTGTCAGCCTCACCCTCTCCTTCATCAGCGCCCTCCGGAGCAGTATCCACATCTGCTTCAACATCCTCATAAAGGGTCTCCTCAGTCAGGGCGATGCCTTCAGTGATCGGGGTTTTTGAAGCGGCCTGAGAAGCTAACACTGAGGTCTGACTAAAGCGTAGGGCAATCTCCTCAAAGGGTGTCGAGGTCTCCGCAAACAGCTGAGCGGAGCGAACATAACTAGAAGAGAATAAGTAAAATGGAAAGTTGCGGAAGGGGATATAAAACGATACGACTCCTGGCGTGCTCTGAAGAGCGCTTTTTGCCGAGTACGCTTGCAAATCTAAATGGTTATTCTTGACGACGCAGGTTGTAAAAACGGGAACAAGTAAGCGTGAAAATGCCCGCCAGTCAATAGGCGTCAGGACAAGGAAATAGGAAGCACTTCTCTGTATTACAGGAGGCTTTGCGCTTAATTCCAGGGAAGGTTAGAATTAATGTTGGGGTTAGGAGGAACTAATGTTAATTTAAGGGTTAAAGTTAGGATACGTGAGTAGGTAAGCCAATGGAATTTAGCACGATATTACCTGAAGTAAGGGAGACGGGGGTCCATATTTCCTTCTTGGGCTACTGAATCCAATAAATACTGCGTCTCTCGTGCGCACATGTGATACACACAAAGCATACTGATTGCTGGAGGACGTACTAATGATGCACCTGTGTCAAGTAGCGGCAGCATACCAGCGAAACACGTGTCCAAGCTTTCAGCTAGCGTTTGCGCTTGTGCTGCCAGTATTGGAGATAATTACAGAAGACGCCAAAAATCATACAAAATTTCGACACATGCGAAAGTCTGATACCCTTTCGCTAATCGCCATTGACTCAATTTGTGATACTGATTATCGTGTAGTCTATTCTGAATTCATTTTAGCCAGGATAGGATGCGGGCTTTTTAACGAGCTTCGTTCTGACCACTAGCAAAACGTATCTATTGTAACAACTGTCTACTTAAGTAGTATGCCGTTTTATCATTTATTTTCACTGCATTTGTAAATTCAAATATATTTTATGGAAAACATGCACAAAGAATTATTTTTCGTACACGTTTGATAGCAAATTACACCTTCTTTAAGATTTATACTCAAACAAAGGGTACCTTTCGGTTTTAAATTAGGTGCTAATTATGAGCTTTTTGACGATTGTGGGGTCTTCATGCATCATACATCGGATCCGTCGATTTATTAATGCTGCCTATACTGCATAAAATATGTTCCAAATCTATTTCAGTATTTTATGACTACTATGTGACTTCTTCCTCAAACCGTAGGCGAAAATGTATATTTCCTGAAAGAGGATGTACACAGTGCGCATTTTTTAAACCTTGAATTCGAGTGTAGCAGTGAGTAGTTTAGAAAATTATTCGGCAATTGAGCATCGTTTTTAAAACCGAAAGCTACCCTTTGTTTGAGTATAAAACTTAAAGAAGGCGTAATTTGCTATCAAACGTGTACGAAAAATAATTTTTTCGCGCATATTTTCCATAAAATAGATTTGAATTTATAAAGGCAGTGAAAATAAATGATAAAACGGCATACTACATAAGTAGCCAGTTGTCACAATAGATACGTTTTGCTTGTGGTCAGAACGAAACTCGTTAAAAACCCGCATCCTATCCTGATTGAAATGACTTCAGAATAGACTACACGATAATCAGTATCACAAATTGAGTCAATGGCGATTAGCGAAAGGTATCAGACTTTTGCATATGTCGAAATTTTGCATGATCTTTGGCGTCTACTGTATTTACGAGATACGCACACACGCTCCCTTCCTCTTCTTAGTTGAAACGTCAGAGGACTAGGTTTCTTGTTCCAGAAACCGAGCCCGCTGAGGTTGATAAGAAAATTATGCCGAAAGAGATGAAATGGGTAGAAGGTTAGATATTCCAATGATGGCATTGTAGGAGAAACAGTATTCATGATGTGCCTATAGGCAGGGGCGATCTATTGCTGTCCTTCAAGGCAAGGAAACCAGCTGTCGGAAAGTGTAAAGCAGTGTATCTAAGGCAGAAGTCGGGAAGGTATGACTCGCGAGCGAGGTCTGCCTCTATTGATGATTGCACCTGGCTCTCTCGGATACAATTGCAATTAGAAATTTCAGATTTTAGGATTCTGGTTCCTCAAAACCTTTATCCCCACCAGCTAGCTGGTTTTATATCCAGTCTCCTACAGTCGTTCAAAGCAGGTTTTGGAGAATTTCGTGAGCATAGTCGTTTTTTTAAGTTCATCCTCCATCCAACCGAGTGCTCATTGAACACAGCCGACCTAAGTTTAATTTCTCGTGTATCCGTTAGAGATTTTGAAGAAGTGGCTGACTTGAAGGCCTCAGACATGTGGGTGAATAAGTTCAAGTCTTTGAATGACGATTTGGAAAGAATCGTACGACAGAAAGCGTAGACGGAAATGAAAAACTTCAACTCGAAGACCAGCTGATTATCAAAACTCGGAACGCGCTTCTTGCCACATACCACACGCTGCAGTGCGCGAGTATTGCTGCATTGACCTTCTTTAGATCTACGTATGCATGTAAGCAGGCATTCTCACATCTTATATGCATCAAGTCTACCCTATGATCACGTCTAACGGACGAAAGCCTCAACGCCTGCATGAAGATTAATCTCACCAACTACCAAACAGACTAAAAAGCCATCAGCAAATCCATGCAGCACCACAAGTTGCACTAACGATGATTATTATAACAACAGTATTGAAAAGAACAAAATCCGCAGGCTTATTGTACTCAAATTTAATTGAAATAAACCTTAAAATATATATGATATCGCTCTTATTGAAGTATGCTTCCAAATATTTGCTTTGTTGGCTCTCTGAGTCAAAAAGGTTCCCTACCTCTGATTTAAGGTGTACATTTGATGGAAGAATAACTGTTGTGCTTTTGTCTCTCAAAGTGCTGCCAGGATATCGAGAAAGATTTAGGGAGAGCACATGCCGTGTGCAGGTTACTTATTATGTTTCGAAGAAAAAGCAAGCAAGTCTGGAACATCGAAATCAACAATTGTCGAGATAAGTGCATACAAATCTGGAAGCTGGGCAACTAAATGTTAATAAACGCACGGTAAACACGACAAAACCACCTCCTAATAGTAACAACATATGGCGAGTGGTAACCTTGCCAGAGGCGCTTGCTCGTATACAGCTACGAACAAATGACCCGAAGGTTCATGCGTGTTCAGCGGTCAGAGCAAAAAATAATAACGGTCAAAGTGGAGGGCTTACTCGCCGCGAGAAAAGAGGTATTCAGCCTCTCTGCAGTTGACCTTTTCCAGTTGTTCAGCATTCTGTCAGAGCGGAAAAGAAAAAGAGAATACACGTTTTGCGTCACTGGGGGCATTTAACACACGCATGAAGTGAAAAAAGAAGGGCGTGCCAAATTCTAGATGTGGCAAAGCCAGCGCCTCATTAACGACTAATGAGACGTTTATTGATTGCGTGAACTCGACCATTCGCAGCTGTTTGCTAGTCATCAGTACTTGACTCTGATTAATCCTTGCACAGAAAATACAAACAGAATCCATCGTGATAAGCTAAGGCTGGTAACTAGAAGACAGGCTGGAAATCGATGAGGGTGAACTTTTTGAGTGGCAATATAGGGACTTTCGATGATAGCGTTAGGCAGTGCCTCAATAGGCGGGGGACTTGTGGACATCCTCGCAGTACAGGTCACACTCTTGACGTAGAAACAGCGGTTTCACTGCCTACAACTCGAACATTACAAGGCTTTACAGAGGAAACAAGAGTGAACGATGCGTGACAGAAGGGAGTCCACTTTGGTTGACTTTTGTGCCATGCAAAGAAGGATGAACCCTGAACTCATTGCCAGATCTGATTTCTTCCGAGAAGTCAAATTGTCAATCCACTGAGCCAAGGCGGTTACGCGAGCTGGTGTCTGTATTTGTTCAATTCGCAACCACGCGGGAACGCGTACAGTCAGTGATCGAGCGCATGAAATATTCTAAATTAAAACATATTGCATGGGAAAAGTAACCAAATATATCCTTCTCTTGTACTCATTTGATAGCAAAGTACGCTTCCTTCAAATTTATACCCAAAGTAAGGGTACATCAAGGTTTTGGATAAGTTTACTGTTAGGAGCAGCCCTAACAGACTCGCTAGTACGTTGACCTGATAACTCGTTCCACGCCGCACTATCGATCGGCCTATAGGCCGTGCGCGTGACGATAGCGCACAAGCGGCCGACGGGAGCAGTGCTCTGCCTAATCACTCGGATGAGTTGGAAAGGCAGTCAGCATAATGCCCGCTCAAGGACACTATCGTATTGCTCCGCTGGTATTCCAATCGTGTACATACGCGTATGCTCCTTTTTGGGCCTTAAATACGTTGTACTAAATACGTTAATACACTGCTGCTGTTGAGCTGTCCTTTGGGCATTCAAACGAGGCATTTTTGGACAGTGAACATAGTGGCTTGTGGCAGGGTCATGACATTTATAACTATTGAGGCAAATTTTCGATCGAAACGCCTGCTCTATTTCTAAGCATCATATTTTTGAGATACTACAAGGTCCATTAAAAAAATTGTATTTGTACGCTTATTAATGCCCCTCGGGATCTATACAGCAGAATTAACATTAACATGCATTACGGATCTTCATAAACAATATATAGTATTCTTTCAATAGCATAGAGGAATTTACGATTTTCCTTACACTGAAAGCATACAGCCCGTAGACTGAAAACTGTAAATGCAAATGCAGCGGCATATCAAAACTAAGACTATTCGAGAATAAGAAAACTATTTTAAGACCTCTCGCTTGAATTAAAAAACGGAAGGAGACGTGATTTACCACCTACTGACTACAATAAATAATATTCTGGTTAAATTTTCTAAATAATATATTCTAATTTAAAAGAGCATCGAGATCCATAGCCAAAAGGCGTGCATGCCAATTAGGTAGTTATGTTTTACCGAGTGTGTTTTTCTCAGACGGCTGAAAAGAAGCATATGCAAAAGCTGGCATCCCGTTGTGTCTGAAGTACCTTGAAACTATGCTGACAGCTAATCAATGTGACAACCACCCACTTAAGTAACCCTTCCTAATCAAAAGCGCATTTCACAATGTCGGGACTGGGCATCAGTACACCACGACTGTTGATTCTCAGGCCACCACTACGAGACAGGAGCCAGCCTCTAGCGGAGTCAGCAGGACTGTTAGGAGTCACTGCATCCCCCAAAACTTCCCTCTGGCTGTGCATGGGTCCAAAAAGTGACCAATTTAAAAAACAGTGGAGGAGATTGCCACCGTAGCCGGCTTACCTTGCAGAACTTTCGTGCCTCGTCGAATTCTCCCCTCTCCAAGTATATACGCCAAATCCGGGCATCTTCATTCTCCACAGCCAGCTGGCAGACGCCCTTGATGCCAACCACCCATACACGACCTGTAACCGGGTCCTGACAGATGCTGTTGGTCTGTCCGCCTCCCAGTTGGTCCAGCGTGCGGGCAGAGTAGACAAGACGGTCGTCCAAGGTGTTGATGACCTTCACCCGGTCCGCGTATGCCACAACTACATGGAAGGCGGTCAAGGCGATGCCGAGGGGTAGGCTCAGGTGTTCGCCGGCCGCGGTGGGATAAGCAATCAGCTTGCTGTGACTTGTTAAAGAAGCGCTACGGAAGGGTTGATCCGCACCGGTGCCGGAAGTAGAGTAACCGTTGTCAAGAAGACGGGAGGACTCCAGGTGACCACAGTACAGACCCGAGGCTATAGCCAGCAAAAAAAGTTGTCAAATTATGGACTTCTGTAGAAGAGAAAAAGTTTATACCCAGTGAAAGTCTGGTTTCGGGCTCACTCTTCTTACTTCGCATACCCGCCTACTTATTTCGCAAAAGTAAGCAGGTTTTTCTGGCCACAAAGGCACGACACAGTCCAGCCACATATTGCTCCCCGTACGAAAATCTTTAGCGTCCTGCGGTTACTTTTAGCTTTAGTTTTCATTAGGTAAGATAAGATTTAGTTTGCCTAAGTTTTCAATTTGATTTTAGTTTTTAAATTTTAGTTTGGTTTTTAGTTTCTTACTCAGTTTTATTAGTTTAGACTGAGCTTTAGTTTAGTTTACTTCACCTGAACTTAGTTTAGTATTCTCTAGTTGTTAGCTATATTTAATTTATATTTGAGTTTAATTTAATGTTAGGTTTTAATCTATTATTTAGTTTTATTTTAGTTAAATTCTTTGCGAATTTGCGCAGTTCTGAAATTTGTGCATTTCCTTTCTTCTATTGGTTGTATCTTTCATTCTAATTGTCACACGTTTTTTGCCAAACATTGGGTTATTAAGCTACTTGTTCCTATATTCTCTACTTTTATACGTTCTACTTTTTAAATTATTTTTTTCTTTCCTTTTGTATGCTCTAATTACTTTAATCCTATTATTACCGGCCTAGTAGTACAGAATGCCAGGGCTTTCACCCGAAGCAAACTGTTACCGGGGACTCACAAAACTGATACGGTGAATAAAATAACTGGCAAGTTGACAGTCTCACAGTACAGTGATGATACCAATGTAAGAAGTCATGTTTGGCGAACGTACCTGTTCGATTATACAATATCAAGTAATTCCAATTATATTGGTGGAACAACAAGAAGTCTATCTAGGCGCATGCGAGAACACCATCCTGCCTGAATAAATCCAAGCGTGTTAAAATCCATGACTAGCACGATGTTGGCTCACTCGGTTGACAACGGTAACCGGGTAAAAGTCAACCAAGCGCGAGGAGTCATTTATAGTGTCAACAAAACCCTCCATGTTCCTGCGTCAGCGGATACCTGCGACGGCAGAGGCAGTCGTCATACGACTAGCTAACTCGACTTTTTGGACGCAGTAGGCCTTTATACAGGTACTAAGGCTCCCTTAGCCAAAGAGGAAATCAGAATGCATCCTCATGCCTCCTACAACATCGCGAGGCAGCGACGATGCAGAAAAGTGAACTAATTTTGATAACCCATACCGCTCTTAGACCCCTTGATATTACCAGACTAGAGCCTGACCCCTTGATCTCTGAACACCTTCTCCGCCTTACTATTGAGTGGCTGTGCAAAATATTGTCACTCTATCTCCCTTATATCATTGTTAATGTCTGATGATGAATAATCGAAAACGTACGTTCGTCGAAATTTACTTTTTAAATTCATACAGTCATTGAAAAGGGAGTCGTCAGACATGAAGGTTTAGATGAAATTTCGCAGAAAACGTCTAACGCATCTAACCGAGACAGTTGACGGCATACCGCCTACGTCAGGTAGCACGCACTTATGAGGCAAATATTTGAATTGACTTTGAGGGACAATAAGGTGCCGGGCAATTCTGACTGGAGAGGTAAACTTCTGCGAGAAAAGACAAAAGAGGAGCCAAGATGCGGACGTGCCGGAGGCTCCTGCTTGGTTAAATATGCGGCTGCCTCAAGGATCCTTACTGTGGAGTTCTTAGGTAAAACAATACAATGCGTGTTTCGACCCGTAGATGGGGCAGTAATCGCCACCGTCCTTTGGTCTTGAATTTTACCGATCACAGTCGATAAGGTGGTTGGTCGTTGGCGGCTCGGTGATAGGGCTTCGGGTATAATAATTAGTAACTGATGGGTCTGGTTTCGAATGCAGGGCCCTAAGGGCTCTGGATTTTGGTTTAGCTAACTGGCAGCAGTAAAGAAGCCAGAAATTGCCACCCAAGTTATCCAGGATTCGTCAGCAACACATAAACAACCTTTAAAACGGATAAGAAGGCTTTTTGTTCCAAAATGTAAGCGAGTTTTTGGCCTTGGGTTCGAATTGAAGGTGCTCCACACTTAATACTTGGCATGATTGGCTGATGACGGCTGATAAGTCAGAAATGGCCACTGCGGTCTCCCTTCTCTTTGTCAGTATTTCACTAGCCGCAGTCTGGGGTCTTTTCAAAACCGAAAGAAGCTATGCATATACATTTCCGGAAGTAATTAAGTAGCAAAGGACGCGAAGAAGAGCTTTCGCCCGTCTTATGCAAGGAAGCCTATCAGATAAGCACTCCAGTTATCTACAAAGCAAGCTAGGTGACCCATTTCCAAAGCGCCTTAGCAGAACTATCTTGACGAGAATGGTTAATCATTTAAGAGAGGCTAAACGAAAAGGAAATCGGAGTTTTCATACGAGAAATCTCCACTAAATAAAGAGCAAAATAAAGAGGACAAACGAATAACCTAAATGGTCTAACATTGGGGAAAAGAGAAATTCCAAAAAACGTACCAGTCATCCATGCAAAACGGCTGGGAACCTCGTCTTCGGGACGCTGATACACTTTTAGGTCGCTGTATCCATACGACATTGGGAACTCGATGCATTTCGACCCTACAAAGATACCGTGGGAAGACGGGATAAAAGTGTTCTGAAGAAGAAGTTTCAGAGATGAAAGCGCCTACAATGCTACGGCATGCTGGTACGGTCCGCTTGTACCAAATTAAACTGGCTGTTGTTCAAAAGCAAGCATGAGTAGCGTATGAATAAAGGCGAGGGTTCGCGTTCCAACTGTTTGTATGAGTAAAAAAGGCTGATCGAACACAGGAACAGGTTCCTTTATTGTTCTAAGTCTTCTCGTTGCGGGAACGGGTGTTGGAATTGCGCATCGACTTCAAGCTATTATTCCCCGCAGGGTAGTGCACATCAAGGACTGGCTAAATCCCAAATAGGAATCCGGGGTAGCGTATCGCATCCCAGGCCTATGCTGCCCTCGTCACTACACATGTCACTCTGAACGCACGTTCGGATCAAGCATGCATGAAAATAAATTGGCTGTGGGACGTGGCGACGAAGTATAGCCAGTTGCTGTCGGCATCTAAGAATCGGGCCACGAGTTCAACTCGCAGCCATCCAGATACTGGTCCACGCCGGCAACAAAACAAACCGAAAATAGATTGAAGCCTGAACCACGGATGGGAACTCAATCAATGTATTGATTTGGCACTGGCGTACAGAGCCCTGTGTAGTCAAGTACAGACTTGTGTCACTGATGCTTGATTGGTTTGCACAACCTAAAATTGACGCCTATTTTGTTGCTGTAGTTCACCCTGACAATGAACTCCTGGGTGTTATCCTACTTTGGGTCGCAGAAATTGTTCAAATAATCGAATGTTTCCCCATCAAGATAGTGCGCCATCAATAAACACAGGAATTTACTTACTTAGAGCTTATGAGGTGTGACAAATTTGGACATTTTGACTGACTTATACCTTATACCTTATAGTTTATTGGGTTTCTTGATATTCTTGAAAAAATGGTGGTTAGGAGGTCGTCTGTTTCAACTGACCTGAGGACCAACATACCGTTCTAGAGTTAGGTTGGTATAATTCGCGTATAATTCAATTTACTTGTGCAATAACTTTATGTCAGTTTGTTTTATTTGGTTTATTTAACTTGTATTTAAGTTCAATTTTCAGTTAAGTTTTAGTTCATTACTATGTTTGCCATTTTTATTTCATTTTTAGATTATTTAAAAAAGGAAGGTTAGCTTACTTTAGTTTATCTTTTTTGTTAGTTGATTTTAAGTCTAGCTAGTTATTTTTAATAGAGTTATTTCCCAATATTTGCATAATTTCCCATTTTAAGTATGCGCGCTTTTTTGTTGAAAAACATTATAGTATTGAAATAACTACTTCGATTTTTTTCTACCTTAGTAAACTTTTTTGATCATTTATATTTCCTTTGTATTGCCCAGACGGCGTACTCTTTATTCCATTCGGTTCTGTCTTACAGAAGCAGGGGACTTGCGCGTGCTGACCTGGGACCCAAAGTAGGATTCTACCGAACTTTTGTACGAGTTTGACAGCTCACAACAATTAAAAAACGGGGCGAAGTTTTAGCTCACGAATAACGGAGCACAAACGGGCAGTGGGGAGAGGTGACCCACTGTCCCGGATCGCTATCCACCCTCTGGAATAAGGCCACGAATTCGACTTCTCGGGCACACAGATAATGGCACGCGCCTCTAATAGGACGGTCGTGAACTACTGGAGGCCTATGTGTCAGACTCCAACCCCATCAACAAGCATGTGGATGTACCGCCCTGTTATTTTCCCATCCATGCGCGCGACCGGAGACTACGGTCCAGTTCCTGTCGAAGCACACAGGCTGCCACGTCAAAGTCACACGCCATATCTCCAGGGATGCGCGCAGGGGAGACACGATAAGACGGCATGATCATGGACCAATCACAAGTGCCACCTTATTCCCACCCGCATTTACGAGTAGCCAACGCTTGCTGCGTCCTCATTTTCTCTGACAATGGTTTCGTGTGTGGAGCCGAAAGCTCAGAACAATAAAATTGCTGTTCCAGAGATCGCGTCTTCGTCTTCTTTAAAACGAAAACCTGGGTCATGCATATTTGCTTCTATTCATAAAACAAAACTGTTCCAGCGCTCGACCAGTCCACTTCTTACTCGTGAGCAAAGTATGTGTGCATGGGGGACAAAAAATTAAAGTGGGGCGGAGCGGAGGAAGCAAGCACTTTGTGGGACTGAGTTACCGGCGGAATTTCGTTCGTAGGCCTCGAAGATGGGCGCGTAGAGACCGGGCAGGAAGCCCTCGCGCAGGGCAGCTGCCGCAGACTGCGCAGTGATGTACATGCGCGCCGAGACAGCATCCGGCGGTTGGATGCAGCCGCTAAACTGGTAGAGCCGACCGGCTGTGGTAGCCAGCACGGCACACATCTGCGGCTCACCCACGGGTACCAATGCAGAGCCCGGTGGGTAACGTACTACCGCCAGACTGGTCAGGCTATTATCCAGAGTGATCAACTGCAAAAAGAGTGTAGAACAAAAAAACAGAAAAAATTATGAGCATGAATGACAATTACTGTTTCCAGTGTCATCCCCACAACTTCCATTAGTAAAGAAGACAAATGATCGAGCACTGGAATGGGATGTATTTTTTCCTGAGCTTTAGAACTCCTACAAGAGCCCATCGTCAGAGGTGGAGAAACAGCAACAAATGGAGTGGCTACTTGGGGCGTGTGTACAATAACTACAATTTTGAAAGTGTAGAAAATTAATAATCGTGTATTTGTGCTGCCGACTTGCCACTGTTCTATGCTTCATCGACTTTGCTGTCGCATTTGACTCTGTTGATCGCAGTTCGCTATGGAACATAATGAGGACGGACCGCCGACCACCTAAGCTTCTCAATCTCATGTAGGCATACTATCGTGGCACTTCCACACGGGTGAGGACGCAGCACGGTGACACGGAAGCCTTTAGCGTCAGGACGGGCGTCCGCCAAGGTTGTGCCCTTTCACCAACCCTGTTCAACTATGCGGTGGACTGGATCATGACCAAAGCACTGGATGACTTCCCGAAAGTGCAGTTTGATCGCTCGAAATGGGTGACTGACTTGGCGTATGTTGATGACGTCGTCCTCTTTGGCGACAACTGTAATGCAGTTCAGCAGGCGTTGGACAAGGTTAATGAGCGTGCCCGATCCATCGGATTACGCCTAAACGCGACTAAGACCCAAGTCATGCTCTCCTGTGTGCCCCCTACATCTGTCACTCCTATTGTTCTCGACGGCGCTCCTCTCGAAAAGGTCGACTCGTTTAGATACTTAGGCTCTTTGGTCACGGAAACGGGTCAAGGTGTCGACGAGGTTGTATCACGCGTCAACCGTGCCCGATCTGCCTTCTACCGACTGTGCGCTCCTCTATGGAATAGAAGGGAAATATCACTACGCACAAAGTCCCGTGTTTACCAAGCAGTGGTTCGATCTATCCTGCTCTATGGCGGAGAGACATGGCCTATGCGTGTTGAGGACATGAGGCGCCTTGAGGTGTTTGACAATGACTGCCTACGCCGCATCCTTCGTCACCGACGCGTCGACCGAATTCGCTGCTCCCATCTCCGCCGACGCTGTCACCTGGACGCTCTCCCTCCACTCCTGCTTCAGAGACGACTTCGGTGGTTCGGGCATGCGTCCCGGCGTGATGATGGTGAGCTGATTCGTGACCTGCTTGTGGCGACGCCTCCCCCCACCTGGCGCAAACGTCGCGGCGGGCAGCTGAAAACTTGGACAGCAACGGTCAAGCAGGATCTGTCGTCAGTTTCCGGCCCATGCGTCTACGGCCTACGCCAGTGGAACCGTGAATGGATGGTGCTCTCGTGTGAACAGGCGCAAGATCGACGCGCCTGGACAGCTGTGATTCATGATGCAGTCAACGTCAAAACTGATGCCGGCTCAACCCGCCCGAGGTGAATGCCGTTACAAGTACAAGTACAAGTAAGTGTGGAGTGGTCGACTGAGAACCAGGCTGTAATGGTTCCTTCCACTTCGTGCGATCTGAGTCAAGTGTGGCGACACGCCTAGGCAACGACGGCTCGGTCCGCGCCAGCCACCTGTGCGTTTTACTCGCCTCCTAGCACAGGATTTTGCACTATAACGCAGATATCTCTCGGACCGGCATATCGGAGAGAAGAAGCAAACGGATAAAATAATTCGACACAATCAAAATAAAGTTCGGAGAAATAAGACTGACACCAGTAAAATGTTTTTTTTTCGGAATAAGTAAGCAACTAAGCGACAGTAGAAAACATTCAGATATAAAATTTTGCCGGGAGGGTAGTGCTAATTACGTGACAGTCTGCAAACAGCAGAGGCCAAAAATATCGTACGATAAACAGAATGTAACAGAAAGCAGGCAAGAAGCAAGCCGCCTAAGACGGAGCGTTTTTCATCAATAATAATACTCAACAGCACTGGCTAATAATGACATTGTCAACTGAGCAATAAAAGTATAGAATTTTGACTCAGCTTACTTCTCGCCAAAGGCTCTCCACAGTCGACGATAAAAAGCGGTCCTCCGAAGATGATAACATGGCCTCGTAGATGACGCCGTCATTGGTTCCGATAAGGATTTCTTGTGTGGTCGTTTCACTTTCATTGTATTGATTCCACAGCACCGCGTTAAACAAAAGATCCTGAGGAAGAAATAGATCGAAAGTTGAAAATAGATTAGAACAGAAGCCCGTGAAAGAGTGCGTGTGTGTGTGTATTTAGCCCAATTCTTCTTCTGCCCATCCACATTGCGAAGTTCACCAGCTGTCACTCTCTATCCTTGCAGCCCCGCCCACGGAAGCCAACTGACAGCAGAGCATGGGTAGTGCCTTTCAGTCGTTGAATGACTGGTTACCCCTCTCAGGAGGGTGTTGGCCCAGGCTTCATGCAGGGCTGCTCTCACCCTTTTGAGATCCCATGGTCTGTATGCACATGCAACGCCAGTCCTCAGCCAACCACGGTCCCTGCGGCCTGGAAGGCGCTGGCACTTTCTCTTACTTCTGATTCCCTGTTGGTGATTGCGTTCGCGCTCCCACTGGTTTTCAGACCCCACCTCAGGTTTCCGGAAAGCTAGGCGGTCACTATGCGGTGGGGGAGAGAGTGAGGTCGACCTCGGCGTGTTTCTCTCCTCACTATAATAAAGCTGAATGCGTCTAAATCTATCACGATGCGCTAAAAGCCGTGGCTTGGAGGATCTGCCAACTGACGGGAAAACTCGGGCCCCCTACGTTGCCGCTCCTCCTGTACGCGACTGTTTGTGTGTGCGTATGGGAGGAGAGGGAGGACTGAGAGTTAGGCTGCAATGGCTCCCTCTTAATGTGGCCTTTATGCCGCTCCCGTGCAGTTGGGAGCATACCTAGCGAGATGGCTGTGTCAAGTGTGCGCGTGCTGAGTGTTTATCGCACCAGCCATCTACTACCTCCGTCATCCCCGGTCTTATTGATTTTGTCTTTACACCGGATACGGAGGTGGGAGTGGCGAGGGGGTGGGTAGATTCTGTGCGAGTCTGCCTAAACTCCTGTTTTCTCTCGTGCCAGTTCTCTGCGTTGCTCCTGCTTGCTGTGGCCTCGTGTTGCTTGCCCAGCTCACCTCAGTGTTTGTTGCGGCTTGCTTCAGCGTTTGCTGCGGCTGTTGGAGCACGCGGTGCCCATAGTCGAAATCGACGGGGGAACTGTCGGTTTTATTTAGCCCGATTTACGACGGGGAAGAAAAAGGTCTAGAATAACGCGAAAGTGCAACAAAAAACAATAGTAAATAAAGAAAAATACACATGTCTGTATTGACCCAACTCCGTGCGCAACACTCAACCTCTCACGACTGTTAGCACATGCGCGCCAGTGTCTGCCGACCCCAATCCGGTCTGGCCGATCAGCTCCCTGAAGTCGACTCAGAAATGACCTCGCTAAATGACTTCCGCGCTTCGACGCCGACCCTCGTGGTTGCGGACGCACGCTCATCCGGCTACCAACTTCCTTCAACTTATTCTCCACCAGCACTGTGCACAATATATTATTACTCCCTCTGGCGTCCCACTACTTTTCCGCCTTACACGGAACCGGGCCTGAAGATTGCAGAGATGAGTCTTTCATATTGACCTTAAGCTTCCAGGATATTTCGATTGTCAAACCCGGCAAGATCCACTATTTGCTCCACAAGATGATGGTGGTGTAGGGACAGTGATTTGCACGCAGGTTCGTTTAAAGTGGTAATAGACTTGCACTGCATCTACCGCATGCTTGATACCTGCATCTATCTGTGCGCTGCGTTGAGACAAAGTCGGGCGCGGGTGGGTGGCACGACGGGAAGTTCCGTTCAGGCGCGACACCACGCCCTCCTCTCCCTGGTGTTAAGACCCGCTCCTGGTACTTTTAATTAACACGAACGCCGAACCAAAGAGCCCATACGAGAGAGAGACAGAGAAAAAGACCAGTCGGCCAGAGAGGGAGTGCGTTTACTCAGACGAGCACCTTAAACAAGTCAGCACAAGTTTTTGAGGGTCAAAGGTACAACCTATTTCGGTCAACAAACGAGTGTAAGCTAGGTCCATCGAGCCAATCAGCTTCTGTTCTGGCTTGGCTACTACAACGAATGACAGTGACTCAACGGCTGTATGCGGTTTAAATTTTGGATTATCGACTGCTTGATCACCTGTCAGGAAGCCGATCGATAGCTTGCTCTGAGTGTGGCTGTTTGCTGCATGCGCCCAACACCTATTTTTGGAATTTGTTAGGGGAGCGCAACCAAAATAACGCTTACCGTGTCCCGATCTAGCCCCCGTGTTGGTTCAGTGCATCGACCAGGCGCAAGCAGGGCGTAAATCCTGACAGGTCAAATATTTAACTCACAGGTAGGACTGGCGAACTATGAACGAAAAGGTTAGCGACCAAAAAACCAAATCTTTAGAAGTCCGTATGTATAATCTTGTGGACACGATTTAGCAGTGCATGTTCACAACAGAAAAATAATGTTAACAGATGGTCGGTCTTCTTTATTTTTGTATGAAACCCCGAAAATCCGTAAATCAACTTAGAGCTTCGGATATATCGTGCAAAATTAAAGGAATAGGAGTATCCAGTTGCACATAAAAAGTCAATTACTTGAATAGACGACGCAATCGAAGGCGAAAACAAACAGAGGAAGTAATTTTTAAATGAAGGTACCTTTGCTTTCGATATTTGTTTCAGTTTTCGAGAGCTCCGGGTGGTGTAAAAGTTGGTTCCTGATTGCATGCTGACAATTATGTGACGACCCCGAGGATCAACAAAGAGGTTGTGGACCCGGTCATCTGAGAGGTGACTGATTTCGGTCTCTTAAAGGTAAAAAATGAGATAATAAATGCTTGCAACGTTTTTTTATGCTCGAAGGCGTTTTTAATCGAGATTTAAGCAGAATGTTTACATTCTAGGAGTAAGTTGGCCATACCACGGGTGCAGACACGGAAATACCAATGGAAGGCAGAAGATGACTTCCAGGAAGCAGTTCAGCAGAAGAAAATAAGATGACTGGAACAAGATGTCTATCGGTCAGTAAACTTGCTGCTCTAGACAAGGAGATGTTTATTATTGCCAATCAGCCTTATCCAGACTAACAAATGACGGAGGCTCTCTACCGGTTGAAAAACAGCGCTCAATCCTCCGTTGCTGCAACAGACGACTGAAGTTTACCGATGATATTTAATGAATGGTGGACGTGATATGGAGGATGTGTTCTAATTTATATATCTGACCCAAATAGCGTGCGGAGTCGCGCAGTGGTGGGTGAAAAATAACAGCGACAACAAAGACTCGACCAATTCGCGGTTGTCAAACTTACGTGGCTTTGAGGCCAACCTTGGGATACATTTTTCCTCGGAACATCTGAATTAATTGGAATTATTGGAGACTACTTACTGGCAAAAGCTACATTTAGTATTGAATAACAAGTATTAGTTAGAATAGCTCCAGCCGGAGTAAAACTTAAGAAGTGGGGACAGTGCCCACAAAACGGGGCAAAATTCTCAGTACGACCACCTTTGCTGAAGCCTTCCTGGAAGTGTAATCCTTCTCCCCAGCAGGCAACACCTGCATAGAGAAACACGAAAAGAAATAAACCGTGAAGATTTTAACAAGGCCACTTGAACACGCCACCCGACGGCTAACGCGGCAGGGGCCTCCAAATGTGAAACCCCTTGGGCAATGCAACAAACCAAACGCACAAATCTTAAACTCGCGTCACGACCACGTAAAAATCTGTCACATCTCCCGTACACATACTCTCGGGCTTGATTGGACGCAGTCGACACCAACCCAGGCTTCGCCAGCGGCTACGGTTACCCGAGACAGCAACTGAGGGTTCTGTGAGCACAATAAAGTTTTCACTCTGATGACTTCTGCCTTAAAAGGCAGAAGTCATCAAACTGGGATTCGATCCACTGATTTTAATGTCCAACCCCCTCGTCCGCTTTGATGATTTCATGTCTTTATCCATATTAACTCTCGGGATCCTCTGTGGTCAAGTAGGATGCACAATGTCATGCCATCGAAACCACTTCAATTGATTAACACCTCGTAACAGAGAAAGAAAATCGAAGTCCACATGAAAAGTGATGGCGATTTCCCCAATGCCGCCTCTAGCGTCTGTTAGGCCTGCGGTCGCTAGTTAACTCTGCTTGACTATGGGATTGGGCATGTGCAGCGCTACGCAGCGGCGGACCACTCCGTCATCATCCTATTTATTGGACCCTACACTAAGAATCTGTACAATGCTAAGAACGTTGCCACGCTAGTGAGGTTCCCTGAGGAAAGGAAGCATGTGCAGTAATAGAGATTGTCGCGGACATTTAACAATGTTGTCTCCTTTCTCATTCAGGGTCACTCGCACACACTCTCCGTTGCCTAAGGGCCACTTGAATATGCCACCTTCAGCCAACGTAGCACGAGTCATAACAGGCGACACCTCGTTGGGCAATAATACACACCAATAGCGCACCACTTGAAATCGCTCTACAATCATGTAAGAGCAACTGTTATCTCTCTCACACACAGACACGAAACTCTCGATCATGAATGGACGTAGTCAACACAAAACTTCGCTTCTGCAGGGGCCACTGCTGTCTGAGGCAGCAACACAGGGTTCTATGCACAATAAGACCCTAACTCTGGTGAACTTTTTCTTTTACTTATAAACCGCGATTTGGCCTGATTATTGTAGTACTGGTACTTGATTCGATCAGCTGCTGCTGTTGGATGAATCGGCTTCACGGATGTCACGGATAGCGATGACCCACTGGCGGCGATCGGAAGCGAGCTCCTAAGAAATGTTAACTCAGTGTTTGTTCCAGTGTCGCCAGACATAAACGGTTACGAGACCCATGCATTTAGCGTCTGACTCCACAGTATTGAGACTCGTCTTTAGTCAACCACTATATCGGTATCTTCAGTTTGCACTACGTGAGGGGTTCACGACTAATCTGCAGAGGTCCGTCCATCACGGAATCAATCCTGCAGCTTTCTCACAGTCATAATGCAAGCTGTCACAAGTCAACTGTGCATCTCCGTCATCGATGGATGCCCCTGAAGTTCAGCCTTTAATTTGAGTGAATAGAACAGGATAATGTTGGGCAGCGGAGGTTAGAAATACAAAGGTCTGACGTGGCAACTTCATAATGCATCATCGTCGACAAATTTGACAAATGTATAAACATTTTCTATTTACCGGACTAAACGTCGAACTGACGGTAAACTACTTCGTTGGACGATGTACTCAGCGGCGCCAGCAACAAATATGGATAAACGACATCCCGATACAGTAAAAAGAGTTTAAGTGCAAGAAAGAAGGAACTCGAAGATCAAATAGAGCTAGGCAAAAATACAAGGTCTCGCGACCCAAAAACAAACAAAATACGCTGCCGCCTGTCATGCCATTTTCAAAAAGGTACAGCGGAATTAGGAACTGCAGGATAATATTAAACCGGTGAACGTTTCTATATCGACCTTAATAAGAAAAATAGCAAATAACATACCAAAAATACTGGCTTAATGATGCAAATGAACTGTGAATTTTTACACGCAATCGGTAAGCAGTTACTGACAAATGATGCGTACAGAAATGATGATGCTTGACTCACACATACTGAAAAACGTGAAAATTCACTGGGTGACTTTTAAATAAAAGGCTAATTGGATAACATTTAGGAAGGTTTTAAAAGTTATTCGGTATTCCAAAATGCATTAAGATATATGAACTTAATATACAATGTAACACATGGTAAGAGAGTATGCTAAACCAGTCCTGAAACACGTTTAGGGACCCTCGTTATACATAATATGAAATTACTTGAAACAATCGTGAACAGTACGAAGATATTCCACTGACTACAAGGAAGTTAATTAAGGAGTTTATATCGATTGGGGAGTCGAATCTGAAGTGCCTTTGTGGCATATAAAAGGATCGTATGATTTCGAAATCACACGATTGTACCGTCCTGGAGCACCGTACAATAATTAGTGAGGCTGAGTGCTGCAGACCGACAGACGAGCAATATGAAGCATCCATGCCCGTGTTTTACAGATCACTAAAGCTAATCAAACGTGAATTTAAAAACTGACTGGACTTATTTCCCCTTTAAGCCAAGGAAAATGAGCCATGGATGACATCCGAAAGATATCTTACGGATGTGCGGCCAGGCTACCAGCCGTGGGAAGAGAGAAGAAAAATATCGTAAATTGTGTTGAAAAGCGAACAATTAGGCGTGTAGTCCTGCCTAGGCCATTTTAGTACCAAGTTTTTGACGGGACTAGACGGGGCGGGCGTCACCAAGGCATGTATCAATTGACATTAATTTCAGAAATTATTTAAATAAGCAAAGTAGCCCACAGCCATAAAGAAAAATAGTTACCAGAGTAATCACTTCTATCGGATATTGTGGCCTTGATCAACGTATTGGCAGTAGTAGCCGCAAACAGGATATCACTTGTGACAACTGCATGTGTTATGTGCGCAGTTGGACTATAGGATATTGCATAATAAAAATATGATGTTCATACCGGAACCACCCAAGTGCTTGCAATGAGTATGATGCTTCCTATAAAGGGAAGTGGTTGAGTCTTATATAATGGAAGCTTTAGCTACCGAACTGCATCTGTTATCATTCATCCTGATTAGCAAACCATTGTGATTAATAAGGCTATAGGCCACTGTAGTATTCCGTACTACTCGTGGCCTTGACGTGTCTGGCGCGTGATTTGATAACGAAGGGGGACAACGACTATCAGCAGATAACATGGAGATCTCGTCTAAAAGTCCGTTAACCTCAAAGTGAACCTCCGACAACCTCTTCTTATCAACAGACATAGTGTCACACACAAAATAAGAGGAAAGAAGGCCCAGGTGTAGATATGGGGTGTAATAATGTTGAAAAATATCAACGAAATGTATGGAAAACAAGTATAACAAAACGAGTGCGAAAATATCTGAGAATAGTAGTCTCTAATAATACAAAATCAAAACTTGATGGAAATAACAAACCGGGAGGAGAATGTTCACCCGCTCAAGACGGTAGGAGCGTAGCAAGGAGACAATGTGAGCATGGGAGTGATCTGGTGGGCGAATTGAGATAGTCCAACTCACGGATCCGAGATGTGACTCAGCAAGCTCTGAAAATATGACCTTGAACCGTTCAAACACCTCCTTGACCCAGGTGGTCGGATTGGCTCGTTACACCACAATTGAGGTAAGCCCATTATTTTAAAATTCATACGATTTTTGACGTATATCAACGACTGACGCATAAATTTAAAAACAAAACAGCGATGGATATTTAAATAGCATAAAGCGCACATTGAGGAACTTCTAGCATCATAAACTTTATTCTCCTTACTGTTTGCATCCAAGGTATATTTCCCAAAATCGGTTGTTCAACATCCAATTCCGAATGTTTCTCTTAAAAGTTCATACTCTGTGTGTAGGACAACAGAATATGGTATTCAGTTAATGTGATTCATTTTATTTTGGATAATATGATAATCATTATAGAAATAAACTTCAATACTCATAGGAATGAATGAAACCCCTAGCCCCGCTCTCTCGGAGGTGGGGGGGAGCGAAGAGAGCTCTAAGGAAAACTACGGATGGATTTACGACTTTTCAAACATCTGACTTTGTCACTGGAACAAATTTACGCAGCTGAGCGTCACGTTTCGCATGTTCTATCCCAACTTAGAACCCAGCTCATCGAATAAATTTATACACTGGTTTAGGGAGGGCAGGATCATCTCACGGTCGGAGGAAATCGTCAGATAACAAATCGGTCTAAGTGCAGAACTTGATGGATGTTATCGCAGTCTGCGTAATATATCACTGTCCTCAGCAACTTTGTATGACACACTTACATGCCTACGTCATCATATGCATATAATTTTCGCAATCGTTTTGGGGCCTTTACTCTTCATTCGATACATAAATGTATTTTTAACGGTACTGAAAAATTCATGAAATCTCATTTACGCAGTTGACCTCAAGTGTATTTATTCCTTGTCTTAGCAGGGTTTCCACCAGTTAACAGGTTTGGCAAATGACTTGCATTTATTTAGGGCTTAATGCAGGTTATGTAGAATGCCAGTTTGCCACCGTGGTTAAAAAATGTGAGCCTTCTCGAAAAAAAGCAAAGGACGGTGACAAGATGTTCAATGGTCTCAGGGGCTTACCATATCAAATGAGATTGACCAAGCTTGATCTTTTGTTCGGCATGGCTTCAGCCTGTTGGAGGATTCTAGATTCATTGTTTTTCCTTGTCTGAAGAATCGAATTTTAAGGCATTTCTTCGGCAACGGAATTCATCAAGGTGAACTGATGGCCTAGTTTCCCTGGATAGCTTCCATTGCTTACATTTCTTACTAAATTGCCTTTTTAGGTATCTCGTTACCTAGGCAGGTCGTCTGGTCATCTTGTGCACTTTCACTGGACATCGGTTCATAATCAGGGCTAATGCAATCATCTTGAGCGATTTCCAGTGGTCCATCGGATCCCCCTAGAGAAAACAGCACAGCTTCGTGGACGATAGTGCATTCTTCATCGAAATAATATCAGTCTCCATATACTTTTTTGCCCTCCGTATCTCTCGGACGTAGAGTATTGAGTTAATTATCCCACATTTGGAATTGATATTTTTCAGCGCCGGAACGGCACTATCTATACAAAGTTAATTTCGAAAAAACGAAAAATTCAAAAAATAATTTGACAATATGTGCAAGTAGACGTAGAAAGTCGTAATAATGTCAGCAAAAATTGTCCTTTTGGGGCAACATTTAGCAATGCTTTGCAGGTAATTTTGAACTGAAAATGAAAAATTATGGCAGTTAAAAATAACTCTTACAGTGAAAATGGAGACAGTGTTCAACGGGCCTTCATGTTCTAAAAGTGTAAACGAGAAAAAAATTGCTTAGGAAGAAAGTAGTAGGAA
>JAYGXS010000001.1:92220166-92233492 GCA_036362985.1 Ligula intestinalis
GTGGTCTGATGAAGGTGAGAAGTCAACGAAACTGCAGCATTTTAGACAAAGTACTTCTGCGTGGCTTCGTTTAATTCAGCGGTGGTCAATGAAAAATTTTGGTTCCCGGGGGAACCAAGGCAGACAGAAAAGTTTCAAGCGGATCTCCTAAATTCCCGATGGTCCTTTCTCGGAGTCATGGAGGAAGCTGTTCGGAAAAGATGAGGGGAATAGAAGGTTAATAGAATCAGTGTTAAGATAAATGTGCAGTCTCCGTTTGAAAGCACACCGTCAAGATAACGACTTTAATTCGATTGAAAAGTTATTCCAAAGAAAGCTGTATCTGGAAGCAAAAAACATAGAGCGTTTACACGAGGAAGATGCAGGAGGCGGTATAACAAGTGCCGAGTTTCTTAGGTTGTAGGGACGGCTGACGGGGGAAATGACAAAGGCCCTGCCAATCTCCTGACCCAAAGAAACCTTAGTTTCGTTAATTGATATCTATTTGAGTAACAAGTATTAGAAGCTGTCGGATACAGCAGTTTTCGTGCGAACTTTATTTGAATTTGTTCAATTTTTGAACGGCTCACTTCATTCATGAGACCGAAAAAGGGGCAACAGTATTCTATGATGGGTAGCACGAACATACGATAAAGTCTTAATTTCATTTCAAGAAGATAGAAATTATGAGAGATTAAGCCGCAAATCTGTGCGGCTTCGGCTGTAATTCTATCGGCGTGAGGAGAAATGTCTAATTTATTGGTGTAGCTTAGTCCTAGGTACTTGATACTGGAACATTCAGTCATTGGGTAACCTTTAAAAATAGCAGGTTGTGGCAGCCTTTCAGGCCCAAAGCACATGTATCGGCACATAGAAGGTGAGAACTCCATCTGCCATGTTGAGCTCCACGCCGAAAGAGCGTGCAGATCAGAATGAATTTGTTCTAAGCGTCTCGCGGCCGTAGAGTTAGAGAAGGAGTAAACACACTTGAGATAATCTGCATAAATATAAGATTAGGAGTGTTTAACATTCAATGAGATATTATTAATGCAAAGCAAGAAGAGCAGAGGACCAAGCACAGTACCTTGAAGGACACCACGCAAAATTGCTCCAGGAGAAGAGTATGAGGATCCCACTAAGACCATTTGTGGTCGATTTGAAAGATAGGATCTGATGAAGTCAGTAAGAGGACTACAAAATCCTATAGCCTCTAGTTTGGCTAAGAGCCTCCTGTGAGGAACTTTATCAAATGCTTTACTTAGGTCAAAAAAGATAACTACCACAGATAGATGATCATTACGAAGAGAAGTAAGTAGATTTAGAAAAGACATGTGGCATGTTTCACAAGATCGATCCGGTAAAAAGCCATGATGTGAGGAGCTGAGAATGTTATTGTTGATGCAGAAATCTGTAATATTTGGCAAACGCCAGAGAGGGCGGTTTATGAACACCGCAATAATTGTGAATATCTGATCGGGAACCAGAAATAAATACGGGAATTATAATAGAAGTTTTCCAGTACCATACATGCTAAGCACGGGAAATATCGCCTACTTACAAATTTTACGTGGGTTAATTTCCACAAACTTCCGTTATTGTAATCCGCTGAACTCCGCGCCCGCTTTAGTGATAAGAGTTTATTTCACTGCTTCCTCCTTAGTTCACCATACATTTCAGAAAAATTTGACAATTATTTTAAAATGACAATAGGTTAGCGGATGTGAATTTATCTGCCTACCATACTAAGCAGTCCTGCAGCCTATGTGGTTGCCCACAAAGTGTAGTATTTATTAACTTTTCATTCATTTTTCCTTAGCACTAAGATTGCAATGACGAGGCCCTCTGGGCCTTAAATATAAAATTTATTTATTTATCCTGAGAGATTTTTTATACTGTCCTTCCAGGTGTCGTCCTAATCTCCTCTACTAGGGTTTGTTAGGACAGGGGTACTGCCAGAGTTCCCGCTTGCTGAGGCTATGCGGTCCGTTTTAGCCTTCGATGGTGCTCTTTTTGATTGGATCGTGCTTAAGCTAGGCCCATTAATATTAGCAGTGCAGCTTGATTTGTCCTTTTGGGAAACCATGTACGCTTTTTCGTCTTCTGAGAAGCCTTTGTGTCAACAGTTTTCTTTGTCCATGAGAGGCTATCGGTTCCGCCAAGCACCATGGATGCCCGGCAATTCTTCCGCTTAGACATAGGACACCATACAAGATCACAGTCGATAATTCCCCTCGCTCTTCCTAGGATAGTTCTACATCGATATCCCCCATCAATTACGATCTTGGGCATTGTGGCTGCAACTGTACGTATTGAATTTTTCCTGCGTCTCTGGAATTATTTTTTTTGCGTGGATGAACTTTCGAAGTCGGGATTTAGGAAGATTTTGTTTTCCAACCAATTCTACCGAGATGCAACCTCTTCGAACCGAACGCAACCCCTTCAAACCAACAAATTGGCGGCCTAATAAGAGAAATAGTCAAGATCCGAATATTCTCGAGACCTTCAAATATTGAGTCGTTTCCCAATATTGAATACACTTCTCAAATAAATTTAAAGTGCTAAGTACAAAATAGCTTCAGTATTTGTTGGGTGTACTCTGATTATTTGTCGTAAGTCATAATCTGAAAATCATATCAACTGGTTTTTTCTGAACGTAATAACTAATACAGTTTGTCAAACAATTTTAGGGGATTTTAACAGCCAGCTGCGGTAAAATCATATAGGCTGAATTTTTCTAAATCTTCGCACAGTTAAATCAGATTTCCATCAAAATTATGGGAACGAAAATTATAGCTCATCGTAAGATATCTGCCCCCAGACCCAAGCGGTGCCTGATCACGCCTATTAGTCAATGCCTTGATATCAACATGCAGCCCTTTGTCAAGGGTAAGCAAATTGATTTATCTGCATTACAGAACTGTAATGACTTCATGATGAAGTTTGGTTCTGTTTTGTCAATACTAGGCAATCTGTTTGATGGAAAGTTATCAGATGTGCCCTCGCAAGATTTTAAAAAGTTATACTCAATCGTCTATCTTATAACTACGGAAGCTTTAGATAGACAAAAGCGAAACTTTAACTTTATCCTAAAAAATGCCTTTATATTAAGTCACGCTTTGGATGTTGCATAAGATTTTCTATGTTTGGATGGTTTTAACTACAAAATTGCAGAAGCCAAACGCCTCCAATCGCGTAGCAAAAACCCACCCATCCTAGTTAAATTGTTTTCACCGATCGAGGTGGACTCAATCTTTGCTCAACGGGGTCGCATTTCCCGATATTTAGAAATGACTAAATGTTTTCTCTGTCGAGATCTTACACCAATGGAGCGAAGAAATGCGGCTCTTTAATCCGATAGACCAATGACTTCTCAGCCTTCTATTCCTAAATCTGTTCGGAGTCCCGATAGGTTAAATGCACTCGCTAATCCTCCGCCCCAGATATCTGGTCATACACCCACTTACGTCAGTACAACCGCTATCCCTGCCTCCCGAATATCTAGTCAGAGGCCCATAAACATCAGTGCACCAGTTAGCCCATCCCTCTTGATGTCGGGACCGTAAAGCCCCACCACTATATCATCT
Source organism: Ligula intestinalis (assembly GCA_036362985.1). NCBI lineage: Eukaryota > Metazoa > Platyhelminthes > Cestoda > Diphyllobothriidea > Diphyllobothriidae > Ligula > Ligula intestinalis. Next base: position 92,223,730 of record JAYGXS010000001.1, read on the forward strand.
ACCACGATTAAAACTAGTCTAAATACATTCTCTGTCCAACGATCGATCATTTCCGCTGCCTCTAACTCGGCAGCAAGCTCATCACGAATGTCGCAAATACCGTCGAAAGAGATTAGGCCGAGCGCTTCCCCACTACAACCTAGCTCTTCCCTTGACCATGAGAGTGATATTATTCCCCGTATAATGCGTTATTGAACACGCCGGGCCCAAACCACGAAAAATTTAATTTGCACGGCAGTAACCCAAACCGGCATGGTTTTAAATCTAATCAGAGTTGCCGTACAGGACATCCACGAATTAAGACCACTAGTCCTTACGCAAGCCGCCTCAACACTAATTTTATGTCACCGTTCCCCCCTATCAGTTCCTTTACCCAGCCTCTACCACCCAAACCTGCAAACTTCTACATGCCTTCTCGCCTCCCCCCATTCCTCCCAAACGCCCCAGAAGCTTATTTTGGTTTATCCTCTCCTCATTTTTCCCTGCCAGAAAGCGAGGCCCCTAGATATCTCAGACCTTATCAGCCATCCATTATTGGCTACCCGTATGCTAACAGCTCCATAGCCGTCAGTACTTATTCCACAAATAATAACGGCCTACAGTTTGCCTACCCACCCTCAAATTCTTTTTTATGAATAACGATAGCCATCGTCCTGCCACTCGAAACACACTAGATGTCATAGTGCTTAATGCCAGGTCTCTTATAAATAAAATGGCTCAACTTCGAGCTATCGCTTTCGAGATGATGCCCGATGTTATATGCATAACAGAATCTTGGACTCATCCAATCATTTCTGACTCCTCCCTTATCATAGACGAGTATGATTTCTATCGTCAAGATCGCATTAATAAGCGTGGTGGTGGTTGTCTTCTCTATATTAGAACGTCATTTAGGCACTTTCCGTTTTATCTAAATAGCACGTCCTTCTCTGGAAATTACTGTTTCGCTTCTATTATCCTGTCGCCCCGGCAAAAGGCGATTATCGGATGCGTATATAATCCTCCTAACTCTTCATCTGAAGAAGATGCAAATTTGTGTGAAATATTCAAGTTTATTTCAGAATCCGCTTTTGAAGTTAAAAGTATTGCTGGACATTTTATTTTTCCTGAAATCGACTGGCTTTCAAACTATTGTCCACCCATTAATTTTTCTTACTGGTCGAAACTGGATAGTTCCGCAACAAGACAGAATCATATCCTAGATCTGATTTTCACAAATGGTATTGCACCTCTCTTCGTTGATTTTAAGCAGAACATCTTCCAAAGTGATTACACATTAATTCACTGTTGCCTTCCACTTCCTTCTACGGAAAAGGCTAGTGCAAGTCGTACCTTTCATGCGCATGAACTCGCAGATATTAGCTCAATCAACAATTTTGTCAACTCATTAGACTGGCAGAGACTCACCTCCATTAACGACGCTGCATATCCTTCTGAACTCATGCCGGTCATTTCTAATAAAATGCTGGAAATTGTGCCCACTAAAATTGCGAAACCTTACACACCAGAAGCGACCGTCCCTCATTTTCTTTTACCAAGACTACAGAAATTGAGGAAGCAGCTGCAAGATCGATCTAATAGTTCGCTGTCTGTGCAGCTAAGGATCGCCGTGATGTTTGAATTAGCGTCAAAGATTCGTCTTGCGCATGAGCAGCACAGGGAATCTTGCGCCCTGAGTGAGTTAAACTCTGCAAAATCGGTTGCACAACTGTTTCGTCGTAGGTCCTCCGCAAAACGAGGAATTGAAATACCCCCATTGCTCAATGAAAATAAAGCATTGACACTAGATGGGTCTAATAGGGCTGAATTATTCAATGCTTTCTTTGCGAAGCATTTTACGACAGAATCCGAACCGGTCCCGTCATTTCAACCAAACTTAGACAATACTCACGTGAACATTGATTTCTCCATAGAATTAATTCGTAAGCAGATAATTTGTCTAAAAACTCGCACTCTTCGGGAACTGATGGTATCCCCAATTCAGTTATCAAAAGAGTGTCGACCTTTCCCAAATTACTTAGCCATATATTTTCAGTTTATCTCTTAAATGGTTTCGTTCCTGACGCTTGGAAGACATCCATTATTCTTCCAGTCTTTATATCAGGATCTCGTTCGGACATAAATAACTAACGCGGTGTTCATAAAACCCTTGCCCTAGGTAATATTCTAGAGAAGATAATTTTGAATCAAATTTTTGATTTTTGTCTAAAAATAAGCTTTTTAGCCACTCGGATAATGGTTTTCTACCCGGAAGATCATGCAAGACGTGTCACCTAGCTTTTCTAAACAACGTCACTTTCCTCCGTAACGAGCGGCAATCCGTGGTTGTTATCTACTTTGACCTGACCTAAAAATTTCTAAAAAATTCACACAATCTCATATATGCAGACGACCTCAAATGCATATACTCATTTTCTAAGGACACGTCAAGTATGTACGTTGATAAAATAAATGCGGACCTACTTACACTCTCACGTTGGAGTGCTACCTGGCAGATGGAATTCTCTCCATCCAAGTGTAGTTTCATGTGTTTCGTTCCCGCCAAGCTTCCCCGTCCCTTAGTCTTTCAAAGTACTCCACTTTAAGAACGATACACTAGAAAAGACTGAGGTCTAAGCTACACAAATAAACTAGCATTGTCGCCTCATGCGGATCGAATATCTGCGAAGGCTGCACAGATATATGGATTTATATCACATAATTTCTCCCTGCTGGAAATAAAGTTAAACATTTATCGCATGTATGTTCTACCCATCCTAGAATACTGCTGTCCCCTCTTTGGTCTAATAAATGCTTTTGACCGCAGTAAGATTGAAAATGTACAGAGGGTATTTACTCGCAAAATATTCGCTCTTCCTCGATTCACTATTTCTTGTACGGAGAGATGTCAGTTAGCTTTCATTCCCGCAGATAGACCTTATGCTTCTCGTAATTCCTCCAGGATTATTGCACCCCCCTTAAGCTCCATTTCGAACCATTCTCACTTCTTTGCCTTCAAATATGCCTTCCTCTGAAATAATATTCCCCTCGAAATTAGGCTGTCGTCTAACTTAGCAGTTTTTAAAGTCAAAGTACGTAAACGCTTAACTTCGGAAGATATTAAGTCCTTGTTATCCGTCTACTTCCCAAACACACAACTTTTGGACTTTGAAAAGGGTCCTCCTGGTATCTGAGGTGGTTATGTTTACATAACATTGTTTTCCATATATGTCTATTTCTTCCTCTTTTGAGTGATATTTGCAAAGCTGTTTCGTCCATTTCTCTGTCCAGTCATCATTGCCGTTTCTCCATTCTCCGTTTTACAACCCTAACGATAGGCTTCATGGTCTTTAGTCATGCTCATGGCGGTTCTACTATTTTCGCCAGCTCGTCGCTGGACTCCGCAATCTACAAGGTCGCATCTCCGGCGTTTTGTTGAGGATCAGTTGACCTCTGCCGTTCACTCTCTTGTCGACCCTGTTGTCCACAATGGCCTCCTCCGGTCTCACATCCCTGATGGTTGATCATAAATAAATAAATAAATAATAAAATGAATATATTTTATATTTAAGGCCCGGAGGGCCTCATCAATGAAGCTAGTCGGTCGGTGTTACAGTGGTGAACGACAGCCTTTGCTGTTCTATGATTTCTCCCATTACAAGAAGCGCTTCCAACCCTCATACGTTCTCATCAACAGTCCTGTCTCATTTGCACTACAATCAATCCTCTCAACCCACCCCTTAATATTGCAGAAGCAGTTTTTCCTCCTACATTTTGTTTTTCTAAGCGGGGGGTCGCTGAACTCCACCCCAGCTTTAATGGTTGGAGTTTTTTTCACTGCTTCCTCCTTAGTTCACCATGCGTTTCAGAGAGTGTTGACTACTATTTTAAAACGACGATATGTTATGGAAAATGAATTAATCTACCAACACTACTAAACGCTTCCGCTGCCTATGTGGTTGTTTCACGGAGAGCAGCATTTATTAACTTTGCATTAATTTTTTTCAAGGCATTAAGTTTGCAATGACGAGGCACTCCATGCCTAAAATATAAAATCGAAAAATATAAAACTAATTTATTTATGTTTCAGCCAGGGAAGCTGTTTCCCTGTACTTTAGGTTACCTCCCTTAAGTTCAGACACCGCCAATTTCTCCTCTTTGGGGAGAAAGCGGGGGCATTTCTTCAATTGGTCCATTTCCGTTTTCAGACTTTTCATCTCCTTCTCGAGATTCAAGCATTTTCGAAGAAGATAACTGTATGATACTCAGGCGTCACCATGTAATGGACACCTCTTAAGCGTACAAGACTTGTAATTCTTTTGACGGGAAGGGTTTTATGGAATGTTTGGAATTGCAGTCGGTCAGATTACTCTTAGTTCCAATTCAATCACGTTAATTGAAGTCAACTGTTTCAGGGTGTGAGAGTGGCAAGCTTGAATCCCTGGTTTGCTGGGTGAGGTGGTTCGATTCCCCGTCCCGCTGCGAGTCTTGAACAATTAAAAAAGGCAATATCCTTGACTTCAATGATAGATTGCAAACGATGAGCGTTGTCAAAGTTATCGCACGAACTTTTTAGCGAGAATAAATGCATGGAGAATCAAGTGAAGCGTCTCAATCGTTCGCAGCTTGGAAGATCACGCAGGGCTGCTGGCAAGATTTTCTCAGGAGGATATGGACCGTTTTCCCTTCAGTCCTGCTGTAAGCTTATATAGGTGACTAGAGTGTCAAATAGAATCCGATGCGCAATAACTGGGGTCCGGCAGAATTTCCAGAAGTTCGAAATCCCAAAACGACTAAAATCACATTATGAAGTCAGTAAGTTTGCGGAGTTCAGCGGCCCTAGCTCCAAAAAGCTGACGAGGAAAAAACTTATCCGTGGGTAGACATAGAGCAGATTCTACGATAAAGTGGGATATGACCATGCTTTCGATGAAACTGCATGAAATTTCCCGTCAGAGAAACCAAATAACTGCAATGGGTAATCTTCACCAACATATAAGCAAACAACTGGCCACGGGATCAAACAAAAAGGAGTCAAAGCAAGTGAGGCCTATTGCGGACACCATCAGTATGTTTAGGGCCAAAATGAAGAAGGGAGAGTATTGGTCGTGGAATCATCACCGATGTGCCGGAGATGCGACTAGGCTACGCCCTTGCAAACTGCAGAGACCCCAACAAATTGGCAAAAACAGAAGAACCCATGATTATCATTAAGATATATCGCAGGTGGCTGAATAAGTTAAACGCTAACAACTGCAATCTTCAGGCACGATCCTTAAGAGACGAGAAATTATTGGAGGCCAAGGTGTTAGGAGTAGATTTGTATGTACATGTCTTTGCCGGTAATGTCATTCTGCCTATATCATAGCCGCCTCGAGGTGGAAGCTCTAGAGAGTGCTCTAATGGCAGTATCTGACAAAAAGATGCACGCATCTATGCCAAATAAGAAAGTGGATAATAGGTTGGGGTAAGTTGACACTTGGACGAGCGCAGTCTGGCTGCTAGGGCGCCGGTCTGGTTTGTGAGTACGAGAATTGTCCTAGCGCCTAGAGCAGTCTTTGTGTGCGTCAGCTCTGAAAGTTTGTTGGCCAGAATGGTGCCTGCGCAATTCCTCGCAGCCGGTTGGTGCTGCATACTGGCGTCACATGTCAGTGACTGCCCCAGGGGCCGCAAGCAGTGCATGTGCACTCGTTAGTTGCGGTGAGACTTGACATGGAGTGAGTAAGAGTATCTCACAGTCCATTGCATTCTGACATAAGGGTGAACATTGAAGGACGCGTAGACAATAGCCACTGCGGCTGCAGTATTATTAGTTAAAGTGGTAGTTATATTCGGTTTGCGTAAGCCAAGCCAAAATTTAACCACTCAAAAAATCTTCATGATTTACACAATATTTTCTTAGCAAATTACTATCAAGTATGTTTTTATATTTTTAAAAGTTTATTAACGCTCTAACTCAACAGGATGTCTGTTCCAGGCTGCAAAGACCATATATGTGAAAGTGTCCAGTCAAACAATCGTATGGACGAACTTCCTATGTAGAGTAAAGGCATAACGTCATGAAATGTTCATCCAAATAAATTTAAAAAATCGCTAAAGGCTAGGGTAAATTTCCTACATCAAATGGTCCGATAGGGCTGGAGGGACGATACCACAGAGTCGCCTATAATTTAGCTGAAAACAACTGATGTTCAGACAGACTAGATTCTTAAAACAGAGGGCGAAAACACTTAATCGTATTTTTATCATGTGCCCACACTCGTCCAAAAAATGTAGTGACTTCTCAATCCACAGATGCCAGACCTCTACGCCATTTTCAGTTTGAGCCTGTACGAATGTTGCGTATGTTTCAGAGAACATCTCCTTTTTCCCTTCTACAAACGAAATTTTCAGGTCTACGAGCCCTTTTCACGCATTTAGCTTTCTTCAACGCTGTGACAATGGGTCAACCGAAGAAGCCATTAGAACCCTAAGGAATTCTGGTATATAATATCTTAATACGGCTGACAGTCATGAAGCTAGCGGAACGCATCTTCTGCTACGATGTTCCTTTTAATACAGAGTCGCTGCACCACACAGTTCTCAGCATTAAAATTGTGCAGCTAACGAACAGACACGTTACTGAATCGGCGAAGAAACTCTTGAAGTCTGTGCCAATCGGAGTCATGCCAAAGGGCTCTCCAGAGTTTTATACCATCAATAAATATCATGCCCTCACAGTCTCCGTTATCGACACTTCTTCGCATTGACCTGAAAGGGAAGAGGCTCAAGTTCTAAGCATGTGGACACCATTTAATAGAGAGATACTGGAGCAAGTCGGGCCACTGACGCAAATGGTTTGCGATCTGCATAAATTAAGATCTGCAATCGATGTCAGAGGGTTGTCTGCTGTTCCGATTTCAAGCAGCTCGTAAATTAGGCGTTTATGTGACATACTGAAGATGTGAGATAAGGTGGTGTTCTTCCAGCAACTTACTCATAAATTTCTTAAGAGTGATTTCAATTTCTTTACAAAGATACCATAACTGTTAAGACTCGTTTAGGATTCACCCTTTTCGATCGGACAGCTATGCAACATTGTACTTACTCGATTAATAATAAGCTTGGTAACAGGTTGCCAAAGAGACTTAAGCATAAAACGGCGGTTATTTAAACGTTCTTAATGTGTTATCGCACTTGCGTTCATGTTCTGACATTTCTTATCTGTCTAGGCGTTGAGGTGCGATGCTTGTTGAAAGAAGAAATTGATACAAAGCTTTGTATTATGGATTACATGGAAACCACTAGAAGAGGCTCCTTCTTCCGTGCAGATGTAAATCTGACAATTCAAATGCCATATGACAGAGAATCCCTCATGCATGGGGGATTCCCTGCTACTGGAATAATAATTGAGAATAATAAATACTTGTGCACGGTACATTATACGACCCTTCGGGAAAGGAATAGACCATGGATATTGTGTTGTTTATAAGGTGTTCGTTTAATAGTTAATGTTGCTTAATAAATTGAATATATATATATATATATATATATATATATAAATGTAGCACTATTAACAATCATAACATTTTAAAATCGTCACACATGTCACTCATCACGTGCAATTGTATTCTGATCCAGTTTCTTTTCATTGACAAGTTTTGCATATGCACGACCTAGCGTGGCCTATCATATGAATAATAATAAATTTTATGATGCAATATTTGGAACCTCAACGCACTGCTGATTATCTACGAATATATTTATAGAAACGACAATGATGTTATACTGTTCATCCACATATATACTAGCTAAAAGCCTAGACACGTGTTTCGCCGATGTTTCTGGAACTGCATGATACAGCAATGAGTGGTTGTTTGGTTGGAAGCCCTTCTTGGATCAGGGGTCCCCACTGAAGTCCAAACTGAGTGCAGTTGGGAAACAAAGAAAAGCCGCTATTTCGGCCGGCTCGAGCAAAAGTCCACTGGGGTGAGTTGGGTGCATGACCGGGAACTGCAGGCAAAGAGATGACGGCAGTCATGCGGCGAGATGCTGCAGTTGGGACAGCAGTCAGGTATGGACGGGTCCAGCCGGTGTTGGTACGAGCGAAGGAGCATGCAGAAGCCACTGCGCAGCTGCACCAGGGTACAGCGAGTCACCCTTGGGAGGTGTCGTTCCGAGGCCACAATCGGAGGTGGATAGCCAGCCAGAAGGGCCGGGGGGGGGGGTGGTAGCTGAATTTTGCGTCCCCAACGGCTCTGCGGTGAAGGCGCTGGTAGCCTGTTTTGATTGCGGAGCCATCAAAGGGTAGATCTGAGAGTAACGAGGCGACAGCTGCCTACGAGGGGTTTGGCTCTTTAGTGGGTCCTCCAACGTTCTCCATATGGTTTCTAGTTTTGATCTCCAGATAATAATCAAGGAAATAATCGTGGAAATTAGTAGGTGGACGGGACATGAATTTTAGGGATCAAACCATGGATTTCGATGATTATTTTAGTTGAAGACAATCAACTACCACGCAATAACCACGGAAATGTCCATTTTACAAACGAGTAGCACTACAGAAAGTGGGAATTCTATAGGACAATGATGTTATGCTGTACTTTCGCATAGCTTCTAGCTAAAATTCCAGACACGTGTTTCGCCGATATTTCTGGTACTGTATGATACAGCAACGAGTGGTTTGGCTCCTCGGTATGCCCCCTAACATTCGCTATGCGGTTTCTAGTATATAAATCGCAGATAATAATAATCAATAAAATAATTGTGGAAATCACTAGGTGCATGAAATGGAAATAGGTGGACGGGACATGAATTTTTAGGGACAGATCCTAGATTTCTGTATACGACCAGATGAAACAGGAGCAGCATAGTTTCGCTTTCGAAAACGCCAAAGTCATCGGCCGCTCCAACGACAAGAGGACCAGATTAGGGCCTGAAAGTTGGACATCCGTGGGCACAATTAACATAAATATTTATTTTAATCCAGCCTATAAGGCCCTTCGTACAAGGCTCTAGAGCCCCGGCGAAGCCGCTAGCGCTAGAGAGCGACTTGCAACTTCGTCAAGAGTGGTCACCACTGCGGCAGGGGAGGCGAACTAATCACGACTCAAACCACCGATGTGAGTCATCAACTTACTGACGAGCCTAAATATATGAGCGGAGTCCGCACGTTGAACACCAACCGGTCCAACCACCCCAGTATGGGAGGAAATCCGATAGCAGCCGCCCAAGTACACACGATGCGCACACAGACTTGACGGCGACAAAAACACGGGTAGGCGACGGTGGGCGCACGAGGACGTCCATAGAGGGCCGATCGCCTCTCGCACGACCGAGATGAGTCATCTACCAACCAACGACTGTGAATAATCTAACGGGCACCACACGTGAAACGACGGCTGATCCGCGCATTCGGTTCGGAAGGAAGGTCGTACAGTTGTCACTCTACCGGGCTTAATGACATAGATGCGTTAATGAAACATGGACAGGCAACGGATGAAATACAAGCTCGCCAGCCATCCACAACCTAGGGGCCGCAGCCAATCCGCGGAAAGTACAAAGTTCAGAGCTCGTGCGTCAGCCGTCGCTACAACACGAGATGGGCAGCGCGGCATTCCAATTCTCTGCAATCAGGAACACAACCCACCAGTCTGATGATGGGACATAGAAAAAAGCGGAACATAGAATATTTGCGAAACTTCAGCACAGTTACAGTCTTGTCCATGACAGCGCCTTGACTTCTTCGTCATCTTATTTGGGGGATGATGATCGGGATAATTTATCTGGACCTCGTATCTTCACC
>JAYGXS010000001.1:92233592-92252747 GCA_036362985.1 Ligula intestinalis
ATTGTGAATTTTTAATCTGGCACACCAGGTCATCGTCGGACGTATGGGAAATGTGTACATTATCATGGTTGGTCAATAGTACGGCCCGTTGGTTGACGACTTTTCCAGGTGTCTTTGAAGTTGGTGCCTATTGATGCATGAGTCGTTAGAAATAATGGCCTCTAAAAATGTGCGGCCTTTCCTAAGGGGCAGGAGCATATAATGCGGGTTTGGTCCCATGCCATGTCAGATGACAAGGATTTCAACCCGGATTGCACCGCCTTCGGAAAATATTTTTGCAGCTTCGACCCTGTATTCTCCTTTTAACTCCTGCTTGGTTATTTTATCAAAGAATAAGACACAGAATAATGTTCATTCTATTTTTTTGACAAAAATACATTCTGTTCAATAAATTTAGTTCGTATATAAAGGCCGTTAGCCCCGGATTCCCCAACTGGCCAATCCGGGGTTGGTGCCGGCAGGGTAAACTTATATACATAAGAGGTTTGAGAGATTTCCATAATTTCATTTGACCCAATTGTGGAAAACTCACGGCCTTGGTGGGAGTCGAACCCACACGGCAGGGAAGGCGTTTGAGCAGCCAACGCTCTAGCATTGGGCTCACTACGAGCAGCGACCCAAGTGTGATTAAATTCACGGTTCACGGTTAATTAAAGGAAAAAATTAATCAAATGCAAGTTTGCTCAATTAGTTATACAGTCTCATAATTTTCTGTAAACAGCTAGGAATTATATTTCGAAAAATAGCATAGTTAGCAGTCAGACATACGCTCCAATTGTGATCAAACAATAGGCTACATCGCGTATAGGTTGCTCGTACTATTATAGAATATTTAATTCAAAAGTGTATCACTATGGGCTGCGTGTTCAAGCAACGCTTTTTATAATCCTCCAGGTTTCCATTTTCTTCCATTTGTGCAGCATCTTATGAACAGAAAATAACGACACTGGATGCTGTTCTAGCATTCAAAAATGTCCAAAATACTGCGAGAACTCCCAATACGATAACTTCCATTAATTTATCTGAAAATACCAACGTGCCTGGGGATACTCGGTACACATTTTTTTCTGTTCTAACAGGACTCGATTATGCCCCACTGTGTGTCTCTGTACGCGTGACAATCAGTAGCGTCAGAGTTCGACAGTCCCACCCATTCTCTTCAAAAATTAGGAGACTGAATACCGAAGGCTCAAGAAACCTAAGGTTTTGGCGAACCAGGGTGTGAGACTGCGACGCCTGAAATAGGGTAACGGTGCCACATCAAGATCAGCAAATATGAGCTCGTGGAGCGGACGACAAACCATTCCTATCTCGTGAATGGCCTGATATATAATTTCGATAATGTCACATCTAGTGTGGACTACCTCACTCGAGAGAAATTTGATGTATTTCACTCAAAGTATTCTCCCGAAGAAGTGGTGTTCAAATACATCCAGTTTTCGCTCAGCTCCCGCGTACACCGCTCGGTATTTAGAACCATAGAGAACAACAGACCAGGCGGATGCACGGTACACGTGAATCTTCGTGGTGATGGACAAGTCTCATCATACCCATAGACGCTTTCTAACGTTTGCGAGAAGATGCAAATTCTGATTAAATATGATAGGGTGGCTAGTTGACGCTGGTAAAGTCTCACCAACAGCTTCTAGAACACGCATGTGACAACGGTTGCCGGGCGGAAGTTCACGTAACGATTACAGCGACTAGATTAAAGTGGCTGACGCACTTTTCCACTTTAGAATCCCAAGAATTACCAAATAATCGCTAGGCGGATTGATTGAAATTTGAGTTGGTTCGTATTTTCAAATAATTTACGATAATCTACTTAAAGCACATATGCCCGTTGCCCCTCAGACTGTTAATATATTCCAAAAATCGTTGAACGCCGATGAGGGAAATAGACGACGACCAGAAGGCTCACCCTCCCTTCCACCATTATCCAGACTACCGTGGCGTTTCTTTTGCTACAAAGCTTACGGAGCAACTTATCCCTTTGATCACAGCGTATAGCATGGAAACTGGACACCAAAAACTAGGGACTTGAATAGACATGTTCTACTCATCCAATTATACAAGTGTCGTGTGCCTTAATTGCAATAAGCGAATTGCGGTAATTATTTTTATGTGACCTGAGAAAACGTTGTAGGGTGGAGGAACGAAAACAACCACTAATAAAGGATTTTGCAATGTCGCCTATGCAGAAGTGACCATCTACTGCATGACATTGAGACAGGAAATCATTTAAAAATTAGTCTAAATGTCGTATTTTTCTTTTTTATAACCAACCACGTCGTGATCCCGTCTCCGACATTTTACTCTCTGCAAGTCTGGCTCAATTTTTAGCAAACCGGCAAGCTACGGTTTATTCGAAATAAACAAATGCAAGTCAACATGTGTATAACATTTATATTATCTACTCAATGAATCACACATGCACTTACAGATAAAAGGTTTTAAAACGCGTGATGGTAAATTATGTTCAGCGTGGATGAAAATAGCATCATGAATGGAAGGCATCACAACTAAATGAGCGAATGTTAAAACGACACACAAGCGAGGAGGTGCGGTTTTACTTTACGATGGAAGTAGAGCACATTTGGTTTACACCGCAAGCCTGACTTCCGCGATGAATCCGGAAGTAACCCTGAAATGGAAAAAGTGTTTTTTAGTGGTACATGAGAGGGCCTACAATCAAGCATGCTTAATAATTAATGCATAAAGAGCATTATGTAAGCTAAAAAACATAAACAAGTACTAAGATAAAGGTCCCACGAAATTTTTGCATCGGTCTCGTTAAAGAAAACTGCGAGAGGAATCAAATAGCGAATAAGTTCTGAATGCAAAGGCGGACGATAAGAGGGCCGGTGACTGCTGGATAAAATCAGATTTAATTTTTACATTGAATGCACACCTCAATGACTCAAAAAAACGTATTCTCTAACTGTTTTTCCATGGGGGAACATAGTCATTAGTAGCCACTTATCCTATCATATGTATAAATGGGTATATTGGGGATTAGCTGGGTAACACGTTCAATTAGCAAAGGGAAGTCATTACTAGGACTTAAAAATGTTTAATACAAAACAGAGGAACGCAATTCTTTTAGTAGACCACATGGTTTTCTCATATAGCGCACAAATCGTTGCGGAAGTGTGTACCTAAAGGATTTCATCAATCAAACTTAAGGATATTACAGGAGGAAATAAGCATTTGAGCATTACCGCCTTAACACCAATGCTCTAGTTCTGGGGTCGTCAACCCATGGCTCTCGAGCCATATATGGCTCTTTTGATGATTGCGTATGCCTCTCTGAAACTTTAGATTTTATGATTTTGGCTACCTTTTAAAGGTCTGAGTAATGGGTTGCACTCGGATCAGTACAATCATCAGGCCTATCCCAGGTTGGAAGTTAAAAGACAGAAGTCACCAAAAGGAGTGATTTATTATGTACAGAACTCCTAATTGCTGTTCCAGGTGGCAGTGGCCACTAGCGAAGCCAAGGCTAGTGTTGATTGCGCCTAGCCAGAACTGAGAGAGCTTGAGACAGTGGTGACAGCTGATTCAGTAGGATTGCGGAGCAGGTTCAATTGTTCTGTTATTGGTATCTTACAATTGCCCGAGGGGATTTCGCCTGCAGAGACCTTTGCTGCATCGGCCGAGGGGTGGGGTGTTCAAATGGCCCTCAGGTATTTGGAAGCGCGTGTATGAATAAACTGCGGTCGCCAAGGCGGCGGTCTGGGGGCCGCCAGAAAACCGAAGGAAAGGGGACGCTCGCGCAGCTGTTACCGGTTACCCAGAAGCAGCTGCGATGTCAAGCTTCGGAGGACGGCGGTGCCAGTGCAAGAGACCAATGGAACAGTTGTGAGGCAACACATGACTTTGGGGCAGCGGATTTTGGAGAACGAAGGGGGGGGGGCACGCATTGTGACTGTCCACCTCCAATGATGTGCCACCACCGAGACGCGTATTAGAATCAATTTAATCTCGACCAATCTCTGGAGTTTAGGCACCCCTAGGTTTGACCTGGCTGGTCCCTTTCTGGCTTGTCGACAGCAATTACTTCCGTTTTCTGCTGCGTCCCAACAGCGGCGACAAGCTCGCTAAATAACAGACGCTCTACTAAAGCACGACGGTCCGCAGACTTGACCTCAGCTTGGTCAATGGCCTGCTGGCAGACAAGGCTATCTTACGCGCATAGATCAGCCGGAGTTGGCAAGCAAGCACATGTGGACAAAAATTAAAGAACTTCAACCGAAGACCAGCTGATAATCAAAACTTGGAACACGCTTCCGGTCAGATACCATACACTGCAGCGTGTGAGTATTGCTGTATTGAACCTGTTTGGATCTACGTAGGCATGTAAGCAGTCATTCTCACATCTCAAAACTTGGAACACGCTTCCGGTCAGATACCACACACTGCAGCGTGTGAGTATTGCTGTATTGACCCTGTTTGGATCTACGTAGGCATGTGAGCAGTCATGCTCACATCTTAGATACATCAAGTCCATCCTACGATCACGTCTAGCGCATGAAAGCCTCCGCTTGCATGAAGAATAACCTCACCAACTACCGACCAGCCTACAAAACCATCAGCGAATTTATGCAACGCTAGAAGTCTTATTAACAATGATTATTATAAGAACATTATTTCAAAGAATAAATCCAGAGGCTTATTATACTCGCATTGAATTGAATTTTATCTTAAAATATACTATATGGCTCTCACTGAAATATATTTCCAAATATTTGATTTCTTGGCTCTCTGTGTTAAAAAGGTTGCCAACCCCTGCGCTAGTCCATGCCTTGTGAGCAAAACTAAAACCTCAAAGATGTTAAGTTTCCGTCATAAAGCAGGACAAATATTATAGGGGCAGCAAGAGTCGCTTGAAACTCACCACATTACGTAGACAGCACGTTCGTTTCGGATACAATCCGCATATGTCTAAGAATTGCTCAGCCAAAAGTCAGTGTAGGAATTTACATGGTATCATGTTCTGCGATAGTCTATTCGGTCACCTTATCTACATAATCCCTTCCACTCGAAAAAAAATCAACCAGTGTTTTCCGACCGGATGCCTGGAAGAGCTGTACGCGGCATTCAAACTATAGACCCTAGGCCTGGATACACTACCGGCCGACATCAAGTGTGCTAAGGACATCGGTCCATCAGTGTAAAAAATGCGGTGACCTAAATAACTTTTTTTCGATGATGTACGAGGTTGTAAGATCAATTAGTTTACCCCTTACCACCGCAAAAACAAAAAATATGCTCAAAAAAACGCTCCGGTCAGCGGACAGCACCCCGTGATTAGCTATTGGCATTATGAAAAAGGTGGAAATTATAAATACCCAACGGAAACAGGTTTTTATCGTTTTCATGCCGGTCCTGAGATTTCAATTAACAAGCTGTCTACGAGGAATAGAAAATTGTAGATCGCGCCGCTGCCTGAACAGAATCGATTTTCGCACTGATACAGGAGTTTCCTCCAATGAGACTGTTTTTTATCACGGCATTTCAGACAAGTTCAAGCATGAAGTGGTTTAGCCATATCATCAGTTATCCATCACAGGTGAACTTATTGTTACCGTCGCACCAAACGATATCCTTTACTTACACAAACACAAGTAAGGTCAGCGGAAGTGACCTTTTGATTACACGTATTCGACCCTTGTTAATGGACCCAAATCACCAGATCGATATGTCGGGTTTTCGTTGGAGTTCTAGACTTTGATCAATTCGCGGCTTGCCGTACTTCTGGCGTACGCAATTATCTTCGTGGCCACGAAGTGAAATTTGATTAAAGCCCAGCGAGCAGTCGAGTGCAGTGCATCGTGTCGCATGCCTAAATTGTCCTTGCAACTACACCGGTCAGACTGGACGCAGGCCCGCATCGCGCATACACAAATATAAGCTGGCGGTGCTACTGGGTGACAGAGCACTACAAGCGGCTGCCTACAATTAAGAAGAGGGTCTCGAGTTTAACTTTGCAGCCACGAAGATAATCGCCCATGGCAGAAGCAAGACAAGCTGTGAATCGACTGAAGCCTAGATCTCCGAGGATAACTAAGTCACGCATGCATCTATGTAGCATCTGTTAGGGCGGCCTAATAACAGCCTTCGCAAGCAGTAGTTTGCAAACTATAGCCGCGTCCACAATAGGCTATCGATCGGCCTATGCGCGAGCTAACACTTCGAGCTAGACAATCGATCAATAATTTGAATTTCTAGCTACATTCATTCACTGAACCAATAGCCAATGGGACTGGCCACAACCTCAGGAGAGAATCTTATTGGCTCAAGGGATATCATTGACATACGTTTGTTTTCCTAAATTTGTTGGACATAGAATACTCAAAGACTTCCACTTCTGCACACTTCCTGTTGTGTTCTCTCTTTGGGGGCTCACATGAGGCGAAGTAAGACGGTGAATAGTTTCGCCTGAGCCCCGTTACAACAATTTGGCGACACAATATCTCGGCCTGGGCCTCCGTTATAACAGCATCAGCATACAGAGGCCTACGCAGTCACCTCCAGATTGACGTTGCTGATATTCGATCCGCTCCCAACCCCCGAAACTTTTGTTTGTTATGTTGCCACTTACATCTCTGACGATGGGCTTCAAGAACAGTTCGAAAACTCAGATGAATAAATAAATTATTTTGACGATCAAATGGCCCTTCTCCTTTTCTAATTACAACTGTTGGTCTTCGTCACTTGGTAGGAATGGACTGCTTATATTGTGGAAAGCGCCTAAACAGAAGATTAGGACTCGCATGCCTGTGGGACTTTTCTTGCGTTTTCGTGCATCTGAAATGCGTGGTCACTAAACTTCAGTTTTACAAAACTGGTTGGTTGAGTGGATAGAAGACAGTAAAAAAGGGCAACTTACCGCCTCGCCCCAGGACTTGCCCCAACTGTTTTTTACGATCCAGTAGGGCACGTGAGAATGAATAATGGTGGGTCCGACTCCATAACCAACCAACAACACGCCATGGTCAATCATGAAGGACGGACACAAGAAGGAGGGTAGGTGAACGATACCCCTGAGGTAGAACTGGAAATGAAAAGAGGCAGGTGAGAGGACCAGTCCGAGAAGCAAATTATGCATGAAAATGGTGTCTATATAAACAGGCAACACAATAAACAGCCTAATTTAAGAATTTAAAAAATACGCTGGCCGAAACATTTAGTCAGAAGAGGGCAAAATGCGAATAAAGTCTCGCTGCACCTGCTTACATAGCAAATTTGGTATTCTACAGAATAAGTCGCACATAAGATAGCTGGGGATTGAGCAACCCAGGAAAGGAGTTTAAATCAAACTAGGATGAGCTGATTTAATCTGATTATTTGCCGGACAATCAACGGATGATTCAGGCTACAGCCTATTGCGCAGGAAAAACATGAATAAGTTGTTGCAAGAGATAATAATAAGAAGGCTAATAACAGGCCTAATCACGGCAAACTCGGTTTTAAAATGACTACTGAATTCGTACCGAGTGGAGCACATCTACTTAATGCAGAGTGTGGCGATAAACGAACGTTGGCGGCCATGAAACCTTTGCACTTGGATGGAAACAGTAGCGTAACTCCAACTACATAAAGGCCAGAGTACGATACAAAGAAGAGGAAAGATAGAGAATTCGCATGTTCCATTGACCGGAGGGCAAGACTGTGGTTTATTTGAATCCTAGCGAGGCCGCCAATTTTTTTAAAATTTAGTCAAATTGCCGAAATACCCAGTAATTCGCATGCTGTTTGGGACTCGTCACCTTGTGGTGTTAATACTAATCTGACACTGGTTCACTCCTTTCCGCTCACCCTTTTTGATTAACATTCAGCCCTACCTTATCACACTCGTTGATTACCGTTCACCCCTACCTTTTTACGCTCGTTGATTAACATTCACCCCTGCCTCCCTACCAACGCTTGATGTTTGCCTAACCGCTCTTCATCTCCTTTTTAGTTCATGTACGACAATTAAAAGATGAGTAAAACCCAATTCTAGGGTACTCGACTTCTCATTCTTCTCGACTGCTCGGCTATTGCGTACTGAATAACTCGACTATATCCCAATTACGACACACCGTTCACTAACAGGAGAGCACTCGGCGCCCAGTGGATGGATGTTTCAGCTCTATCAAGCGACGCGTAGTTTCCAGCTGTGTGTGCTTGTAGGAGTTTACTTATTTGTCACAGCTTGAATTTCGAAAATAAATGCCAACTTTCGACAACAGCAGCACGCGCTGCTAACAAGGAAAAAATGCCCACTCGTTTTGACTGTCATTTAACAACAAAACCACAGTTGTAAATCGTGACTGAGAACCAGCAAGGTCGTTTCCGACGAAGACGGAGGAAAAAAGCGGCAGACTGTGACCTAGTGCACATCCGAGTGCCACTAACCCGAGACCCTGGATTAAATTCTCTGTAAACCAGCATGATTGACACATCCGACCAGCAACATCGGCATATAGACAATTCGCACAATAGCAGTGGAAAACTATACACGCAAATCTGAGGAGATTTTTATGCTCGCGTTGGGGGCAAAGACACTTCACGAGGGATTCATGTTGCATGTGCTCAACTTATCAACTCCATTGCAAGCAGACAAATCAGGTCCATCGCTTTGCTATTAAAGTCCCATGCATGAACGGAACGCCATCCTGGTACTGTCTTTTTATAACCATCATAGCAGCTAACCAACACGAAACCCTGCAGGAACCTTCACGGAGATCAGTCGTTACGCGCGGCGAACTGCCGGAGGTTTATAAATTTTGGAAGATCAATATTTAGTTTTCTTAAACGCAATGAGAACTAGTCGTTCAGTAGGGTTTAAGGCAGGCAATGCAGCGGTCAAACAAGACGACTAAAAACAGACTCAATAGATATTGTAGAAGGAGGGTCAACCGCGACAATGGGCCAACCTAGTATAAATTCTGTGATTTGGAACTTTTCGGATGATAACGGGAGTAGCAGAACACAGCATAAGTGGTTACAAACCAGGCTAATAACTCACAATGATTGGGCTATTTGGGTGAACAGTGTGAAAACTGAGTGAGAAACATAAAAGAAGCAGCGTACCATGAGTGGCAGTGCATTGATTCCAATGCTGATAGGACCGTTTTCAGCGAGCCAGGCCGCCAACTCTGTTTCATTCTGTGAAAGCTCCGCTGACCCGTTGATATAAACTCGCGCCCTTGATCGGTCAAAACTACATGTCTTTGTATCAGCCTTGTATGGATAGTCTTCCTCGGTCTCTAAGCCGCCTAGCTCTTCCACCGCTTTAAAGGCTGTCGTCATGAAACCACCGGCACAGCCATTGTCCTGTTTGTCGCAGTCTACCAGCTCCTGTAGAGAGAAAGAATCGGGTCAAGGAGAAAGTTAAATGACATAGGACTTTATTACTTATCAATCAATCAGTCCGGAATGTAGAAGTGCGGAGCACGGATGACTTCCTTTTGCCCCGGAGCTGAACTTTTGGGCCCGTATGAGTGAGGACATAGCAACAAGTAACCAGTAAATAATTGGTGTCAAAAAGCAAGGAGTACAAAACACTTCGCACCAGAGAGTGACCTAGGTTGAAAAAGCCTCTATGAAAGATCCGGTATGGTTTATTTTCCTTTGTCAGTCGCCTATATCCCAGTCTAATACAAAATAGATCATGTCCCCATGGACAATACTCTGCGGCTATCAACTGTTTGGCGTTATGCAATCGCCCACTAAGATTCTAACGGACAGCTACAGGGTAGAGCCAAGTGATCTCTTTTGGGTACTGCAGCCAGGATGGATCGGTGAGGGTCCCCTCCGGGTGACTCAGAATTCCTCACTGCAGTTAACAGGAGCCAGGCTTCACGGTGTTTAATGAGCGAAGAGTGTGAGCTATAGCTTAGGGTATTCCCAACCTGCGTTATGGTTATGGTTAACTGATGATAGTGAATGGGTCACAAATGGGCATTTCAGTTTTCCTTGTCTTTGTTGGTAACTCTTTCCGATTAAGGCTGGGATTCTACCTCCTGGCTAAGCCTACTGTCTGCAGAACAACAAACTTGGCTCGGATACTTATTACGTTAAAAGAACTCTCACTACCATAGCCACCATAAGACGCCGCACACTCTCAGAAACCTCGTTCTCTCGATTATAATCAGCAAACAAGCTATTGAAACTGGTAAACACTATCGTGCAAAACCATTATGCCACTGCGCCGTTATAAAGTAGCTAGCATTCACTTGCTTTTCCATATACAAGTGATATTGTCGAACTTGAGTGTGTCAGTGAACCCTTATCTACTCCAACGCATTTGTAGACAAGTCTTCCATCTCAATACGACCTAGGTTAGTTTCAAAACATTGCATTTTAACACTGCTACTGAAAGGGTAGGTTAAGAAGGTAGAAAAAATACCACAATTTTGAAAGATGGATGTCAGTCTTATCAGAGAAGACTGCGTTTTACAGGCGCCTGGATGGTAGTACAGGTTTCAAAATAATCTGGTCATAGGGTAGTAAACGTCTGAAGGAAACAGTTTCATATACAATACTGAAAGCGGGGTGCGGAGGGCGTCGATTAAGAAAATAGCTCGGAAATTAAAAAAGCAGAACAGAAATTAATTTCTCAGGAGATTAAAAAGCTTAACTTTCAGAACCGATATATCAACTAGAAAGCAGACAGGGAAAGCTGGGGGACCCACTGATGAGCCGGACCACTCGCAGCTGTGTGAAGCAGCGGCAGAATACCGGCGAAACACATGTCTGGGCCTTTTAGCTAGTACTTAGGCTGTAAGTATGGTAAGTTACAACATCAATTTATATTACTCAAGTCTGTCTGTCTGCAGGAATTAGATATGAAGTGGTCGTTTCTGCCCGAAGCCCATCTAACTCTTGACGTCACAGACAAGTTCACTCAGAGCAGGACCTTGCGGGGATGTAGTTTTCGGCTTGCCTTCAACCAGACACAAACTGGCGCATGAGACACGGACAACCCACGCCAGTGTCTACCTTAGTGCGGTCCAACCAATCACATTCAAGGCCGCGAGACAGAGAGAGGATTCGGTGGCCGCTCGGGATGACTGACGCAAGACTCACTTGGCATTCTGCCTCCTCGCGGGGCGAACGCTCCACCACTGCTCTCTCACACGGCTCTCACGGGCCAAAGAACGCCAGACCGAGTCAACCTTCCTATGAACTATTCTCCAACTCATTTGGCAAACAATATATTGTTCCTACTTTTCTGGCTTTCCAAGAGTTCTCTCATCTCCTAAGGAACCAGGCCTGAAAGATCGCAGCCGCAAACAGAAGTTAATCTCTCGGGAAATAAAAAGACTGAACGAAAGACCTGCCGCTAACGCGTACACGCTCTATTTAAAAAACCTTGGTTCAACTTTATGCAGCTCTGAAGAGACTGATAAGTAAAGCTAGGCCGTATCTTTTTCATACTCGGTGAACTCTTTTGCCTTGATGGTTGGAAGAGGTGAGTTGGCTCCCTTCAGAAACCAGGCCAAATCTATTAGTGCTACACCCAAAGTACGGCTTACACACACCAGTTCTGCCGAATGACGACGCT
Organism: Ligula intestinalis; assembly: GCA_036362985.1. NCBI lineage: Eukaryota > Metazoa > Platyhelminthes > Cestoda > Diphyllobothriidea > Diphyllobothriidae > Ligula > Ligula intestinalis. The sequence goes on from JAYGXS010000001.1 coordinate 92,245,150, forward strand.
CGAGGGCTAAAGTGGAGTCAAGTTGACTGATTACTTATAACCGCATCCGGTAGAGCAACGTGAGAGTCAAATTATCCCGCCAGTTAGCCACTTTCCAAACTATAACTTTTAGCATGTCATAAGAAATCCAGGCGCGTCAGATATATTACAGAGGGAGGAATGTGGTGCTCTGTTGAGGGAAGGGGTCTTTACTGACGCTGAGTCAAAAGTAGTCAAATAATCGGGTCGTCGTTGCGGGTGATATTATGATTAAACTGAAGTTTTGGGCCGGGGTTAGAGCGACAGTTTAGCTAAAGTTTTCTTTTAGTACTAGGATTGGTCTTATCATCGTTGTAAGAATGAGGGTTACGGTTCCGCTTAGCGATTATGGGTTGCCGTTCGGTGTAGGTTTGGCTTACAAATATACTAGCCTTTGAGGTCAGGCTAGTCTTAACGCGTTCAGTGTCAACTTCCGTCTGTCGTGGCTGTTTACATTACCTTCAGGACTATGGTCAAGTCCCGGTTGGCAATAAAGGCCAAACCTGCTGGCATGTTGTATTTACTACTATGCTTAAGTTTGACAATATCTCGACGATTTCTACGCGGTTTTGCATAGTGATTTCTACTGTTCCATGAAATGCGGAGCACGGAACAAGTCCCACATATTACAGTCGGATAGATTAGCTTAAATCCATGGAATGGTTACTGGTGCAGGTGCGAACATACGTGTCTCTATCACTTCGCATTTCAATCCCCCGACCATGAGATAAACCAGAAGAGTTCGTTTGCATCTTCTGAGGGCCCACCACACAGTAGTAGGGTGCGTGGCCATGAACTGAGAGCAGACGTTTTTATCCAGACTGCTAAACTTTCTGCAGAAATAGCCAACCGACAAAGTACCGCTAATTCAGTCAACCATTTTTTGGTCAAAAACCCGATTCATTACGAAATATCTTTTTCATCACTCTAGTGAATTACTTTTATTTCAAAAACCGAAGTGATGTTGTTATTATGGAGGTAAATATACAGCCAATAAAATGGCCATCATAATACCTCGCACTCTCTTAGAAACTGTGTGCTCCTAATTATGCTTATTAAACAAGCTATCGCAACTGTTCAACGGTACACCTTATCGTACAAAAGCATAATGTCAACGTGCCGTTATTTAACTAGGTAGGTAGCTAGCATACACTTGTTTGTTCATAGAAAACTGACATGGCTGAAGTCGAGCGTACCTGTGAACGCCGCTCTTCTCCAACGCACCTGTAGCCAAGTATCACAACTTAAAGCGAGCTAGGTTCATTTCAAGAAGCTTAAAACTGCAGCTGGAAAAGGAGGTAAGGATGGCAGAAACATAGTACATCCACAATAAATCATGCTAGGGCGACTGTAAGGTTTTATCGTGTATGTGAGTGAATCGCAGTGACCAGAACTACAATCAACTAAACCGCCTTTTAAGTCAGACTTCATTGAATGACAGACAAGCAGACGATTGCATAGGAGTATAAGGTGCAATTTATAAAATTCTTGTTTGGCGCAGTGTATGACAAACTCGTCAAGGTTTCAGACAAAGAATATACAAATATTCTACACTAGCGGTCATATACTTTGCCTCTTTACAAAGTAAGCTAATAGGTTGGTCCACGCTGACAGAGCACTTTAAAATGTCTGGATAATGGTCAGCCTACATGACTACCTAACCCGGACAGCTCTCAAAATCATCGTAAATATGGTAGCTAAACCCATGCCAAGAAGCATTGCACCAAAATGGTACATACGAGAAGAATTTAGTCTGCCATCCACACCAACTTGTGTTCTGACGCAGACAGTTGAAATGGCTTAGGAGATGAGTGCTAAGGTTCATAGTTGGTATCCGAGGTGTGCATGCCCATGCAGGAAAATGGGCAGTATGTTTTTGTTCACTGTAAGGAGGTTTGCTCTGAAACTCGTGTTGGAGGTGGTTTGCGCTTAAGTTAACGATAGTCCAACGGCATGGGGAGAGGAGTGCAGTTGAAATGGAAAGTTAAGCAGGGAAACTAGGTTTCAGCAGCGTCACATATAACGAACTATCTCCCATATCCCATATTAAAGCCACACACACTGCACAGGTATATGAGTTGGCACTGTGTGTTATGCGGAGTTCTGAGAATCAAGGTAGGTTAATTTCATAGGTTGGGATGCTTTTAACGGTAATTGTGAGACTTGTCTGAGACGCAGTGTTGGTCGTGGAAGGGTGAATAAGGAAGCATCCAATTGGAATAAACTGGCAGGGAACATGTGCCTACCGAGTCGGGCAAAGTATACCGCTGACGATGGAGGAATCTCCATGGGTCTTACGGTTATTTAACGTCTCAAAATCACACTGTAGTCAATTACTGGATTTTTACAGCCTGAAGTTCAGCTCACTCTGTCTTTCGTGGACAAAATGACTTCGCAGACAACACTACCGTTACTAAAGTTCCTCAACTTTTGATCCCTTGGTTCCGTGAGTGGAAAAACGGTCCGTGTTTTGCCTGTTTGATTTAGTTTTAGCCCAGAACGTTAAGACAACAGGCGCTGACTTTCGGCATGGTTAGCAGCATCCAACGACACCGTCTCAGAAATCATGGCTCAGCAGTGCCCACTCTTGAAAACTATCAGAAGGCGAAGTCTGGCAGTGCACAGACTGTGAATTGTTTGCTTAGTGGCCCAGAGCTGTCCCTAAGTTAAAACTATCATTAAATACTAAACTCAGGGTGGATATAAATTCGTGAAAGCAGCATTTTTGTATACCTCCACAGAGGGATCGCCCAATCAACATTATTTATTTTCAGCTGAGTATAGGCAAATCAAATTTGCTCGAGGTAGGTGGACGGAAAGAACCGGCAACGCTGTGATCGGAACGAGGTTTGCATGCAGCAAGGAGGACTGACAAAGGCAAAGCATACTAGGATGGTCATTTTCGATTGGTCAGCCAGTCGTACCCAACCCCAGGTTCGCGGGCCTAAAGTTTGAACTGGGGTTCTTTGGTAATAGAACGTAGAGTGGTTTAACGCTCTACCACTGATTCATGGGTTCCCTGTACTCTCCGTTGTGATAGGGAATCCTAAGCATCACAGGCAGAGCGTTCACAGATCGAGTTATAGAACATGCTCGGTTCGTTGTTTTCCTTATGCTCAATGGCCAAGAAATATTGGCTCAAGTTCTCAGTTATCCAGGCTTGGGGTTGGTTATGGCTGACTGACGACGGCTAATAAACCAGAAGTGGCCACCCCAGGCTCCCATGTATCAGCCTCAGAAATCGCCTGCGGGAGCTCCAAGTATAGCGAGATGAGCACGTCCCCTAAACTGATCGGTAAACGCCCTTTATATGATAGAAACAGTTTTGTTGCTATGGCTGAGTGATATATTAACCTTATTAGACCGGACAACTTGCGCACTCAGACGAGTGAATGAGTGCTATGCTTCCAACACCCGTAACAACAGTTGTTCCAGGTCATTGAACAATGCACACTTTGTTATCCATTTGACACCTTTTCGAAAGGCAACACTTTGTAGCCAATAATTTAATAATATGTACAAAGTTCAAACCTGTGAACAGTGCTGACTGCACTCAGGGGTTTACCTAACGACAAGTTAACGGTGTTTGTTGAAAAAAAAATAGGTTAACAAAGTTTGGTAATCTTGAGTTTCGAATGTGAAAATGCAGATAGTACCTGTTCACTGAGAGAAAGTAACTCAGCTTTGCGAAGAAACCACTGGCCTTCGATGTTGCCTGTAGCAGAAAATGCCCAGCAAGAGCCGCAGTTCCCTTGATTTTTCACCTCAGAGACCGCACCCTTCTCGCGCCAGTCACAACTCTCCGGAATATCTTTACTTGGATAGCTGACTATTTTGTCAGCTGGTCGGTTTGACAGACTGACGGGCTGGTTGAGATAAATTCTCGCAAATTCAGACTCTACAAGAATGTACAATAAAATATGCCAAGTAAAGACTTACGTGTAAAGTGGAAAAACTCGGTAACCCCGTACTCAGCTGTTCCCTGATCGTAGTACTGCAGAAGCAGGGCTTTAAAGTAATTTTCACAGAACGTGGAATAACGATACTCATCTACAATCAAAGTAACGATGAGACAGCAGTAGTCTAACCTTCTGTGCCGAAGGTTTTATTAAATTTGGCTTTGAAATGTTGAAATTCAACAGTCAAGTCGATCGGTAGGCTTGCACCGAGATACTTGAAGAGGAAATAGATGTCTGGGAAAGTGATCTTACGATATAAGGCCATTTGGGTTCCTCTGTCGTATAGGTTGTGCAATGTGGCACAATTTCTCGAAAACTCAACAGCTTGCCTTCTCGCGTCAGCGGACAGTTCAAAAACTGTGTGATCAAAATTGAGTATAAAGTGTAAACAACGAACCTGGAGACTTTTTACGGCGCATGTGTCACTGCTCGGCCGATGCGGATCTTTACAAATTAGCGTCAAAGCCTGCATTTGTAGTGGCCGGTTTCGAGGCGTCAACAACTAGGGGGTGTTGCAGATTAGGAAAGGCATACATACCCGAAGAAAGGGTTCATTGGCAAAGAGCAACTGGACTGAACCCTCTTGTGGAGACAGCTGAAAGGAGTCATATCGATTTAGGGCTGTATGTGACATGAGTTGCAAGGACTTAGCCCATTCACGCGGAGGAGGACAGGTGCTCCGCAGCAACACGAGAGTAAGGAAGAGTAACAGGCAGAGAGTAGGGACGAACAACGCTCTTTGTGTTGTTTCAAGCATTTTTCCTGAAACAAAAAGGATAAGACTATAGCCTACGGACTTTTCCGAGACAGAAGGAAGTTCGAATAAAACAAGATAGGGTGAGTAGGATGAAGAAACTGAAACAAAGCACGAAGCAGTAAATAACTGGTAAGGGGCAAAACACCCTGGCATTTGGAAAACGTCTGAAGCTATGGACAAAGAAAGACAGTCTACTGAAAATTCAAAAAGGCAAAATCTGATACCTCCTGTCGAAAAGGTATTTCAGTGTAGACACACATTACCATGAGGCTCAGTTCTGAACTCGATCACATCAAGGTGTTCGTTAAAACGCCCGTTCCCCTCATCCGAACAGCCACTACTTTAAACGGGGTTTGATATGCTAATTACATACTTTCGAACTTTCAAGAGTTATTTCTGTCCTGCGTTATTAAAAGGAACTGCAAAAACAGTACCAGGAGATGACTGTATAGAGTTGGCGTCAGCATTGCAGGGCTAAAAAGAAAGCTTTCCCCAACGCTATGGTGAGGGAGCGGTGGAAATGTCACCTGGTCTCGCTTCATGTCACTACAGCCGATTACAAGCTTGCAGGTAAAGCCATTCAAAGGAAACTAATCCTACTTTACTTTTATAGTGCGCAGACTTCTAAAGAGCTTCTCAACTGTTTTGTTCATATAATTTGCGAAGAAAAACGGATTAATTTTTACCAGTCTATCGGTCGTGAACACGCAAGGAAGAACATGAACATAAGGAATGAGAAAAAATGAGTGTGAATAAAGATTAAAAACTGCAAAAAAGAACAAACTTCACTCCCGAATTGCGATATAAAAAGCAACACCGCATCGAGCACCCTTTGCTGCCGCCAATAGTCAGTAATCTGTTCAGCTTGAAGCAAGTTTAATAATTTTATCGGAGTCAGTTTTATGGAATGCAAACTCAAGACTGAAACCAGCCGTCTTCATTCTTGTGAATTATGGCCGAAAAAAAGACGACCCATAAATAGTCCATAACAGGTTAGATGTGGAAGGGAAACACGAGAAACATTTATCTATTTTTGGTAATATTTACAAGGTGTTACAAGGAGTTACCCTAATAGCAATTTGTAGACCTGTAGACCTGATAGCTTATACACACTCAATATCTCAAATTTAATTGGCTAAAATATCAGGGAAATTATTGGTCAGAACGCCTCAATCCGAATGCGTGCAATTTGATTGGCCCTGTGAACTGCTGTGTCTGGCGGCGAGTTTGGACGGCATTCTGTCGTGTTGCACGTGAGCCGCTGGACGCGTAAGTGGGCTGTGATTGTGGTGGCTTTATTTGTTGCTAAAATTTTAACATTCTGAATTTTTTTAGTAGTATGTGGAAGCCTAAATCAAGGACTACCCTTTGGAGAGAAGCTAAACGTGATTATCATGCGTTGCTTCGTAAAGTTGAGGAGGCAGACAGGAAATCTTGGCCGACGACGTCGGATTCTGATGAAGATTCCTCGTTTAGTGAATCTTCCAGCTGTTCTTCATTCGGAACGTCAGATTACGGAACAGACTTCATGGAGGAGTCGAACTGTCTGCATTTTCCAATGTTTGAGGTTCCAAACGAAGGACCAAGTATACAACAGGCCATTGAGGAGCCAACTCTTCGAGATGGACTGAAGATGTGGGCAGCAAAATGTGACCCACCAACAAGCCATCTCACGGAACTGCTTAGAATATTGCAACGGGTTCACCCGGAGTTACCGGGCGATGGGCGAACGATTCGGGAACGCTCTAGCAAGCGGACGCCCGTGACGGCAATGGGCAGCGGGCAGTATGTTCATTTAGGACTTCTCAATGGCTTAACTAACCAGGTAAGTCAACCCACGGTGCATATTGAAGGAAATGAGGTAGTTATTTATTTATCTATTGATGGTTTGCCTTTATATAGGAAGCGTAGATGTGATTTTTGGCCCATTCTTGCTAGAATAATGGAGCCGCAAAACTCATCAAATTTCAAAGTTTTAAAAGCACAGTTAGGTGATATATTGCATTGCTGTCCATTGCCATCGGAAGTCCGCAAGTACACGTCGTTCCTCGTTGACGATCAATTTGTCCTCATCGAGATTAATGACCGTTGGGACGTCAAGAGCCAAATTAATTTAAATGTTGGCTAGCAGGTAAGTTTCCCTGTTAAACATACTTTGCTCTTTCCTCGAATGCTGTGCTTGCCTTTGTACTACATGCCATTTCACAAATAAAACCTTTACCATAGCTTCCAGTTTCATTGGAAGCGTCTTTTGCCTAGCCTGGTTCCTGCTTTAACAGCAACCAGTCGTTTAATAGGCGCTTAATGCGACCTTTTCATTTTAGACTTGTCATGTCTGACGGCAACAGCTCACGACGCCAATCTGGTCGCGATAAACGTACACCCACAAAATTACACGATTATCTCCGCGGAAAGGTCCGCATTTCGTCATCGTCCTCATCTGTAAGCAGTTCATTTGCCTACATGGTGTGTTTCAGGAATCTGATAGTAGTTCCTCTGCTAGCGGAGTTACAATGCCATCGTGTCGGTCACCGACGCCTTCGGCCGTAACTGGTAAGAATGTGCGCTACAACGACTACGCTTTGTAGGCAGCCAGATACCTAAACGCCACCGCCACAGGAGACGAGGTTTTGAGAAAGCGGTTTTACAGTACCTAAACCATCTCAATAACTTCATGCTCAGTATTTCTGATTTTCTCGTCAAGAGTAACAAGCAGTTACTGGAAAATCAGATGCTTCTCCTGCAGGCGATAGAAGCACGGGGCGCAAACACTTTAAATCCTATCAAAACGCACGCCGTCATTTCCTCGCGGGTATCGAACCTGCTGGAATACGACGGCCTTCTGTCTCGCCTGTCCGACGCTG
>JAYGXS010000001.1:92252847-92280445 GCA_036362985.1 Ligula intestinalis
CATATGTTGACAGCCCAAAGAGGGCTTTTGAAAATTCAACATTGTATCAGCTTCTGACAGGTAAATTTTTGTGCATTCCGCTTTATCTGTTATCAACGCAGAGGTGGCAACTGTGTGGTGCTTATCACACAACGAAGATCGTGCAGAAATTAGAAAAGCATTCATAAAGGCCTTCAAGAAGGCCTACAAAAGACTGAACAGGGGCAAATATATCACCCCGAAACGTTCACGATTTTACGGTGAGTTCTTTTAACACTTCTACTTACATCAGTCAACTTACTGCATACATGTATGCAGTAATACTGCAGTAATGCCTACAAAACTGATACAAACTTAACTAAATTAAATAATTTTATTTATTTGCAGAAGACCACGGCCCCAGCGATGACGGCCCCGGCTCATCTGGCGCAGTGACTGGCCAATCACTACCGTCCGCAAGCACATCTGTGATATGTATATAAAATTTACAAGACCGCCAACGAATTTTTTTGTACACTAATATTTTTTACCCTTTACTTACATAATAAAGTTTCCAACTATTAAATGTCTTCAATAACATGTCTACAACGGCGTTTCTAAAAAAAGGGGGCTTTTCGCGATAAAGGAGGTAACCCCTGTCCGGCGGAAAATTTTGGGTCTACATGTAGACCCAATGTAGAGCTCCCGTAGGATCCTACATGTTGTTTCAGGTAGAGCTCCCGTAGAGTCCTACTGCGTAGACTTGTAGGATTCCCGTAGAACTCCAGTAGGATTCCACTTGCTATTAGGGTATTTTCACTGTTCGCTCTATTTTCCTTTGGTCCACTGTATTGGCTCGTGCCATTTGGCATTGCCAATAAGGTGAGGTATTATTTTTAATGTGCCAACATGCATGTAAACAAATAGGGAGTTCAAAGGTACAAATCTACATTTCCTTTAAATAAACTCCCTAATAGCAATTTGTAGACCTGTAGACCTGATAGCTTATACACACACAATATCTCACATGTCATTGGCTAAAACTACTGCGCAATGATAGGTCAGTGTTCGCGAATGTGAATGCGTGCAATCTGATTGGCTACTGGAATTGTTGCGATGGCGGCAACTTTGAAAGCCATTCTATCATATCGCACGTGCACTGTTGAACGCGTAAGTGGGCTCTGAATGCGGTGGTTTTATTTGTGGCGCAAATTCTAATATTCAGCTTTTTTTGTAGTATGTGGAAACCTACACCAAGAAATACCGTCTGGAGCTGAGCACAACGCGATTATAATGCGTTGCTGCGGAAAGTTGAGGAGGATGACGAACATTCGTTGACTACGTCTGCTTCGGATGAATATTGGTCGTCAACCGAATCATGCAACACATCAAGGTATGGACAATTGGAGCGCAGCACAGGAGAATCAAGTAGTTGGAGCCTTCCAACTTTTGAAGTTCCCGCAGAGGGTCCAAGTATGCAACCGCCCTGCGAGAAGCCAAGTCTACTTGAAGAACTGAAGTTATGGGCCGCAGAATGTGACCCGAAGACTATCCACCTTACAAAACTCCTAAAAATACTCCGACAATATCACCCGGAGCTACCTACAGACGGCCGTACACTTCGTGAAATATCAAGCAAGCATACACCCGTGACTGCAATGGGTAGCGGGGAATATGTTCATGTCGGACTTATGAAATGTCTAACGAAGCAGGTAAGTGACCCATCATTGCATATAAATGGAAATGAAATTGTTGTTTTTTTTATCCATGGATGGCCTACCCTTATATAGGAAAAGGAAATGTGATCTATGGCCAATTCTTGGCTGAGTAATGGAACCGTTTGTAGGTAGTGTGTTCCCTTTTGGGGTATATAGCGGAAAAGGCAAGCCGTCGGACGTGCAAGCGTATCGTAAGACGTTGATAAGGGAACTATCCTACCTATCAAGTAGAGGGCTTTATGTTGAAGCACTGGACCAAACGTTTAAGTTTAAAGTGGGAGCTATCATTTGCGATGCTCCTGCGAGGGCTTTTATTAAGCAAATAAAAAATATTAATGCGTATTACGGGTGCGAGCGGTGCAAAGTGAAGGGAATACGTCATCCCACGTGGAGGAAGGTGGTTTACGATATTGTCAGTGAACATAAATGAAGCGATGAAGATTTTTATGATCAAATGGATGACTGCCATCGTATTGGCAGATCACCATTGCTATCATGTCATATAGGAATGATTACTTGTTTTCCGTTAGATCCACTACATCTTGTTTACCTAGGTGTCATGAGAAGGCTCCTGAAGTTGTGGGTTAAAAGCCCACAGGGAACTAAGTATAAGATGTCCCCTGAGGCTGTAGTCAAAGTAGATGAACAGTTGAAAGCTATTAATCGGTATTTACCAAGGGAATTTAGTCAGAGAGCGCGATCTCTTAGTGAGTGGGAATATTGGAAAGGGACTGAATTAAGACAATTCTTACTCTACACAGGGGTAGTTGTTCTTAAGTATGCTATTAAGCGTAAGTATTGGAAACAGTTCATGCTTCTCTCTACCGCAATTCGTTGTCTAGTAAGCCCTAAATCTTGCAAAGATTGGGTTCCATACGCAACAACTTTGCTTAAGCGTTTTATTGAAAAGCATGAAGAACTGTATGGTCTAGGGGAAATGGTGTACAATGTACATAGCATTGTTCACCTACCAGAGGACGTTGCGCGTCACGGTCCGTTAGAAAGATTTTCTTCTTTCCCATTCGAGAATTACTTAGGGATGATTAAGGATATGGTAAAAAAGAGGGATCAAGAGCTACAGCAAGTAGCAAGGCGTTTACAGGAGCTTTTAAGAGTCACACGATCCATACCAGGTCCATTTGAATGGACTTGTAAATTTGAACACTTGAGTGGACCACTGCCACCGGCAGGTGGTGGACCGTGCACGCAGTTCTCTTCTGTTAGTAAGGGGAGCCTTTACATCGGGACAATTCCCGCGAATGGGTCCATCTCCATCGATGGGAAACTATTGTGTATTAAGAACATTGTTCGCTATCCCTCAGGTGTAATAATCTTAGTTTACGTCCCATATAAAGATATCGATGATTAAACACTTTGGACTCCTGCCCCTTGCCGTCGCATGTTGAGAAGTACACATCCTTCCCCGTGGATGACTACTACGTCCTCATGGAGATTAATCAACGTTGGGACGTGGATGACAAGGTGACTTAAATGTTCTTCTCACATGCAGGTAAGAATCTCCTGTTTTTCCATAACTTTTTTGACGTTTACTTTTGCTTTTCTTATGTACCCAAAATTTAAATAAACGGTACACTTGTACTTCTCTGAAAACAGAAAAAAAAACATACGTGCGTTACAGTGATTTTAGATAGTGCATTTGCTGTATTATGTATTCTGTTCGAAAGCGTGTCGGAAAATACTTATGTACAAGGAACGTTCACGTTGTGAAGTTACAAAACAATTGTGGACGATTTGGGTAGTTTTATTGTGTTTTGTACAACTATAATAACAACTATAATAACTGATAAAAAAGGATCTTCAGGCCTTCGCCCAGTGGTGTTGCACATGGCGCCTCACCCTTTCATGGCACAAATGTTCCGTTATGGTTGTTGGCGACGATCATCAACCGGAATTAAGCATTGACGGCCACGAACTAAATGTCCCAGGAGTTATCAAGGATTTGGGCATATCCTACTCTAATAGTCTCAATTTGTCAGAGCACTGTGCCCTGATAGTCTCGAAAGCACGCCGAACCACCGGATTTATCCTTAAAAATTTTAAGACTATCAAGGTTAGAACTAGCCTTCAGAATATGTACGTGAGACCTAGTCTTGAATACTGCTCACCTTTGTTCAGTCTTCTGCGCAGTAGTGAACGGAAGAAAATAGAATCGGTGCAGCACTTCTTCACTAGAAGAGTTTTCACTGCAGAACACCGTAACTTAACCGACCAACAAAGGTGCGAACTTATAAAGCTGGATCCCCTATGGCTTCGTCGATTGCAGAAGGGTCTATTTTTACTGTTTAAACGTTTGAATGGTCAAACCTTTAATCCTCTTAGTACAATAAGGCAGCTTGAGCACTCTCGACGCGCCAGTCATCGAGACGTATTTTTATTTCTTCCTATGGCACGCACAGTTAAGTACCGGCAATTCTTTTCAGTAAATGCCATATCAATCTGGAATAAGCTGCCCAAAAGTATAAAAACCCAGCAAAACTACCCTATGTTTAAGAGAGCTATAACTAGTTTTCTACATTCAGGACAACTTTCACGAATTTTGGGTGCTGACTCGGTGGAATCTCTCTTTCACTCTGATGGCGTTCGTGGACTTTGAACCCCGCCAGGCTTCACTGCTGAAGACTAATGCGGCTGAAGCAGCAGCCCGCAGTCTGCTAACCTTTCAGCCGATAGCGCGCAACTTTTGCCGACAACCATTGAAGGAAGACTGAGAACACTGTGTTCTTGTGCCAACCCTCTCCGTCTGGAACTAATGTTTTTAAACGATATGAAACAGTTCTCCTGCTGATGAGTCACCTCAGCTTACAACTGTACATTTATTCCGTTTGTAGCATACCTTTGAAGGCAGGTTTTTTACTTGAAACAAACTCGCTATCTCGCCCAGTATTGACAAAAAACAAAACCTGAAACAAAACCAATACTGGCTGCAACATAGGGAGTTTGTTTTAGGTTTTTTCCGGTCTTCGAGGTGTTGGAATGCGCCCAAGAGGTGCATTACCAACTCTTTACAATTGCCTGTAAACTGGCATAATAAACATATTATATAATCATTTTTAAAATTGAATAAGAAAATTGATAAAATGTCCGCATCCAGATTACTGTTATTGTATCGACACAGATACATAGTATCCTACCCTCATGGCAATTTGTAGTCCTGTGGTCCTGTCAAGTCATGCACACTGTAGCGATTGTGATGAACTAATGGTCATCAGATAAGTAAGATTTTTTGGTTTTTGTGGTTGCGTTGTGTGATATGATTGGTGGTTTCTGTCGGTGGATTACGTCTTAAATTTTTCGTTTGGCGCGGTATTCGAACACTGTCACATGCGCCATCATGACATCCTCTACTGCTGCTGAGGCAAAATTTAGGGAGAGCCTCTGCGATCGATTTTTTGAGTTGCTGAAGGACCTTGACGAAACTATTAACCAGTTCAGTAAAGTGAGGATGATATTTAGAAGTCTACTTTTATATAAGGTTTATTTGTAAAGCACATCTTTGGCGCCGTCAAAAACCCCGGAAGGCAGGAAAAAACCTAACCCAAACCCCTTCTTTCGCAGTGAACATTGTATTTGTTTTGTTCTTTTGCTAGGTTAATAGTGTGCGAAATAAGGAGTTTGTTTTCAGTGAAAAAACCTCACTTCTAGGAAACAAATCTAGAAAAAACATGAAATAAAATAGCTATACATTGTAGGTGTTACGGTTTTATAATAAGAATACTTGGGGTCTGGAAAAACTGTCATGTCCTTTAACTGAGGTATACTTAGCTGCGGTCAGTTTAAAGGCGAAAAAATCAGCTGAGGACATCGCATCTACCGTATGCATGGGTCTGCTCGATACGGAAATTCCAATCGTTGTCCAGTGGCACAAGTTTGCTAATTAGATTGGACGTTGCAGACGTCTAAGGTGGGTCGAGGCAGCTGCGAAGCACCATCGTCATTCAAGTGCATCGGCAGAAGACCCTTGGCGTTTCGTTTGTCGAATATCTAAGTGAGATTGAGATTTACATCATTAGTATTTATACTTCTGATACATTATAAGAGGAAACAATATATATTTTAGTATAGTTGAAGAGAAATTTATTTTCTTTCATAATAATTTTTTATAAACATTCAGATATTAGTTGAGGAATATTGGAATAGATAAATTGTTCTTAGTTTTTGTTTTTTATTTTTATTTTTAAGGATTGGAAAAGGAGGAAAGGCACAATTGTGCTTAAGCTTTGATTTTATCAGCGTTGGAAACCGTCGACTGGAAAGCTTCCAGCATTGGCCAGTTTTCTCCAAAATGTTCGGGAACTCTCCTGGACCGTTAGATCCCTTTTGGTCCGAATTGGACGTCAAAGAACTGGTTAGCAAAGTGTCCTATTTTGTTCAGAAATATGTGCGTCATGTCATTTGAGAAGAACTGCTTGGTCTTTCTTCTAAATTCGGCTAAACTGTGGCTTTTGCGAATATCGTTGGTTAGGGCATTCCATATGATCGCATATCTTATGGTGTAGAAATTTGATCGCTGGGCCATCCTAGCTTTAGCGTTATGAATTGTATGCTGGTTGTTTCTAGTGGGACGGGAACCGTTTTGATTTTTTAACATATTATTGCTAAGGATGTTTTGATTATGTGTCACTTTGAATAGGAAAGTTAAACAATTTTGGAGTCACCTTTGTCAGAGGGATTTAAGACCATATCTATTGTACATTATTGAATAGGAGTCTCGGGCGTCATCGCGTTTACACAGAACTCTGGTAAACCTTCGCTGGATTTTTTCTAGTTTCTGTCTGTCATCTGATGACATGGTACCGAAAAATATTGAGCAGTAATCTAGAATAGGTAAAACGTACATTTTGTAAAGTTTAGTCTTAAGTGTAATTAATGTGAAATTTTTACTTATGAAGCCACATAGTCGATTGGCTTTTGGTGCGATTTGTTTAACATGTGGGGATAAGTCAAGAGTATTAGAATAGCTAAGACCTAAATCTTTTAAAGATGTTAGCTCTTTTATTTCTTGACCACTAAACATTATGGGGGGAAGTTTTAGTGGTCCAAAAATCATGAGATGACATTTTGTTGGTGAAAACGGCATTTGCCACTGAACACTCCAGTCGTTTAGTTTTTGAAGGTCTAATTCAATTGTTCGATGCACACTACTTACCGAATTTTTGTTATAGGCATATGCGAGTTTTAAGTCATCTGCATCTAAAAATGTTTTAACAAAAGTTGATATAGTGTATAACTTGTGAATGTCAATGAGAAATAAGAGGGGGCCTAGGATAGTGCCTTGAAAAACACCACTGCTTATATGAGCTGGTTCTGATACTATATTTCGAAGTTGTACTACTTGGAATCGGTTTTGAAGATAGGATTTGAGAAAATCAAGGAGGGGGGGGCCGAATCCCGTGACTCACTAGCTTCACGATCAGTCTTTTATGGGGAACTTTGTCAAAGGCTTTTTTTAGATCAAAGTAAATTGTAGCTACCGTGTTCCCATCATCTCGATTTCTGGAGACGAATTCCAAGAAAGTGAGATGGCAGGACTGACATGACTTTTTGGGTAAAAAGGTATGTTGAGAGGGAGGTATGAGATTTACATTCGTCAGATAGTCCAACATTTGGTTATAAATTATTTCTTCTAAGATTTTTGCTAAAACCGATGTTCGATGAACACCACGATAATTTTGGGCATTGGACCGATTTCCGTTTTTGTAAATTGGGGTGATACATGATTTTTCCATATTTCTGGATAAGTACCATTTGACTGCAGTAACGAGAAAAGGTTAGACAGAAGTATTGGGGCATATGTCATATGTCTCAGTATGCAAGGAGGGATTCTACCCGTTCCATATGATGTGGAATTGGACAGTTGGCGGATAGCTTTCTCTACAGTTTCTTCGTTAAACAATATCTCTTTTAATACTAGTGCCGTCATTTCTGTTGGTTGGGGGATTGGTTCTTCCTCGACTAAATAGTTGGTTGAGAAATACTCGTTGAAAAGATTTGCTATTTGGTTGTCATTTGTTATTACTATTCCTTGGTCATCAAGCATGATTCGGGGGCCTTGTTTTTGATGATTATTTATTTGTTTCCTGAAGATTTGGGCTGTCCCTTCTGAGGACATGATTGCCCGATGTTCTGCTGCTATCGTCTCATTTGTTTCAATGTTCTGGGCTAACTCGTGAATCATTGTAATGCGTCTGAGCGTAGATAGATAACTAATACATGGGTCGTGGAGTTGTTTTTTAAGTTTTTTTTAGCCGTTTGGAAAGGAAGTTTGGGATAAGTGATTTCTTACATGGGGATCTCTCGTCAATTAGGGTATCTCGAATTAAATAAAGGGTGGCATATAATATGTTTACAGCTTCTAGAGGGGATGCTGTTAGGAGGAAAGAGCTCCCAGCAAGCGGTTACTATTTCAAGGCAGGACCTTCACATAAATATCCTGTGGTGTCCATACATGCGGACAAATTTGTGTATGCCAGCAGAAAATATGGATGCGTCATGGCTCCGACGAAAAAGTATGGTAAATTGTAATTGCGCTTGATTTCAACTGGTAGGCGTGTTGGATGTAAGGCATACTTCAACGTCTCTCACAGGACGAAGAAGGGTCTCGCCGGTACGACCTTTAAGTTGGAGCATAATCATGATTCTGTCCCTCCCGAAAATATTGAAACGACGAATAATGATCAGGAGCATCCTCTGGAGGACTTTCGCAGGCTGAGTCAGTCATCCCCAAGAAGTTAGTTTTGTGATCTATGCTAATTACCGGGCATTAGCACACAATCAAGGTCTACTTCTGCGAACTCAATTTAGAAGAATCATGCAGGACGGTACCTTCCATACGCTTGATGATCTTTTGTCAAAAGTTAGAGATTTTGAGAAGGTAAGGGAGAATATTTTTACCCTGTTTTAATTTTCAGGCAGCAAACTGCAACATCAGAATAAAACGCAGCATTAAGCTGCCAACGGCTCACCCCGCCTATACCAGTGTGAAATATAAATATATTACTTTTGAATGTGTTCATGCCGGCATGCCTAATCGAAAAAAACGTATGGAGGCGAACTAGGTAATTTCTTTTAACTTAAATGCAAACGTGTTAGATCAATGAAATTTGGATGCATGGCGAGATTTACAGTCGCCTAATGTAAAGGCGACCTTCAAGTGAAATCGCTACACCTCCTGCATAACCACGTCTGTAGTCGTGCGCTGGTGTCCGCCTATCCAAAGATCAGAGCGTTTGAGGGCGAAGCCGGTAAACGGCTTCTCACACTGAAAAATCTGTTAAGGCCCTCTGCTGGTCGGATAAAATTGTATTTGAAAGGTAAGATTTATGAAAGGCTAAAATTTTTGTAGATTCCACTGGCATTAATTACAGAATGAAGGACCTGGCCAATATGCGACGGCGCATAATGCGGTCGGATCCCTCTGCGTTGGGGATGACGGAGGCCCTTCAAAACATGGGGGTGGGAGTATTGCTGACTACAAGTACGGCGCAGGAGGGCTCGAAGCCATTTGCTTCACAACACCACGCCTCCAAACCGTGTTTGCTCAGTGTGCGAAGGTGGTGCAGATGGACGGCACATACCGAACGCACCGTCATGGGTTTCCAATGTACCACGTAGTGGTAACCAATAAGCACGGTCATGCTCGGTCCGTGTTCTACGCTTTTCTCGTTTACGAGACGGCCGAGTCCATCGAATGGGTCGTTCGTAAGTGTAAAGAAATTATGGGCGCTGCTACCCTGGAAATACGGACGGTTTTCCTGGACAAGGATGCCAAGGAAATAAAAGCCTGGGAGGAATTATTCCCGGAACAGGACATAACTATTTTAATTTGTTCTTTTCATGTTCTTCAGGCCTTTCGGCGTAAGGCAGTTAGGGTCTTCTCAACAGAGGAAGTGAATGAAGTTATGACTTATGTCAAGAGGGCTGTGAAAAAATTGAGTCTTTCAAAATTTAATGAAACAATGCAGCACATTGAGCGTCATTTTCCTTAATTGTGGCCATATATTTGCGACAATTGGCTTTGCTGCGTGCGCTCCTGGGCCCACCATGCCCGAGGTGCTGTCACTACATACGGGGACCATACGATGAATAAGACTGAAAGTCTTAATCGTATGATCAAGGAGTGGTGCAAGTCTTTTATGAGCATCGCAGATTGCGTATGCCAACTGGCTAAGTATGTTGTGACAAAGGACATAGAGTTCGAACGGTTGGAGGCGGAAGAATACTGCCGTCGCAGGCAGTATAACGACCGAACTCGACATGTTGCAGCTCTTTGTCAGCGGCTGACCGCTTACGCGTCGGAGGTCTACCTCAAGCATATTGATGAGAAGAGGAGAGACACATGTATAAGTGAAAGGATGGACTCGTGTAGATGTCGATTCTTTTTGAATTGGGAACTGCCATGTGTCCATATAACAAATTATATTGCTGCAAAGAAAGTTGACCCCCAGCTCAGGTTAAGGGGTTGTCGGTGGCTGAAAAGCCATGAAGTCTTTCAGATCTGCCATACTCAGGTTAGTTCTACTTCTCAACCTGTAACTTCTTTTTATGCAGACGTCGTCCTTGAGGATAGACTACCTCAGTGTACTGAGAACTACAGGTACACTGAGGCTATGAAGGCCTTTGAGCCTCTTCTTCAAATGATGAGGGTTAGTGACCACAGGCGCTTCACCATGTTGCTTAACAACTTTAAGACCTATGTGAGCGCAGTTACCAGCGGCATTACCTTGGAACCCGAAGAGGAGTCGTCGTCGCACTCTTCAGAGGCTGAGGGGGATGTCGGCGAGGGCCGGAGGGTTGTGCGCTCCGTTACGAGGCCGGTGGGCAATATGTTGTGTGCACATGCCGGGGACGAAAATGACCAGCCTATTTTAGTGTTGCAGAAGGACAGATGGCTTCCAAGTAGCCACATGCGCGGTCGACCTCGTATTAAGCAACCCACACGAACCTGTGCATCCAGAAGTCGTTCTTATACCAGGGACACTAACCAGCCTGGTACTAAGTAACCTAGGACTGTCATGACATGTGTCTGTGAGTAGACAAGGTATAGTCAGCACTGCACCGCTAACCGTCCATATTGTCATGACATATGTTATCTACGGCAGCTAAGTACATGTGGCCGTGGCTAGACAATGTGAAGTAAGCAGGGCACGGCTGCCAGTCGCCTAACGAACAGTCAACGCGTGGTCCGGCCTTGGAACTTGCTACCACGCGAGACGGTTTCCGCTGACAAAATTGCGGAATTTAAAAGAAGACTTGATGTGATTTTATTTGACAAAAGGAGACTTTTACAACACGATTTCCTACTGCCAGCACTGTGAACAATTTTTCTGGCTTAAGACCGTTATCATTCTTTTCCGTGAAAATTCACTCGAAATTCTGTTATGAGATCATATGTGCTCCCCCCGACTGCACATTAACTGTAAGAATAACCTGTTTGCGTTACATTAATAGGGTCCTCAAGGGCATTTCTTGCCTGTTACCCTTAAAATATACATATACATATAAAAAAATATATAGTCACGGATATATTTTAATGCTGGCATATGCCAGTTGTTATCGTTGATACCTCCCATTCGCATGATGCCCTCTTTTTACAACCCTTACTAACCCATATATGCTCATATGTAAGTTAGGAATGCCGACACTGAGTGACCACTGCCAAGGAGTCTTCACACTGCTTATTGCCCTACAGATGGCATTACTGATATATGCTAGTTAGTGCCATTATCATCTACCAGTTTAATTTGCTAATTTTAATTGACGTATACCGAACCACTCTGGTAGGGCCTTTACATCCCCAAGAGTGTGAAGTACCCTGGGTTGCCTGACCCATCTATTTCGCAAAAATCAGTCTGTTAACTCGTCCACATTTTTTACCATTGTTTCCCTACGCCCACATCTCAAATGCTAAAAGCGCCTCTTTCAGTGCCCTTCCTAAAAGTTATACTACGTTCTCCCCCTTCCTTTTCCGGTTTGTTTTACTGTTCATATATCGTTTATGTTTTGGTTATTTTCGGTTGCATATTATACCCGCCCTCCCAGCTAGTTTACTTACATAGTACAAATAGGCCCTCTCATAGCGACCTAACCTGAACCATGTGTGTTTTGTTGGCCTAAAACCCGCTCAATTCAATTTGTCAGGACTCGACGTTCGGTTGGCGCCTTCGACGACTCCGATAAGTCTACTCCAATTTTGCCCTTATCTATCATTTTGGTGTTATAATCCACCAATCTCTCCCTTCTCTACGTTATAAACTTTTCTAATTCGATCGTTTTTCCCGTTTCTACCGTGTTCAGAGAGACTATTTTGGTTACACGTTTTGTTAGATTTTTCTACATCGTTTTCTGTTACGCATCTATTTCTGATACACTCCAATGTTACCAATAAACAGTTCTACCACTACTATCAATTCCTAACGTAATGAATTCCAGAGGCGGTTTTGACGGTTCACAGTTGGGCCGTTCGTTCAACGAGGCATATGAAGTCACATCCCTGTTTCAGAATACTCCCCCATAAGTGGGTGTGTGAACTGAACCCTCCTCCACTGCGGATTCTCCTTATCCTATTGATTACCCATCGACCAACCCTTTTTCGATCTCATATCGACCCGTTACCGTCCACTGTACTCCGGCCAATAACCCACTTGAGGACTATCCCTTCGATCCCCTGCCCCCAGTCAGCTCGGCCGCTACAATGGTGGTGCTAGCATTCATAGACCCCCTCTCTCGCCCTCACCCTATTCAGGCCGCTTACGGCACCCAGATTCCGATCGTAGGCTCTATTTTCCTAACTTTCGTTTTTTGTGATTCCCGTCTTTCACATGATTTTCTAGTTACCCCCTCTAACCCCTGGCCGGTAGTTTTAGTGCTTGATTTCTTGACTCATAATAACTGCGTTATTTACGTCCAGGATCGTCGAATTGTCCTTGCCCAAGCCGACGATTTCCCACACCCCAGCTCGTCACCCCCACCCAACCCAGACATTGACTTTGACCTTATGTATAATACCGTTATGGCGACCACGGCCCTCGCAACCTCATCCCTAGAAGACATACTACCCTCTTCATCTACAGTGGGTACCACCACTCGCGAACAATTACGCGACATCCTCGAATCCTTCCCCGGCATTTTCTCCTGGTCCACCAAGACACTATCGATGTCGGCGACGCCAAACCTATCTGGCAACAACCCCGCCGCATCCCAGTCCACTACCGAGCCGAAGTAGACAAGATTATCGATGAACTCATACAAGGAGAGATAATAAAACCATCGTCATCCCCCTGGGCCTCACCTATTGCCCTAGTTCCCAAGAAACACGGTTCCCTCCTACTATGCATCGATTACCGACGACTCAACGCAGTCACGGTTCGTGATTCCTTCCCCCTTCCCCGGCTCGATAACACCCTTGAGTCCCTCTGTCACGCCTGTTGGTTTTCCACACTTTACCTCAAATCAGGCCATTGCCAGGTCGAAATACACCCCCAAAGACCGCCCCAAGACTGCATTCATCGTTCCCCAAGGACTCTTTGAATTTCAGACTCTCCCGTTCGGCCTCTGCAATGCAACCACCACCTCCTAGCGGTTGATGTTCCACGTCCTACAGCAACTTATACCCTCCCAATGCCTCGTTTACCTCGACGACATCATAGGCTTCGGACACTCCATAGAACAACATAACGCTAACCTACGTTTAGTATTGGAAGCACTGCACTCCGCTGGCCTTACCCTCAACCCCAAAAATGTGTGTTTCTACGCTCTTAAGTACAGTTCATAGGACACCACATATCTCCCGGCCACATTGCACCCCTTCCCGATCGCGTGCAACTCATACAATCCTGGCCAAAACCTAATAACCAGAAGGAAGTGCGCAGTTTCCTCGGATTGGCATCATACTACCACCGCTTCATACGCCACTTCGCGCATAAAGCCGGTCCCTTACATAAACTTACACTGAAAAACCAACCATTCTACTGGTTCACCGAATGCGACACCGCCTTCGATGACCTCCGTAATGCACTATGCTCCGCCTTCATCTTGGCACTTCCCAATATCGACGCCGATGCCCCACCCTTCATCCTGGATACTGACGCCAGCAAGTCCGCTGTCGTTGCTGTCCTCTCGCAAACCGGCACTGGCGGAGCCGAACACCCCATCTGCCTTGCCAGTAAAACTGTCTCCGGCAATGAGCGGAACAACTGCGTTTACCGCAGAGAACTCCTCGCGGTCGTGACCTTCATCGACCAATTCAGACACTTACTAATCAGTAAGGAATTCATCCTGTGCACCGATCACCAAGCCTTAAATGGCTGGATTCATTTAAAGACCCAACAGACAAATTTGCCCACTGGCAAAATTTTTCGCAAGACTTCCACTACAAATGTGTATACCACCCCGGCCACCTTCACGGTAATGCAGACGCCCTCTCTCGATTTCCCCACGCCCCGAACTCAATGACACACACCCCCGAATCCGTTAATGCCTTGGTAACTTCTGAACCCAACCGACTTCAATGGTCATCTGCCCAACGCTCCGACCCTGACACCTCTATAATTTAGCGCCATTTAGCCGACAGCCAGTCAAAACCGCGAGAACAGGAAATGCGCGGTTCCAGCGCAAATGCACGCCTCCTTCTAAACCAGTGGCCACATGTACTGATACCAGACGACATACTCTTTCATCGCGACCCTGATTCCCATCGACTGCGCCCCGTCATCCCCAGTTGCCTCATTGACCCTGTACTCACCCACATCCACTCAGATCTAGGGCACATTGGACAACGACAAACCGAGTCAGCTATTCGTTCTCGCTTCTGGTGGCCACAGCTCCGGTTGTCCATCGTACGATTCTGCCAAAGCTGCCCAATTTGCGCCTCACAAAAATCTCCCAATCCCACCCCAAGAGCCCCGATGCAACCTGTGACGACCGGTTACCCGGGAGAACGTGTTAGTCTGGACATCGTGGGTCCTCTACCCATCTCCTTTTGAGGATACGTATACATCCTCCTCCTGGTTGATTTCTTCACCAACTGGGTAGAAGCCGTACCGTTGAATAACCAAAAGGCCTATTCCGTGGCCAATGCGGTCACCCGCACCTGGATCAGCCGTTGGGGCGCACCCAATTCCTTCCATTCGGACTGCGGCAGCAATTTTGACTCCTTACTCTTCAAGGACGTTTGTCAACTCCTCGACGTTCACAAGACCCGCACCACGCCATACCACCTCGAAGGCAACGGCCTCGTCGAACGGACTAACCGCACAATCCACAACCTCCTCCTCGCCTTCTCCTATGGCAACCACCCCCGCTATTCGAAATTCAACTTCCTACTTGCATACCGCGGCTCCACCCACGCATCGACCGGCTTCACATTCCATTATCTGTGGACTGGTCGAGAACTCCAACTCCCATCCGACCTCCGCTTTCCCCTTCCCACACCCGACCACAGCACACTACACCATTACGCTGCTCGACTCCGGGAGACCATCCGTGACACTCACAATATCGCCCGTCGCACACTCGGCACTGCCGCCCAACGCCAAAAGGAGTTCTTTGACCGACGTCGCTCCGGTACCCCCTTCCAGGTCGGCGACCCGGTCTTGTTCCGCCGCTGCTCCCGTTCCCCTGACAACCCCACCAAGTGTCAATACTCATAAGTCGGCCCTTTCACGGTGATAGCCACCAAATCCCCTACAACATTCCTCCTCTGTGAGACCGCACACCCCTCCCGCCGTCCCTTCACCGCCCATTTCGACAAATCAAGCGATACAACGGGCCCCTCCCTCCATGTCCCCCAGAAACCTCCGTTCAATTAACCATAGTCCCTCCTGACCAGGTTGCCCCCGTAGCCCTAGAAGTTACTATAACCTTCCCCATTGTCGACACCAGCACTGAGGACAGTGCTAACTCTTAGGAGGGTGACGACAGTGAGCCGGGAGCGTCCGCTAGTACAGCCTTCGTTTCGCCACCAACTCTCCACAGCACAATGCCTAATTAAGAAGACTGTATAACGCGCCTACAAACCTACTTATTGTACATTCATATTTTACCCTATTTTTTAACATATAATGCACTTTTCTAATTTCAGTTTCAGTTTTTTTTCCGTTTATTTGGTGAGGATAGTAGGCAATGCCTTTGAAAACCCTATTTAGCACGTGTAAATTTAACACTACTAACATAGTATTGGCAAACAGTAAGTAGCATTGTTTTTTACAATATATGTCTGGTTTTTAGAGTTCAGACTTGGAGAGAGGAGAGGGGACGCATGTAATTATCCAAGCGTTGTTTGTACATTTGAAGGGAAGTTGCCTCCACGACTGACTGTGGAAGGTTGTTCCACTGTTGTATGACACGTTGCGTGAAGAATTCAGAGCGGAGGTTTAGCTTGGACATTTTCGTGCGCAGCTACATTGTGTACCCACGGAGATGAGGCGAGAGGTGCCACTGAAACATGTCTTCAAAGTGTAATCCTTTCTCAAGACCGTTTATTATCTTGTAAACTAGGATAAGATCCCCTCTTTGTTGCCTGTAATGCAGAGGGAATAAATTTAGGCATGCCAGTCTATCTATGTAAGTGTGGTTTTTAGACCTCTTACTAGCTTTTTTGCCCGACGCTGCACTTTCTCCAGACATGCTGTGTCCTTTGCTAGCCATGGCCGCCACGCCTGTATGCCATACTCTAGGTGTGGTCGAACAAATGTGCCGTACACTCTGCCAAAGAGATCTTCATCGAAGGCAAGAAACGCCCTTTTGATAGCGTGCAGCACTCCCGTGGCTTTATTTGCAGCTTTGACAGACTGTAATGAGGGCTTCAGATTACTCTGTATCCAAATGTCTAGGTCTTTTTGCATAGATGCTACGGGAATTTGGATGTTTTTCAGGTGATATGTCCTGCTGCTCTGGGGGATAGGGTAGTTTGTTGGACGCAGGTGGAGGACGGCACACTTTTGCACATTGAAATCCAGCAGCCATCTCTCAGACCACGTCTGCAGTTTGCAAAGATTATTTTGCAGAGCATCTCGGTCGCTTGGGCGCTTAATGACCTGCCAGAGTTTAACGTCATCGGCGAACATGATTTTACCGCAGTCCAGTTCTTGAAGGCTGTCATTTACATAGAGAATGAAGAGTAGAGGACCGAGAACGGAGCCTTGAGGAACCCCACTAACTACGTCAACCCAGTCCGATTTATCCTCCCCGATGCAAACGCGTTGTTTTCGACCAACTAAAAATGACCTGATCCAGTCCAAAATTTTTCCCTTGATGCCAAGAACGCTCAGTTTGTGTAAAAGGCGTTGATGGGGCACGCTGTCAAAGGCTTTGCGGAAATCGATGTACACTACGTCCACTTCGAAGCCCTCTTCTAAAGCACTTGTCCAGGCCTCAATTGAAGTCAGTAAATTTGAAAGGCAGGAGCGCCCTCGCCGAAAGCCATGTTGAAAATTTTGTATGATGTCACTTTCATCGTAAAATCTTAGTATGGCCTGCTTCACAAGGACCTCCATCATTTTGCAGGAAAGTCAAGCTTATGGGCCGAAAGCTGTTTGTAGACATCTTGCTACCTCCCTTATATAACGGTACGATGTTGGCCGTCTTCCACTGCAAAGGCAAGTCCCCTGTTCGCATGGAAAGCTCGAACAGAATTGAAAGAGGCACCGACAGTTCTTTAAGTATCAGTCTAGGGATCCCATCCGGTCCAGGAGACTTGTCTGGTTTGATGTGACTGAGGACATGTCTTACGTCTGCGACAGAAAAGGTAACAGTTTCAATAACGGCTGTACCTTCGCCCACTTCTACTCCCGAATTATCGTCGGGGGATTCCATCGTAAACGCCGATCTGAAAAACTCTGACAGTAACTCTACTTTCCGCGGTCTTTCCGTTACTACGTTCCCGAGGTTATCCCTTAGAGTTACAATGTCGTCCCGGTGCTTCCTTTGACTGCGGATGTATCCATAAAGCTTTTTTGGACATATTGTGGCTTGTGTTGTAAGTTGACGCTCAAAGGCAATTCTAGAATTTCGTATTTCCTTACAGCATATATTTCGTTGCGCTTTATATTCGGCAAGTGATGTTGAATCTTGAAGATGCTCGTACTTTTTCCACAACCTTTGTTTCTTCTTCATGGCCCTTTTTATCGGCTGGTTGACATATGGAGGTCTGGCACATGGTCTTATTACTTTCATTGGGCAATGGACTTCAATTAAACGCTCTACAGTCCCCTGGATATGCTGCCATAATTCCTTTGTATCGTTCGTACTGGGTTACCAGTTTTCTGCGGAAGCGGTACGTCTCATTTCTTCAAAATCGGCTTTCCAAATATTTCTGCGCCTCTTAATTTGCAATTTTGGAGACAATAGGTAACACACGCAGGTAAGAGCAACGTGGTCGCTTAACCCAAGTGGCGGTTGTGAGTTCACTTCCCTTATGATCCCCTCTTCTTTACTTAAAACGAGATCTAGACAGTTTGATCTTTGGCCTTCTCGCAGTCGGGTTGTGAAGTCTATGTGTTGAATGAGATATTCGCCCAAAGAAAACTGAAGTAGTTGATAATTGAAAGGTGCTGCTGCGGCCTTTACTCCAGGCCTCATCCAATCCATGCCAGGAGCGTTGAAATCACCCAGGAGTAATAGATTTTCCTGTTTACAGATAACCGTCAGTGAACTTAGCAGTTCTACGCCGTCACTTTCGCTGGAGCCGGGAGGCCGATAAACAACGCATATATTGAGTGCCGGATGTTGCCTTATCTTAATTTTGCATGAAATTATTTCATATCGTCGTAGGGCTATGTCTGTGATTTCCCTCTGACAACAGGAAATTTCATTGGCTACATTAAGTGCCACTCCTCCGCCCCTACGTTGAGATCTGTCGCAGCGGAACAGTTGATAGCCTTCAATGCTGACTTCGCTGATCCCTATTGCTTTGGTCAGCCAAGTCTCTGCTAATGCAATTATATGCGGTTTCTGCTCAGATACTATTGTTTTGAGTTCGTCAAGTTTATTGAAGAGACTCTGACAATTGGTATAATAGATCTCGAGGCAGCGGCCACTTTTGCTTGTGGTATCTTCTAGAACCGGCCGGTTGACCTTGGTTAAGTTTTCCGCCTGAATACTTCCGGCCAAAGAAAATTTCGCTCAATGTGGACTTTTTCTCTTCCTCTTATTTGTAGACCGGTTTCGCCTTTGTTCTTTCGGTCGTTTAGATCGTTTTTCAAAAGTCACATTTTCCTGCGTTCCTTTGGTTCATAATCCGGCTGAAAGAAAACTCCAGCATGCATGGTCCGCAGAGACGACTTTCTTTCCAGCATAAGCTGTGCCTGCGCTTCGGTGTCCCAAATGACCTTTCATGGTCGTGGCCGAGAGCTTGAACCATTCGGCGACTGATCCTTGCTAATTCTAAATGTTTTGAGAATTTTTACAGATTCAGTGCCCCTTAGCAGTGATTTAGCGTACTGCCGAACGAGACCTCGATCGTGCTACACCTCATCCCCAGCAACTGTAGCCGTTGATTCTGGTGCACCCTGTATCACTATATGTTGCTTACGGTTTGCTCGAGCTTGGGCCGTGGTCACATCGCACTGAAGCAAAGTAGCAGCAGGGGTTTCGAAGTCTAGATCTGTGAAAGATTCTATGGACCTTTTGCTGGAAGCATTTTCATCTAAGTTACCGTTTGCCCCTTGGTCCAATTCAACTTCCTTTTCTTCCGAAGTCTCCTCTTGGAGTGGTTGTCTTCCTTTTTGTTCACATGGCGTGCTCCAAGTTCTGTCTCGCGATAAAACTGAGGGCTTTGGTTGGTCTTTTGCAGGCCTGCATCCGCCTTCTGCTGGCGTATACACCTGCGTTTGGCCCTGCTGAACTCGTGGTTTCCTGGTTTATCAACCACTGACCTGTCCTCTGCATGCGCCGCATCCTCTTGGAGTGGTTGCTATGCTTTTTGTTCACATGGCGTGCTCCAGGTGCTGTCTAGCGATAAAACTGAGGGCTTTGGTTGGTCTTCAGCAGGTTGCTCTTCAGCAGCCTTCTGCTGGTGTATGCGTCTGCGTTTGGCCCTGCTGGACTCGTGGTTTTCTGGTATATCAATCACTGACCTGACCTCTGCATGCGCTGCATCCGGTGGTGTTGTCTTATTGTGCTTGATGAGCACTGCTAGTATCTCCGCGTAAAATTCAAGGCTTCCCTCTAAACGCATTACGCGCGTGGCTAGGTTAAGACATCCATCGCAATCTGCACGCGCAGGCTAATTTGGCTGGGTGGTGTTGGGTTCTAAGACGGTTGGTGAAAGGAGATGCGTTTTTGCATAGTGGGTGGTCTGGGATTTCGTACTCGTTATTGAAAGCGCTTCGGCTATTTCTGGGAGTACCTTGTCAAAGGTTTTACGAGGTGGCTTGCATAAGTTAACCTGATTATACCCGTTAGAGTACATCGTAGCGACTTGGCCTTCAGGGTGTGAGCTGGTGGTGAAGTCGGTAGAGCGTCCGACATTATAAAATGAGGTCCGGCGTTCAAATGCAGCCGTCGACGAACATTTTATTTCAGCTAGCAGAGATGGATCGTGCACGTTAGCGTTACCCATGCTATTGGAAACTATATTAGAGTGCATCAATTCAAAGTCTGCAATCAACCGGCCGTGCTAATATAGATAGCGAAAAGATTTGCTTCTGCAATTAATTTCAATAGTCAAAATTTGTAATGTGAACGACTCAGCCTTTGTTGTAAGGAGTTCTTTGCACTGTAACAATCAGATTCAGAAGCAGCGATGTTGTTCTTAGGAGTAAGTGAACTTCCGGACTTGTGCTGATCGTAGGGATAACTTCCAGAGCGTGGTATAATCCGCGGTCCAGTTAGATTGTTCAAGCGAAGGATTCGTCCCACTCATAAAGGATATTTCCAAAGGGCAGATAATACGCAGTCCAGTTAGATTGTGAAAGCGAAGGATTCGTCTCACTCAGAAAGGATATTTCCAAAGGGGAGATAATACGCAGTTCTCTTGTCAGTTTTTATAGCCAGATGTGTCTTCTACACTAAGGTAGAGACTAAAAACCTCGTGAGCGCAAAGAGCTTAAATTCGAAACCAATTTCAAATTTCCCGCAAAAATAATATCAACTGTCTTCAAAAAAGTTATCTATTGCCACGTTTCGAAAATGGGGGTTTTCGCGATGAAGAAGATACCCCCTGTCCGGCGGAAAATCGAGGGTCTACATTGTGGACCCAATGTAGGATTCCCGTAGAATCCTACAATTGTTGCACGTAGACTTCCCGTAGGATTCCATTTTGTGTAAATGTAGGATTCCCGTAGAACTCCCGTAGAATCCCACTTGCTATTAGAGTACATACACTAAAAAGTGAAAAACGTTAAACAGATAAACGCAACATTATCTAATTACTCAGATTTTTTCTCCAAACGGTCGTGGGAGAACTTGTGCTAAGTATTTTGATGGTCGTTGCTCAAGAGGTCTGTGGACAGCCTAGTGTTGGAACAGCCCTAATAGCAATTTGTTGTTGTGTACCCGTCAGCTCATACACACAATATCTCAAATCTCATTGGCTAAAATGTCAGTGAAATTATTGGTCAGAACGCCTTAATCTGAATGCAAGCAATTTGATTGGCTACTTCAACTGCTGTGTCTGGCGGCGAGTTTGAACGGCATTCTGTCGTGTCGCACGTGAGCCGCTGAACGCGTAAGTAGGCTCTGATTGCGGTGGCTTTATTTGTTGCTAAAATTATAACATTCTGCATTTTTTGATAGTATGTGGATGCCAAAATCAAGGGCTACCCTCTGTAGAGAAGCTAAATGCGATTATCATGCGTTGCTTCGTAAAGTTGAGGAGGCAGACAGGAAAGCTTGGCGGAGGACGTCTGCTTCTGATGAAGATTCCTCGTTTAGTGAATCTTCCAGCTGTTCTTCATGTGGACCATCAGATTACAGCACAGACTTCATCGAGGTGTCGAGCAGTCTGAATTTTCCAACGTTTGATGTTCCAATCGAAGGACCAAGTATGCAAAAAGCCGTTGAGGAGCCAACTCTACGAGAAGCACTGAAAATGTGGGCATGAATTCATGTTAGTGGAAGAGGTCAGAAATGGTATTTTAAATATAATGCGAAGCAAAATGGTGACCCCTTATTGTTCTCTGAAAAAAATTGCGAACGAATATGAGAAGTTAGATGCTTTGGTACAACATGCCCTTGCAGCGCCCGAGCACGTAGGTTCCTCCATCGGGATGATTTCATCCGGTATAACAACTATAGTAACTTTTTCAGCTTTAGCCATCGGCTTCTGTACGTCCTCGTTCACACTAGAATCGTCATTAGTCATTGCAAATGATCACAAAGTAATAATCCGAGGTAGGTAACTTGTATGAAGGTTTATTGTATAAGTACAGATGTTGTTAGGAAGAGTGTGTAAGGGCAATGCACAGATCAGTAAAACACTCGAGACTGGTGATCCGGGAGGGTGGAGTTGGAATCTACCACCGGGGATAGAAGCGCGTCCGTTGTTACTAGTACTTAAACAAAGACAGAACAAGGAACCTTTGTTAGTATCTCTTCTCGAAGTCAGTCCTTTGTGTCCCACTGTGGTTAAACAAACCCAGGGTCAGCTCTGTTTTCTACAACTGCCCCCCTTTCGGTCGGGGCCATGTCCTCATGGCTTGTCGATGGGTGGTCGTGTGTAGTTTCAACTTCTATCTCGGTTGCTGCGCGAGGGACGAGGTGTGAAGGTAGCAATGTAAGGAGATCTGGTGTAGCAGTTGGAGGTTGTCTTTTGTGTCAGTATCAGTTTATTGAGGGAAAGATAGGCGAATGCCTTTGAACTCCCTGTTGGTAACAGGATGATAGGAAATAAGTTGATTCAAAGAAAATTTTTAAACGTACGACAGTTACATGCTCCGGGAAAACAATATGCACAAAAATGACATAAAATAAATGGCTACTTTCAAATCGAGAGTAGTATAATTTGATGCAGTGTATGTGATAAGCAATGTGATTCATTGTAAAGTGATTCATTGTAATCTGATGAAGGAGTTTTTACCTTCATTGCGTTTGCGCTTGATACATGTCCAGTCTACTCTTAAATGCATTGACACAAGTGGAGAGGACTACCTCTTCTGGAAGAGCGTTCCACGCTGAATCTACTTTGTTGGTAAAGAAAAATTTTCTTCCGTCGATCCTTGCTTTGCCCGGGCTTAGTTTAAGGGAATGCCCGCGCAAAGTTGGCGTGTTAGCCTGGGAAAAGAAATCACCGAGAACGAAACAACAATGCAGGTTAGTCATGATACGGAAGGTTAATATGAGGTCCCCTCGAATTTGTCTGTAGGAAAGGGGAAATAGGTCGAGAATAGACAGTCTGCTTTCATAGGGCAATGTTCCTAGACCTTTGACCATCTTTTTCGCTCGCCTCTTGACCTTCTCTAAGACAGTACAATCTTTGATAGTCCATGGTCCCCATGCCTGTATAGCGAACTTCAGGTGCGGCCGAATGAAGCTTCCAAAGATTTTGTAAAAGCTGTCTTTTTCAAATCCCATAAAGGCTCGTCTAATCAGCTGTAACATAGATCTGACCGACTTCGCCGCCTTTGTACACTTCAGCGTTGGTTTGAGTGAAGAAGTTATCCACACACCCAAGTCCTTCTGATTCTCAACTTGTTGCAGAGGAGTACCATTTATAGAATAGACTTTCGTGCAGGATGCTCTACAACTGCCGATTTGAAGAAAGATACATTGATTTACATTGAAAGGCATAGGCCATAGCTTTGACCAGTCCTTAAATCTGTTCAAGTTGGCTTGTAGATGGTTTTCGTCTGCCGTACTTTGGACAACTTTCCATAATTTGATATCATCGGTGAACAAGGTGACTTCACACTCTTGATCCCTGACACAGTCGTTGATGAAAACCAGGAACAATACGGGACCTAAAACTGAGCCCTGTGGGACGCCACTCACAACACGTAAACCCGAGGACTGCTGGCGACCGACTTGGACTCTTCGTGGCCATCCTGTCAAAAAGTGTTGGATCCATCGGAGGAGGTTCCCGCGAACGCCTGCGCTGCGCAGCTTAAGCAGCAGGCGTTGATGAGGGACGGTATCAAACGCCTTCTTGAAGTCAATGTAGATCGCATGCACCGTTTTGCCCTCGTCATGTGCTTTGGCCCAGCTATCAAGTGAGAATAGCAGATTGGTAAGACAGGACCTACCACTGCGAAAACCTGTTGGGCATCGGAAATGAGGTGATTCTGCTCGAGGAACTGCATCAACGCCTTCTTAATGATTTTTCCATGGTTTTGCAACAAATGGCGGTAAGGCTCACCGGCTTGTAGTTATTTGCGGACGCTCGGCTTCCACTCTTGAAAAGTGGGATGATCGTCACTGTCTTCCAATCAGATGGAAGGCAGCCCATAACAAATGACGCCTGAAAGATTAGGGCTAGTGGCTTGGCCATTTCAGAAGCTAGCTCCTTCAACAGCTTGGCCGGGATTGCATCGGGGCCTGGGGAGGTACGGTTTGAGTTTATCATAATGTACAGGAAAGGTAGGCCCGCTGCGTTTGTGTGAATCCCGGATGATGTATGTGTTGGGAAACTGTACGTCAGTTATCTCAAATCGTCCTTCCCATGGATAAAAAATTTTGCGGGTATTCCGACCGGTGAAACCGATCGGTATCGCAGTACGAGGTCACCACGTTGGTACGAAAATCGTGTGCGTCTGTCGAAGTAGTCTTTTTGTCGGGTGTATGCCATTTGTACTAATTTAATGTCCCAGAAATGTCACTTTCTTCTGTAAAAATTTGCATTGATGTGGGTTCAATCGCAGGCCTGTCTCTCTTAACGTAAACAGGACCGCCATTAGATAAGCATTTTGATGGGCGATTTTGTCCCCGAATACAATTGCATCGTCAAGGTATACTAAACAACAGTGAGGATAGAGTGGGGTTAATACCACTTGTATCAGTCGTTGGAATGTTGCGCTGCGTTGCATAATCCAAATGGCATCGTCTCAAATTCGAAAAGTCCTTTTGGCAATAAAAATGTGGTTTTGTGTCGGTCTTGGGGTTCCACCTCAACCTGCCAATATCCCCATTTAAGGTCGATTATAGAAAACCATTTGCCCCGGCTAGTACATGTAGTGTCACGTCGGTCCGAGGCAGTGGAAACGAATCCCTTGTGGTAACCGCGTTTAGCCTACGGTAGTCTATATAAAATCATAATTTTTCATCCTTCTTCCGAAACAGTGCAATTGGTGAAGCCCACTGTGATTTAGATGGTCGTAGGACTCATGTGGAGAGCATCTTCTCAATGAGATCATTGACTTCTTGTTGATATTGTGGTGGTATCTGACGTGGGGGTTGCCAAAGTGGTTTTGCCTTTCCAGTATCTATGGCGTGGCGGATTAATGACGTCCTTCCTATTGTTAATTCGTTCCAAGCGAAGACATCTGTAAATGATGCTAATAAAGCCTTGAGATTCATTTTCTCATTGAGTTTGATTTCGGTGTCTTGTGGTAATATCTCGGCAATATTTGGAGGTGGAAGGGCTACTGCAGCTGTAATTGAAGCAATCACTATGCCTTCATCTACGTGTTTCACGGTATGGCATTGGGTTGTGAAAGACAAATTCGATGGTGTACGTTGAGGACACAACGGTTCTTTGCCAGAAATTCGGTACCTAATAGAACATCCCAGGCCAAATTAGGTGATAACGTGAACTCGTGAAGCTTGACCGTTGTCAGGAACTTTACTGGGATTGTCAGCCTACCCGATTTCCTTAGTCGCGACCCATCGGCAGTTACTAGTGTGGGAAGGTTGTTGGACAATTTCGTTTCCCGTAAACACTCACGTGGAACTACGTGGCTGTTCACTAAGGATATTGTAGCGCCTGTATCAACTTATGCTCTTACCAACCGGTTGAATACTTAACTAGCGTATAAAACGGGCAGTTGTATGAAATATATAAATTCAGGAAGGAATGCATAAGGTACCGGGTGTTTTCTCTGACGTTGTTCGGCCATCCATCGCATTGCATGCGTCTCTGTTGGGTTCTCCTTGAGTGCCCAGGTATCTATTTGCATTCGCTCCGGTAGTCGCAGTGTTGTTCGTAGGGTAGAAGGGGAAGTGTTCCCCACTGAATATTGGACCAGCTGGGTTTCTTGCGTCTTGTCGGTTAGCCCACGGGCGCCAGGGTCTCTGAGTATTATTATATGCACCTCGAAAGTCGCCACGCGGTTGGCTGGCTATGTGTCTGTTCGTCGTCTTCGCCGCCTGAAGGTATCTTTCGGCGCGGGTCACTGCCTCTGTAATCTCGTTTGGTGGTTGAACCAAAAATGAATGTTTCAGGTCAGGGTTAGTAATGCCCTTGACAAAGTGGTATAGCACAACGTGGCCTTTGTCTGCGTGGGCCAGCGTGGGGTATGCTGCGGTGGCAAACGGCTGAAGGTCCTGGGCGTATACTTTGGGTTGTTCAATTACTGTGAGTTGGCGATGCATGAGTCCTTCAATTGCTTCTGCTAGCGATAGTGTAGAGCGGAGCAGGGTTTCCAACCTTGCACATAAAACCTCTGATTAAGTGTCTGCTGACAGGCCGGCGTCGAGTGCTCTTTCGGTCCCAAAGCTTTCATTAAAACCAAGCTTCGATCTTTTGGGTTTATTTCTTGTAGATAAAATTGAGATCTATAAAGCCATGCTTAGAAGTCTTCCCATTCTTAGTATTTAGGTACTTGTATCTACGGGGAGGCTTGAGGATTTTGATATATCGTGTTCGTTTCTGGCGTGTTCGTCACTGTCGCTGCCACCACTTTAGCGCCCGAGCACGTAGGTTCCTCCGTCGGGATGGTTTCCCCCGGTATAACAGCTATATTAACTTCTTCAGCTTTAGCCATCGGCTTCTAAACGTCCTCGATCACACTAGAATCACCATTAGTCATTGCAAATGATCACAAAGTAATAATCCGAGGTAGGTATAGTGTATGAAAGTTTATTCTATGAGTTCAGATGTTGTTAGGAAGAATGTGTACGGGTGATCAAAATATCAGTAAAACACTCAAGACTGGTGATCCGGGAAGGTGGAGTTGGAATCTACCACCGGCGATAGAAGCACGTCCGTTGTTACTTGTACTAAAACAAAGACAGAACAAGGAACCTTTGTTAGTATCTCTTCTCGAGGTCAGTCCTTTGTGTCCCACTCTGGTTAAACAAACCCAATGTCAGCTCTGTTTGCTTTAACCTAATAGCAATTTGTAGACCTGTGAACCTGTGAACTTTTACACACAATATCTCGCATTTCATTGGCTAAAACTTATGCCCAATGTAGGTCAGTGTGCTAGGATGTGAATGCGTGCAATCAGATTGGCTACTTGAATTGTTTTCGGTGGCGGCAACTTTGAATGCCATTCTATCATATCGCACGTGCACTGCTGAACGCGTAAGTGGGCTCTGAATTCGGTAATTTAATTTGTGGCGCTAATTCTAATATTAAGCCTTTTTTGTAGTATGTGGAAGCCTACACCAAGAAATACCCTCTGGAGACGAGCACAACGCGATTATAATGCACTGCTGCGCAAAGTTCAGGAGGATGACACGGAAGGTACGCCGACCACGTCTTCTTCTGATGAATATTGGTCGTCAACCGAATCATGCAGCTCTTCAGAGTATGAAAAATCAGAAAGCAGCACAAAATCCCTGGGGAAATCAAGTAGTTGGCCGATACTTGGCCGAGAAATGGAACCGTTTGTAGGTAATGTGTTTCCTGTAGGGGTATAAAGCGAAAAAGGCAAGCCGTCGGACGTGCAAGCGTATTGTAAGCCGTTGATTAGGGAACTGTCCTATCTCTCTAGTAAAGGGCTTTATGTTGAAGCACTGGACGAAACGTTTAAGTTTAAAGTGGGAGCTATCATTTGCGATGCTCCTGCGAGGGCTTTTATCGAGCAAAT
>JAYGXS010000001.1:92297070-92315347 GCA_036362985.1 Ligula intestinalis
CAAATAAACACAATGTCCCAGCGATCGAGTTGTCTTCTACTTCTCAACTTCGGCAAACACTGTGGTCTTTCACCTTGCCAGCCGACCTATCGTAGTCAGTTGTGTAAGTGTGGAGTGGTCGACTGAGAACCAGGCTATAATGGTGCCTTCCACTTCGTGTGATCTGAGTCAGCAGTGGCGACACGCCTAGGCAACGACGGCTCGGTCCGCGCCAGCCGCCAGTGCGTTTTACCCGCCTCCTAGCACAGGATTTTGCACTATAACGCAAATATCTCTCGGACCGGGATATTGGAGAGTAGAAGCAAACGGATAAAATAATTCGACACAATCAAAATAAAGTTCGGAGAAATAGGACTGGCACCAGTGAAATGTTTTTTTTCGGAATAAGTAAGCAACTAAGCGACAGAAGAACACATTCAGATATAAAATTTTGCCGGGAGGGTAGTGCTAATTACGTGACAGTCTGCAAACAGCAGAGGCCAAAAATATCGTACGACAAACAGAATGTAACAGAAAGCAGGCAAGAAGCAAGCCGTCTAAGACGGAGCGTTTTTCATCAATAATAATACTCAACAGCACTGGCTAATAATGACATTGTCAACTGAGAAATAAAAGTACAGAATTTTGACTCAGCTTACTTCTCGCCAAAGGCTCTCTACAGTCGACGATAAAAAGCGGTCCTCCGAAGATGATAACATGGCCTCGTAGATGACGCCGTCATTAGTTCCAATAAGGATTTCTTGTGTGGTCGTTTCACTTTCATTGTATTGATTCCACAGCACCGCGTTAAACAAAAGATCCTAAGGAAGCAATAGATCGAAAGTTGGAAATAGATTAGAACAGAAGCCCGTGAAAGTGTGTGTGTGTGTGTGTGTGTGTATTTAGCCCAATTCTTCTTCTGCCCATCCACATTGCGAAGTTCACCAGCTGTCTCGCTCTATCCTTTCAGCCCCGCCCACGGATGCCAACTGACAGCAGAGCATGGGTAGTGCCTTTCAGTCGTTAAATGACTGGTTACCCTCTCAGGAGGGTGTTGGCCCAGGCTTCATGCAGGGCTGCTTTCACCCTTTTAAGATCCAATGGTCTGTATGCACATGCAACGCCAGTCCTCAGCCAACCACGGTCCCTGCTGCCTGGAAGGCGCTGGCACTTTCTCTCACTTCTGATTCCCTGTTGGTGATCGCGTTCGCGCTCCCAATGGTTTTCAGACCCCACCTCAGGTTTCCGGAAAGCTAGGCTGTCACTATGCGGTGGGGGAGAGAGTGAGGTCGACCTCGGCGTGTTTCTTCCCTCACTATACTAAATCTGAATGCGTCTGAATCTATCACGGTGCGCTAAAAGCCGTGGCTTGGAGGATCTGCCAACTGACGGGAAAACTCGGGCCCCCTACGTTGATGCTCCTCCTGTACGCGAGTGTTTGTGTGCGTGTATGGGAGGAGAGGAAGGACTGAGAGTCAGGCTGCAATGGCTCCCTCTTAATGCGGCCTTCATGCCGCTCCCGCGCAGTTGGGAGCATACCTAGCGAGATGGCTATGTCAAGTGTGCGCGTGCTGAGTGTGTATCGCGCCAGCCATCTACTACTTCCGTCATCCCCGGTCGTATTGATTTTGTCTTTACACCGGATACGGAGGTGGGAGTGGCGAGTGGGTGGTAGATTCTGCGCGAGTCTGCCTAAACTCCTGTTTTCTCTCGTGCAAGTTCTCTGCGTTGCTCCTACTTGCTGTGGCCTCGTGTTGCTTGCCCAGCTCGCCTCAGTGTCTGTTGCGGCTTGCTTAAGCGTTTGCTGCGGCTGTTGGAGCACGCGGTGCCCATAGTCGAAATCGACGGGAGAACTGTCGGTTTTATTTAACCCGATTTACGACGGGGAAGAAAAAGGTCTAGAATAACGCGAAAGTGCAACAAAAAACAATAGTAAATAAAGAAAAATACACGACATGTCTGTATTGACCTAACTCCGTGTGCAACACTCAACCTCTCACGACTGTTAGCACATGCGCGCCAGTGTCTGCCGACCCCAATCCGGTCTGCCTAATCAGCTCCCTGAAGCCGACTCAGAAATGACCTCGCGGAACGACTTCCGTACTTCGACGCCAACCCTCGTGGTTGCGGACGCACGCTCATCCGGCTACCAACTTCCTTCAACTTATTCTCCACCAGCACTGTGCACAATATATTAGTACTCCCCTCTGGCGTCCCACTACTTTTCCGTCTTACGCGGTACCGGGCCTGAAGATTGCAGAGATGAGTCTTTCCTATTGACCTTAAGTTTCCAGGATAG
The DNA here is from genome assembly GCA_036362985.1 of Ligula intestinalis. NCBI lineage: Eukaryota > Metazoa > Platyhelminthes > Cestoda > Diphyllobothriidea > Diphyllobothriidae > Ligula > Ligula intestinalis. Next base: position 92,299,349 of record JAYGXS010000001.1, read on the forward strand.
TTCGATTGTCAAACCCGGCAATATCCACTATTTGCTCCACAGAATGATAGTGGTGCAGGGACAGTGATTTGCACGCAGGTTCGTTTAAAGTGGTAATAGACTTGCACTGCATCTACCGCATGCTTGATCCCTGCATCTATCTGTGCGCTGCGTTGAGACAAAGTCAACAAGACCGTGACCGAATTGGGCGCGGGTGGATGGCGCGACGGGAAGTTCCGTCCAGGCGCGACACCACGCCCTCCTCTCCGTTGTTAAGACCCACTCCTGGTACTTTTAATTAACATGAACGCCGAACCAAAGAGCCCGTACGAGAGAGACAGAGAAAAGACCAGTCGGCCAGAGGGAGAGAGAGAGAGAGTGCGTTTACTCAGACGAGCACTTTAAACAAGTCAGCACAAGTTTTTCAGGGTCAAAGGTACAACCTAGTTCGGTCAACAAACGAGTGTAAGCTAGGTCCATCGAGCCAATCAGCTTCTGTTCTGGCTTGGCTACTACAACGACTGACAGGGACTCAACGGCTGCATGCGGTTTAAATTTTGGATTATCGACTGCTTGATCACCTGTCAGGAAGCCGACCGATAGCTTGCTGTAAGTGCGGCTGTTTGCTGCATGCGCCCAACACCTATTTTCGGAATTTGCTATGGGAGCGCAACCAAAATAACGCTTGCCGTGTCCTGATCTAGCCCCCGTGTTGGTTCAGTGCATCTACCAGGCGCAAGCAGGGCGTAAATACCGACAGGTCAAATATTTAACTCACAGGTAGGACTGGCGAACCATGAACGAAAAGGTTAGCAACCAAAAAACCAAATCTTTAGAAGTCCGTATGTATAATCTTGTGGACACGATTTAGCAGTGCATGTTCACAACAGAAAAATAATGTTAACAAATGGTCGGTCTTCTTTATTTTTTTTTTGAAACCCCGAAAATCCGTAAATCAACTTAGAGCCTCGGATATATCGTGCAAAATTAAAGGAATAGGAGTATCCAGTTGCACATAAAAAGTCAATTACTTGAATAGACGACGCAATCGAAGGCGAGCACAAACAGAGGAAGTAACTTTTAAATGAAGGTACCTTTGCTTTCGATATTTGCTTCAGTTTTCGAGAGCTCCGGGTGGTGTAAAAGTTGGTTCCTGATTGCATGCTGACAATTATGTGACGACCCCGAGGATCAACAAAGAGGTTGTGGACGCGGTCATCTGAGAGGTGACTGATTTCGGTCTCTTAAAGGTAAAAAATGCGATAATAAATGCTTGCAACGTTTTCTTATGCTCGAAGGCGTTTTTAATCGAGATTTAAGCAGAATGTTTACATTCTAGGAGTAAGTTGGCCATACCACGGGTGAAGACAAGGAAATACCAATGGAAGGCAGAAGATGAATTCCAGGAAGCACGTCAGCAGAAGAAAATAAGATGACTGGAACAAGATGTCTATTGGTCAGTAAACTTGCTGCTCTAGACAAGGAGATGTTTATGATTGCCAATCAGCCTTATCCAGACTAACAAATGACGGAGGCTCTCTACCGGTTGAACAACAACGCTCAATCCTCCGTTGCTGCTACAGACGACTGAAGTTTACCGATGATATTTAATGAACGGTGGACGTGATATGGACGATGTGTTCTACCTTATATATCTGACCCAAATAGCGTGCGGAGTCGCGCAGTGGTGGGTGAAAAATAACAGCGACAACAAACACTCGACCAATTCGCGGTTGTCAAACCTACGTGACTTTGAGACCAACCTTGGGATACATTTTTTCTCAGAACATCTGAATTAATTGGAATTATTGGAGACTACTTACTGGCAAAAGCTACATATAGTACTGAATAACAAGTATTAGTTAAAATAGCTCCAGCCGGAGTAAAACTTAAGAAGTGGGGACAGTGCCCACAAAACGGGGCGAAATTCTCAGTACGACCACCTTTGCTGAAGCCTTCCTGGAAGTGTAATCCTTCTCCCTAGCAGGCACCACCTGCATAGGGAAACACGAAAAGAAATAAACCGTGAAGATTTTAACAAGGCCACTTGAACACGCCACCCGACAGCTAACGCGGCAGGGGCCTCTAAATGTGAAACCCCTTGGGCAATGCAACAAACCAAACGCACAAATCTTAAACTCGCTTCACGATCACGTAAAAATCTGTCACATCTCCCATGCACACACTCTCGGGCTTGGTTGGACGCAGTCGACACCAACCCTGGCTTCGCCAGCGGCTACGGGTGCCCGAGACAGCAGCTGAGGGTTCTGCGTGCACAATAAAGTCTTCACTCTGGTGACTTCTGCCTTTTAAGTACAAACTGGGATTCGATCCACTGATTGTAGTGTCCAACCCCCTCGTCCGCTTTGATGATTTCATGTCTTTATCCATATTAACTGTCGGGATCCTCCTTGGTCAAGTAGGATGCTTCAATTGATTAACACCTCGTAACAGAGAAAGAAAATCGAAGTCCACATGAAAAGTGATGGCGATTTCCCTAATGCCGCCTCTAGCGTCTGTTAGGCCTGCGGTCGCTAGTTAACTCTGCTTGACTATGGGATTGGTCATGTGCAGCGCTACGCAGCGGTGGACCACTCCATCATAATCCTACACTAAGAATCTGTACAATGCTAAGAACGTTGCCACGCTAGTGAGGTTCCCTGAAGAAAGGAAGCGTGTGCAGTAATAGAGATTGTCGCGGACATTAAACAATGCTGTCTCCTTTCTCATTCAGTGTCACTCGCACACACTCTCCGTTGCATAAGGGCCACTTGAATATGCTACCTCCAGCCAACGTAGCACGAGTCCCAACAGGCGACACCTCGTTGGGCAATAATACACACCAATAGCGCACCACTTGAAATCGCTTCACAATCATGTAAGAGCAACTGTTATCTCTCTCACACACTACATGACACTCTCGATCATGAATGGACGCAGTCAACACGAAACTTTGCTTTTGCAGGGGCCACAGCTGTCTGAAGCAGCAACACAGGGTTCTATGCACAATAAGACCCTAACTCTGGCGAACTTTGTCTTTTACTTATAAACTTCGATTTGGCCTGATTATTGTAGTACTGGTACTTGATTCGATTAGCTACTGCTGTTGGATGAATCGGCTTGACGGATGTCACAGATAGCGATGGCCCACTGGCGGCGATCGGAAGCGAGCTCCTAAGAAATGTTAACTCAGTGTTTGTTCCAGTGTCGCCAGACATAAACGGTTACGAGACCCATGCATTCAGCGTCTGACTCCACAGTATTGAGACTCGTCTTTAGTCAAACACTATATCGGTATCTTCAGTTTGCACTACGTGGGGGGTTCATGACCAATCTGCAGAGGTCCGTCCATCACGGAGTCAATCCTGCAGCTTTCACACAGTCATAATGCAAGCTGTCACAAGTCAACTGTGCATCTCCGTCGTCGATGGATGCCCCTGAAGTTCAGCCTTTAATTTGAGTGAATAGAACAGGATAATGTTGGGGCAGTGGAGGTTAGAAATATAAAGTTCTGACGTGGCAACTTCATAATGCATCACGGTCGAAAAATTTGACAAATATATAAACATATTATATTTACCGGACTAAACGTCGAACTGACGGTAAACTACTTCGTTGGATGATGTACTCAGCGGCGCCAGCAACAAATATGGATAAACGACATCCCGATACAGTAAAAAGAGTTTACGTGCAAGAAAGAAGGAACTCGAAGATAAAACACAGCTAGGCAAAAATGCAAGGTGTCGCGACCCAAAAACAAACAAAATACGCTGCCACCTGTCATGCCATTTTCAAAAAGGTACATCGGAATTAGGAACTGAAGGATTATATTAAACCGGTGAACGTTCCTATATCTACCTCAATAAGAAAAATAGCAAATAACATACCAAAAATACTGGCTTAATGATGCAAATGAACTGAATTTTTACGCGCAATCAGTAAGCAGTTACTGACAAATTATGAGTACAGAAATAATGATGCTTGACTCACACAGACTGAAAAACGTGAAAATTCACTGGATGACTTTGAAATAAAAGGCTAATTGGATAACATTTAGGAAGGTTTTAAAAGTTATTCGGTAATCCAAAATGCATTAAGATATATGAACTTAATATACAATGTAACACATGGTAAGAGATTATGCTAAACCAGTCCTGAAACACGTTTATGGACCCTCGTTATACATAATATGAAATTACATGGGACAATCGTGAACAGTACGAAGATATTCCACTGACTACAAGGAATTTAATTAAGGAGTTTATATCAATTGGGGAGGCGAATTTGAAGTGCCTTTGTGGCATATAATAGGATCGTATGATTTCGAAATCATACGATTGTACCGCCCTAGAGTACCGTACAATAATTAGAGATGCCGAGTGCTGCAGACCGACAGACGAGCAATATGAAGCATCCATGCCCGTGTTTTACAGATCACTAAAGCTAATAAAACGTGAATTTAAAAACTGACTGGACTTAGTTCCCTTTTAAGCCAAGGAAAATGAGCCATGGATGACATCCGAAAGATATCTTACGGATGTGCGGCCAGGCTACCAGCCGTGGGAAGAGATACGAAAGATATCGTAAATTGTGTTAAAAAGTGAACAATTAGGCGTGTAGTCCTGTCTAGGCCATTTTAGTACCAAGTTTTTGACGGGACTAGACGGGGTGGGCGTCACCAATGCATGTATCAATTGACATTAAATTCAGAAACTATTTAAATAGGCAAAGTAGCCCACTGCCATAAAGAAAAAATAGTTACCAGAGTAATCACTTCTATCGGATATTGTGGCCTTGATCAATGTATTGGCAGTAGTAGCCGCAAACAGGATATCACTTGTGACAACTGCATGTGTTATGTGCGCAGTTGGACTATAGGATATTGTATAATGAAAATATGATGTTCATACCGGAACCACCCAAGTGCTTGCAATGAGTATGATGCTTCCTATAAAGGGAAGTGGTTGAGTCTTATATAATAGAAGCTTTAGCTACCGAACTGCATCTGCTATCAATCATCCTGATAATCAAACCATTGTGATTAATAAGGCTAAAGGCCACTGTAGTATTCCGTACTACTCGTGGCCTTGACGTGTCTGGCGCGTGATTTGATAACGAAGGGGGATAACGACTCTCAGCAGATAACACGGAGATCTCGTCTAAAAGTCGGTTAACCTCAGAGTGAACCTCTGACAACCTCTTCTTATCCCGACAGTTCCCCCGACGATTTCGGCGATGGGCACCACGCGCTCCAACAAGCCGCAGCAAACGCTGAAGCAAGCCGCAACTGACACAAAGGTGAGCTGGGCAAGCAAAATGTAAGCGACAGCAAGCAGGAGCAACGCAGATAACTGGCGCGAGGGAAAACAGGAGTTTAGGCAGACTTGAGCAGAATCTACCCAATCGCTCGCCACTCCCACCTCCGTATCCGGTGTAAAGAAAAAATCAATACGAACGGGGATGACGGAGGTAGTAGATGGCTGGCGCGATACACACTCAGAACGCGCACACGTGACACAGCCATCTCGCTAGGTTTGCTCCCGACAGCGCGTGAGCGCCATAAAGGCCACATTAAGAGGGAGCCATTGCAGCCTGACTCTCAGTCCTCCCTCTCCTCCCTTACGCACACATAGACACACGCGTACATAAGGGGCAGCTAAGTGGGGGCTCGAGTTTTCCAGTCAGTTGGCAGACCCTCCAAGCCATGGCTTTTAGCGCACCGTGATAGATTCAGACGCGTTCAGATTTATTATAGTGAGGGAAGAAACGCGCCGCGGTCGACCTCCCTCTCTCCCCCACCGCATAGTGACCGCCTAGCTTTTCGGGCACCCGAGGTGGGGCCTGAAAACCAGTGAGAGCGTGAGCGCACTCTCGAACAGGGAATCAGAAGTGAGAGAAAGTGCCAGCGCTTTCCAGGCTGCAGAGACAGTGGTTGGCTGAAGACTGGCATTGCATGCGCTTACAGACCATTGGATCTCAGAAGGGTGAGAGCAGCCCTGCATGAAGCCTTGGCCAACACCCTCCTGAGGGGGGTAACCAGTCAGTCAACGACTGAAAGGCACTACCCATACTCCGTTGCCGGTCGGCGTCCGTGGGTGAGGCTGAAAGGAGAGCACGAGACAATTGGTGAACTTTGCAATTGTGGACGTGCAGAAGGAATGGAAGAAGAAGAGGAGGAGTAGAGGAAGATGAAGTAGAAGATAAAGAGGAAGAAGGAGGGGAAAGGACGAAGGGGAAAATAGAAAAAGGATAAGAGCGAGATAGGGAGAGGAGGCGAGGGAGGAACGCAGACTGGCCGTGAGAGAGGGGAGAAGATGAAGTATAGAAAAGAACAATGAGGGCAAAGACTCAGCTGAACTTGCAGCAGAGAATCTTCAGTAGCTACTGAGGATGTCGTTTGTACTAAAGACAGGACTGTAGGCGTCGCTATTATGAGTATGCTTGCGGTAATGGAGTGAGTAATATAACTACAGGAGCTATTATGCGGCAGTAAAGGCAAGACAGTATTCGACAAATTCAGCAAGAACGGCCTCCACTTACCTGAGAGAGGAGGCACTCACCTGTGTTCCCGACAAACTTGACGACGCAATCGTGACGCGAGGCGACTAGTGAGTGTGGCTGAGGCTGGTGGTGGGGATGTGTGAGGGGCTGGGTGTGCCAGCATCATGGTCAGTGCCGCTGTCGTGAATGCGCATGTGACCTAGTAGGCCCATGCGATGAGCGAATGATCGGGGGCAGTGTGGGCAGTGAAGGTGGTGGTCTCGTCTGTGTGTTGGTGCTCCAGGCACAAGTTCACCAGTCTCTGTGCGATGGATTCGCAAGTGACCGATTAGACCGATGCGTGAGGTGAATGTGCGATTGCAGTGAGGGCATATCAGGCCCTCAGAGCTGGTGGGAGGTTCAGGTGTGGAAGTTGTTGCGGGCGGTAATGTGTCGAAGGGAGTGAAAGAAGTTGTGGGTGAGTTGGAGTCGGGGGACGAGGGCAACGAGGCATCTCTCTCGTCGATTATTGCCGTCGAGTTGGAGGCTGGAGTAGGGTCTGGTGGAGTGTTTGGTGCAGTAGACGTGGATGCTGTCGGAGAAGGGTTGCACGGCTTCCGGAGGTGACCGACCAGGCCAATGCGTGCAAGGAAGGTGCGTTGACAACGTGGACACGTTGGAAGGGCTTGGGAGGTGGCAGCATGCCTCCGTGGATTGTAAGACTTGCGTGCCGTCCGTTTTGCCTTGGCGGCGGCGATCCAACTAGCTTCGTAGATTGCGGCGCCCGTTTTGAACACTCTTCGCCACACAGATCGGTCCTGTGCTAGCTCCTCCCAGTTCAGTGTGTTGATTTGGAGACGCTTCAGGGAGTTTTCAGGGTTTCCTTGTAACGTCTCTTCTGTCCTCCTTTGCGACGAGTACCTACGGCGACATCGCCATAGAACCGTCGCTTGAGCAGCCGTTCATCATTCATACGTACCACGTGTCCGCTCCAGCGCAGTTGTATCTGCCTGAGCATGGCCTGGATGCTGCGAACTCCCGTTCTCTCCAGGATTTCCGTGTCCGGAATCCTCTCCTGCCACTTCACCTTCAATATGCGGCGTAGGCAGCTGATGTGAAAATGGTTCAGTTTCCGCGCTTGGCTAGCATAGACAGTCCAAGTCTCCGCTCCGTACAAGAGTGTTGACAGCACAACAGCCTTGTACATCTTCAATTTCGTTGACAGTTGAAGACCATGACCATTCCATACGGAGGCTTGGAGCCGACCGAAGGCTTGACTGGCTTTGGAGATTCTGCAGGCAATCTCGGCGTCTATTTTAGTAAATAAATAAATAAATAAATTTTATATTTTAGGCCCGGAGGGCCTCGTCATTGCTAACTTAGTGCTGTGGAAAAATAAATACACAGTTGATAAATGCTGCTCTCCATGAAACAACCACATAGACAGCGGGAGCGTTTAGTAGTGTTGGTAGATAAATTCGTCATATCGTCATTTTAAAATAGTAGTCAACGCATGGTGAACTAAGAAGGAAGCAGTGAAAAAAAACTCCTACCATTTAAGCTGGGGCGGAGTTCAGCGAACCCCTGCTTAAAAAAAAAAACAAAACGCAGGAGAAAAAAACTGCTTCAAAAAAGTTAAGGGGTTTGGTTGAGAGGATTGATTGTAGTGCAAATGAGACAGGACTGTTGATGAGAACGAATGAGGGTGGGAAACGCTTCTTGTGATTGGAGACATCATATAATAGCAGAGGCTGTCTTTCACCATTGTTACACCGCCCGACTGGCTTCATGATCAACCATCAGGGAGATGAGACCGGAGGAGACCATCGCAGACAACAGAGTCAGGAAGATGAGGGAACGGCAGAGGTCACCTGATCATCAACGAAACGTCCGAGCTGTGACCTTGTAGACTGCGGAGTTTAGCGACGAGCTGGCGAAAATAGCAGAACCGCCACGAGCATGACTAAGGACCATGAAGCCTATCGTCAGGGTAGTAAAACGGAGAATAGAGAAAACGGCAATGATGACTGGACAGAGAAGTGGACGAAACATCGTTGTAAATATCACTGAAAGAATGAAGAAATAGGCATGTATGGAAAAATTTGATATAAACATAACAACCTCAGATACCAGGGGGACCCTTTTCAAAGTCCAAAAGTTGTGTGTTAGGGAAGGAGACGGATAACAAGGACTTATATCTTCTGAAGTTAAGTGTTTACGTAATTTGACTTTAAAACCTGCTAAGTTTGACGACAGCCTAATTTCGAGGGGAATATTATTCCAGAGGAAGGCATATTTGGAGGCAAAGAAGTGAGAATGGATCGAAGTGGAGCTTAAGGGGGGTGCAATAATCCTGGAGGAATTACGGGTGGCATAAGGTCTATCTGCGGGAATGAGAGCATTGATTCGTGGAAGGTTAGGGGTAGAGTTAACGCGAAAGAGGAAACAGAGGCCCGCTTCGAGTCTTCTGACCCAAAGAAATGTCATGTTCGCTAACTGACATCTCTCCGTATAAGAAAGCGTGGATCGAGGAAGAGCGAATATTTTGCGAGTAAATACCCTCTGTACATTTTCAATCTTACTGCGGTCTGAAGCATTCATTAGACCAAAGAGGGGACAGCAGTATTCTAGGATGGGTAGAACATACATGCGATAAAGTTTTAACTTTATTTCCAGCAGGAAGAAATTGTGTGATATAAAACCACATATCTGTGCAGCCTTCGCAGATATTCGATCGGCATGAGGCGACAATGCTAGTTTATTTGTGTAGCTTAGACCTAAGTCTTTTATAGTGGATCGTTCTAAAATTGGAGTATTTTGAAAGACTAGGGGACGAGGAAGCTTAGCGGGACCAAAACACATGAAACTACACTTGGATGGAGAGAATTCTATCTGCCAGGTAGCACTCCAACGTGAGAGTGTAAGTAGGTCCGCATGTATTTTATCAACGCATATGCTTGCCGTGTCCTTAGAAAACGAGTATATGCATTTTAGGTCGTCTGCATAAATGAGGGTGTGTGAATTTTTTAGAACAGTCGAAATTTCGTTTATGTATAGAATGAAGAGTAATGGACCCAAGACAGTGCCTTGAAAAACGCCACTCGTGATCAGCTGAGAAGTGGAGTAACTATTACCCACTAGGACCTTCTGGCTGCGGTTAGACAAGTAGGAACCGATGAAGTCGAGGAGAGGGGGACGGATCCCAATGGCTTCCAGTTTTACCAGAAGCCGTCTGTGCGGTACCTTGTCGAAGGCTTTGCTCAGGTCAAAGTAGATAACAACCACGGATTGCTGCTCGTTACGGAGGGAAGTGACGTGGTTAAGAAAAGCTAAATGACACGTCTCGCATGATCTTCCAGGTAGAAAACCATGCTGCGAGTCACTTAAAAGCTTATTTTTTAGGCAAAAATCGAGAATTTGATTGAAAATTATCTTCTCCAGAAGTTTAGCTAGGGCCGGGGTTTTATGTACACCGCGGTAGTTATTTATTTCTGAACGAGATCCTGATTTAAATACTGGAAGAATAATGGATGTCTTCCAAGTGTCAGGAAAGTAACCATTTAAGAGATAGACTGAAAATATATGGCTAAGTAATTTGGGAAAGGTCGACACTCTTTTGATAACTGAATTGGGGATACCATCAGTTCCGGAAGAGTGCGAGTTTTTTAGACAAATTATCTGTTTACGAATTAATTCTATGGAGAAATCAATGTTTCCGAGAGTATTGTCCGAGTATGGTTGAAACGACGGGACCGGTTCGGATTCTGTCGTAAAATGCTTCGCAAAGAAAGCATTGAATAAGTCAGCCTTATCAGACTCATCTACTACAAATGTTTTGTTTTCATTAAGCAATGGGGGTATTTCAATTCCTCGTTTTGCGGAGGCCCTACGACGAAACAGTTGTGCAACCGATTTTGCAGAGTTTGACTCGCTCAGGGCGCAAGATTCCCTGTGCTGGTCACGTGCAAGACGAATCTTTGACGCTAATTCGAAGATCTCTGCGATCCTTAGATGCACAGACAGCGAACTAGTAGATCTATCTTTCAGCTGCCTCCTCAATTTCTTTAGTCTGGGCAAAAGAAAATGAGGGACGGTCGATTCTGGTGTGTAGGGTTTCGCAATTTTAGTGGGCACAAATTCCAGCATTTTAGTAGAAACGACCGACATGAGTTCAGAAAGATATGCAGCGTCGTTAATGGAGGAGAGGCTCTGCCAATCTAATGAGTCAAGAAAATTGTTGATTGAGCTAATATCTGCGAGGTCGTACGCATGATAGGTACGACTAGCACTAGCCTTTTCCGTAGAAGGAAGCGGAAGGCAACAGTGAATTAATGTGTGATCACTTTGGAAGATGTCCTGCTTAAAATCAAGGAAGAGAGGGGCAATACCATTAGTGAAAATCAGATCGAGGATATGATTCTGTCTTGTTGGGGAACTAACCAGTTGAGACCAGTTAGAAAAATTAATGGTATCCAGGAAAGGCTGAAATCTAGGTGGGCAATAGTTTGAAAGCCAGTCGATTTCAGGAAAATTAAAATCTCCAGCGATAATTTTAACTTCAAAAGTGGATTCTGAAATAAACTTGAACATTTCACACAAATTTGCATCTTCTTCAGATGAAGAGTTAGGAGGATTATATATACAACCGATAATCGCCTTTTGCCGGGGCGACAGGATAATAGAGGCGAAACAGTAATTTCCAGAGAAGGACGTGCTATTTAGATAAAACGGAAAGTGCCTAAATGACGTTCTAATATACAGAAGACAACCACCACCACGCTTATTAATGCGATCGTGACGATAGAAATCATAATCGTCTATGATAAGGGAGGAGTCAGAAATGATTGGATGGGTCCAAGATTCTGTTATGCATATAACATCAGGCATCATCTCAAAAGCGATAGCTCGAAGTTGAGCCATTTTATTTATAACGGACCTGGCATTAAGCACTATGACATCTAGTGTGTTTCAAGTGACAGGACTATGGCTATAGTTATTCATAAAAAAGAATTTGAGGGTGGGTAGACAAACTGTAGGCCGTTATTATTTGTGGAATAAGTACTGACGGGTATGGAGCTGTTAGCATACGGGTAGCCAACAATCGATGGCTGATAAGGTCTGATATATCTATGGGCCTCGCTTTCTGGCAGGGAAAAATGAAGAGAGGGTAAACCAAAATAAGCTTCTGGGGCGTTTGGGAGGAATGGGGGGAGGTGAGAAGACATGTAGAAGTTAGCAGGTTTGGGTGGTAGATGATGGGTAAAGGAACTGATAGGGGGAATCGGTGACATAAAATTAGTGTTAGGGCCGCTCGCGTAAGGACTAGCGTTCTTAATCAGTGAATGTCCTGTACGGCAACTCCGATTAGAATTAAAACTATACCAGTTAGGGTTACTGCCGTGCAAATTAAATTTTTCTTGGTTCGGGCCCGGCGTGTTCAATAACGCATTATACGGGGGAATAATATGACTCCCACGGTCAAAAGAGGAGCTAGGTTGTGCTGGGAAAGCACTCGGCCTAAACGCTATCGACGGTGTTGGCGACATTCTTAATGAACTTGTTGCCGCGTTAGGGGCGGCGGAATTTATAGATCGTTGGACAGAGAATGTATTTAGACTAGTATTAATCGTAGTAGATGACGGGGCGGCGGGCATTGACGGTCCCGATATCAAGAGAGTTGGGCTTACTGGTGCACTGATGTTTATGGACCTATGACTAGATATTCGAGAGGTAGGGATAGCAGGTGTACTGACCGTTATGGGACTATGAAAAGACACCTGGGAGGCAGGGATAACGGGTGCACTGACGTTAGTGGGTGTATGGCCAGTTATGCGGGGGGGAGGATTAGCGAGTGCATTTACCCTATCGGGACTACGAACAGATTTAGGAATAGTAGGCTGAGAAGTCATTGGTCTATTGGACTGGAGAGCCGTATTTCGTCGCTCCATTGGTGTAAGATCTCGACAGAGAAAACTTTTAGTCCTTTCTAAATATTAGGAAATGCGACCTCGTTGAGCAAAGATTGAGTCCACCTCGATCGGTGAAAACAGTTTAACTAGGATGGGCGGGTTTTTGCTACGCGATTGGAGGCGTTTGGCTTCTGCAATTTTGTAGTTAAAACCACCCGAACATAGAAAATCGTTTGCGATATCCAAAGGGCGACTGATAATGGAGGCATTTTTTAGTATAAAGTTAAAGCTTCGCTTTTGTCTATCAAAAGCTTCCGTGGTTATAAGATGGACGAGGGAGTCTAACTTTTTACAATCTTGCGAGGGCACATCTGATAACTTGCCATCAAACAGATTGCCTAGTATTGATAAAACAGAACCAAACTTCATCATGAAGTCATTACAGTTCTGTAATGCAGATAAATCAATTTGCTTAGCCTTGACAATGGGCTGCATGTTGATATCAAGGCATTGACTAATAGGCGTGGTCAGGCACCGCTTGGGTCTGGGAGCAGATATCTTACGATGAGCTATAATTTTTGTTCTCATAATTTTGATAAAAAACTGCTTTAAATGTAAGATGATTTATAAAAATTCAGCCTTATATGACTTACGAAAAATAATTAGAGGGAACTTAACAAATACTGTAGCTATTTTTTTTTAATAAGCACTTTAAATTTATTTGAAAAAGTGTATTCAATATTGGGAAACGACTCAGCCTTTGAAGGTCTCAAGAATATTCTGATCTTGACGATTTCTTTTACTAGGCCGCGAATTTGCTGGTTTGAAGAGGTTGTGTTCGGTTTAAATAGGTTGCGTCTCGGTAGAATTGGTTGGAAAACAAAATCTTCTTAAATTCCGACTTCAAAAGATCGTCCACGCAAGAAAAATAATTCCAGCAGTGTAGAAAAAAATTGTTTACGAACGGTTGCAGCCACAATATCCAAGATCGTAATTGATGGGGGATATCGATGTAGAATTGTCCTAGGAGGAGCGAGGGGAAATATCGACTGTGATCTTGTAGGGTCTTGATGACGTAGACAAACTAATTTAGTGTTGCGGGAAAGCGTACTGCCGAGGTAAGTGAAGTTGTCCACGTTCTGCAGTGCGGCTCCGTTGACGTTGATGCGTGCGGGGTTGAGGTCAGCACCCGGCAGCGGTTGATGCATAACCACAGTGTTGTCCGTGTTGATGGTGAGGCCAATGTTGGCGCAACCTGCTGCAAAGAGGTCCATGCTCCTTTGCATGTGTGCTTCGGTGGTGGTGTTGAGAGCGCAGTCGACCGCAAACAACAGATCATGAACTGTGGTTGTGGAGACGCACGTGGGGGGCTGCATCCGACGAATGGTCACTGCGAAAGAAGGGGTTTGGGTTAGGTTTTTTCCTGCCTTCCGGGGTTTTTGACGGCGCCAAAGATGTGCTTTACAAATAAACCTTATTAAAGGGGATTCCAGGACGCTCGTCACGGTAGGTGTCCATCAGTATGGCAGAGAACATGAGACTGAAGGGGGTGGGTGCGAGGACACAGCCCTGCTTGACTCCATTCGTCACTGCAAAGGCTTCAGACAGCGTTCCGTAGTCCGTGACGCGCGCCATCATCCCATCATGAAGTTGTCGAACCATGTGGGTGAAGTGTTCCTGACAGCCAGACTTCTGCTTAACCTTCCAGAGTCCGGGCCGGTTTACCGTGTCGAAGGCTTTTGTCAGATCTACGAACGTAGTGTAGAGGTGGGTCCGCATCTCTTGACATGTTTCCTGCAGCTGACGCGCGGCAAATATCATGTCAGTGGTGCCGCGGTGACCTCGAAAACCACACTGACTTTCAGGCAGAAGCCCTTGTTCCAGATGGCTATTCAGACGATTGAGGAGAATGCGTGCGAAGATTTTTCCGGCAATATTTAGCAGTGAGATGCCGCGGTGGTTGTCACAGACCTGACGATTCCCCTTACGCTTGTAGAGGTGGATGATGATGGCATCCTTGAAATCCTGGGGAACTTGGCCCTGTCGCCACATCTCTTGGAACAGGGTGGTGTGGTGAGTTGTGAGTTGGTGGCCACCATATTTGTAAATCTCCGCCGGGATCCCGTCGGACCCGGGTGCCTTCCCGCTAGACAGCTGCTGCACAGCCTTGATGGTCTCCTCAGGAGTTGGTGGGAGGTCGAGATCAGCATTAATTTCGACTTGGGGCAACCGCTCAATGGCAGCCTCAGAGGTGGTAGAGGGCCGGTTGAGTACACTTTGGAAGTGCTCAGCCCAGCGGCCCAGAATTTGGGTCTTCTCAGTGATGAGGGTTGTACCATCCGCGCTGAGAAGCGGGGCTGTGCTCCTCACTACGGGGCCTTATACTGCTTTGAGTGCAGCGAAGATGTTCTTCCATTCATTGCGATCCGCATATCCTTGGATTTCCTCACCCTTACGAGCCATCCAAGCGTCCTGCATTTCCCGCAGCCGCTGCTGTACAAGCCGGCGACTTTGGTAGTAGGCTGCTTTCGTGGCGTCGGTAGGGTGGGCGACATATTCGTTGCGAAGGCGATTCTTCTCAGTGATGAGAGTACTGATGGCTGCATCGTTTTCGTCGAACCAGTCTTGGTGTGGGCGGGGCGCGGGCCCAAGAATGCGTTTGGCAGTGGATTGCACAGCATCCCGTAGATGACACCATCGGGTCTCCACGGAGGTGTTCTCTTCTGCAACTGGGAGGTTATTCAGCTGTTGGGTCAACTCGTTGCTGAAACGCAGACGGTTGGCAGGCAAGTTTAACAGAGCAGTATTCAACTTACCTGGGGGTCGCTTACCTTGAGGTCTCCTGTGTGGTTGAAGACGGATCCACATCTTGGAGATGATGAGACGATGAGCGGTATCACCATCGGCACCCGGCATTGCCTTTGTCACCAACACGTCCTGCTGATCGCGTCGCCGCACAAGGACATAATCCAGAAGGTCCCACTGACGAGACCTGGGGTGCATCCAGGTCGCCTTGTGCTGCAGCGGTTGGCTTAAGTAGATGTTGGTCAGTATGAGACGGTACACCGCGCAGGTGCGAAGGAGGAGTAGGCCATTGTCGTTGAGTCCTCGGAGGCCGTGGGCATTGAAGTCACCAAGGACTATCAATTTGTCCGCCTTCGAAACAGAGGCCAGGAGGGCGTGCAGATCCTCGTAGAACTTGTTCTTTGTCTCCTCAGAGCCGGTCATCGGAGGAGCGTAGACACTAACGATGGTGGCAAATTTTCCACCCCAGAGAGGCAGGCAAAGACTCATCAGGCATTCGTTGATACCCTGCGGCGTACAGGGTAGTCGTCCCACGGTGTCCTTCCGGATGGCAAAGGCGACGCCGGCCTCGCGTCGCTCTGCCTTCGAACGGCCCACATAGAAGAAGGTGAAGCCAGCACCCACCTCTTCTATGGAACCTTCACCGGAGAAGCGGGTTTCACTGAGTGCGGCGATGTCCACCTTCAAGCGCGCCAGCTCCCGGATGATGAGCGCTGTTCTCCGTTACGGTCGAATGCTCCTCGTGTTATCTAAAAGAGAACGAACATTCCAAGCGCCGAAGGTGATAGGACTTACCTGAGCTCCCTGAGCTGTCGTCCTGTGAGCT
>JAYGXS010000001.1:92315747-92326092 GCA_036362985.1 Ligula intestinalis
TACACTGGTTTAGGGAGGGCAGGATCATCTCACGGTCGGAGGAAATCATCAGATACCAAGTCGGTTTAAGTGCAGAACTTGATGGCTGTTATCACAGTCTGCGCAATATATCACCGTCCTCAGCAACTTTGTGTCACACACTTACATGCCTACGTCATCATATGTATAGAATTTTCGCAATCGTTTTGGGGCCTTTACTCTTCATTCGATACATCAATGTAATTTTAACAGTACTGAAAAATTCACGAAATCTCATTTACGCAGTTGACCTCAAGTGTATTTATTCCTTGTCTAAGCAGGGTTTCCACCAGTTAACAGGTTTGGCAAATGAATTACATTTATTAAGTGCTAAATGCAGGTTATCTAGAATGCCATTTTGCCACCGTGGTTAAAAAATGTGAAACTTCTCGAAAACAAACAAAGGAGGGGGACAAGATGTTTGATGGTCTCAGGGGCTAACCATATCAGGAGAGATTGACCAAGCTTGATCTTTTGTTCGACATGGCTTCAGCCTGTTGGACGATTCTAGAGTCATAGTTTTTCCTTGTCTGAAGAATCGAATTTTAACGCATTTCGTCGGCAATGGAATTCATCAAGGTGAACTGATGGCCTAGTTTCCCTGAATAGCTTCCATTGCTTCCATTTCATACTCAATTGCCTTTTTAGGTATCTCGTTACCTAGGCAGGTCGACTGGTCATCTTGTGTACTTTCACCGGACATCGGTTCATAATCAGAGCTAATGCAATCATCTTGAGCGATTTCCAGTGGTCCATCGGATCCCCCTTGAGAAAACAGCATAGATTCGCGGACGATAGTGCATTCTTTATCGAATTAATGTCAGTCTCCATATATTTTTTGGCCCTCTGTATCTCTCGGACGTAGAGTATTGAGTTAGTTATCCCACATTAGCGTCACATTATCACTCTTACCGAGCAGGGCACAGGAATGCACTTCATTAATGCAAGATAAATCCTTCGTAAAAATGCGAATCACGCAACAAGCCCTCTGGTTCTCTCGAAATTTGGTAAGCAACTTAACTTTCTGCGCCAGAGGGAGGTCAAGTGTGACTTCCATTAACTTAGAACTGATGGATGCTGTGGACTTACCTTCTCTAGTTCTATCAAGATTGCGCTAGGGTGGGCTCTATTTGGACAACGGATATTCCTGTTCTGACACATAATTCCATCCCACTTGCTTGTCTGTTTTGACTGTCTTTTCAGAAAAGCTGGAATCCTTGTGTCGAAATCTCTGAATCCGCGCTTTTTGTTGTAAGCTACGATCCCGTTATGGCAACAACATCAGGTTTCCGGTCTGAAAGAAATGCCTTGTGTTCATCGATTTTTAAGGGTGGACTTTGGGCATAAGTATGCAGGATACTCAACTTAAACTTAGTCACCGCGTAATGTAGGCGCTTGCATCTTGTGTGAGATTATATGCAGCAATTTTTCGGTGCTGATGAAGAAGTACTGTTGTCCGTCCCGACTAGGCTGTTAGTGTTACACGATTTCTCCAGAAAGGTGACCTATGGACATATACGATCTCTCCGTTCAGAATTCGGAAGTTGCACTTGCAGAGTTCGCATCTCCTGATGAGTTCTAATTTGACCAATCTCCATTCCTTCAGTAATCCAGAAGAAAAAATACCGTTAAGTGGGAATGTCTGAGTATTGGTTTCCTGCTCAACAATAGCTGCGCCACGACCTCACTCTTCAAGGCGACATTTGACGGTCTTGGTTGGCGTTGTTCGTCATTCGTATCTCTTATTCTGCCCATTTGGAACGCCTTTAGAATTTCGACTTTCACCCCACCTTCTAGAAGGGATTTCAGATGTTGTATATAAGTTTTTTCTTCTAGAATTCTTGACTTTGGGGTATAACTTCAGTCATGCCTATGATGACTATGTAGTTTCTACCATCAACTCGACGAGCCTGTTGTTACTTTAAATCACTTTATTAAGGGAATAAGGCTTTCGCCAATGAGCTCCCTATTCCTTACCAAAAATCGCATAATAGGTCCACCGTAAAAATATTACATATTATAAATGTAGGCTTAACATCAGCACTAAGTGTGAGCCAGTTGCAAGGTGCTGCTACTGACACTTTGTTCATTATATCTGCCACAGTTTCTCAGCAAATGAGAATCAAGTTTGTATTTAAAAATATGAACAGTATCTGAGAGGACCACATCTTCCGGGAGTCCGTTCCACGCTCCAATGACCCTCTGAGAGAAGGTGGTTCGTCGAACGTCGATACGGGCTGGTTTCCTCTGTAGTTTAAAGAGATGACTCCGCAGATTGTCAGTCTGAGCTAATTCGAAGAAATCATCAAATTCTAGGGCGCCGTCTTGGCCTCTAACAATATGGTACGTTTGTATGAGAGGGAAAAGATCAAGTTTGGTCAGTCTGTCTTCATAAAGCAGATGACCAAGATTCTTGACCATCTTCGTAGCCCTCGCCTGCACTCGTTCCAGGTACAGGTAATCCTTCTTGAACCACGGACGCCAGGCCTAGACAGCATACTCTAAGTGGGACCAAACAAATGCTCCGTAGGTTTTCCTGAAGAGCTCCTTGTCAATGTTGACGAATCCCCACCCTAATCGCAAAAAGCACCTGTGTCGCGGATTTAGCTGCCTTTACACACTGAGTAGATGGTTTAAGTGAGGAATTTATTAGAACACCGAGGTCCTTTTGTTCGTTCACGTTTGCAAGCGGGTGCCCATCGAGGAGGTATTGGAAGGAATCGTTCTCCTCATCAGACGGAGTCTTAAAACCACACACTTACTAATGTTGAAGTTTAAGAGCCAACGAGCAGACCAGCAGCTAAATCGATTGAGGCTCTCTTGAAGCGCTTTCGTATCGGCATCAGATCTGATGGCTCTTCAGAGTTTGACGTCGTCGGCAAACATGATAGCGCTGCAACCCTGGTCGTTGACACAGTCCTTGATATAGATCAGGAAGAGCAGTGGCCCTAAGACAGAGCCTTGGGGACGCCACTCAGCACAGATGTAGGGTTTGACTTCGAGTCATCGATGCACACAGTTTGCGATTGCCCTGTGAGAAAATCTGTGATCCATGCCAGCAGGTTTCCTCTTATGCCAATTTCTGACAATTATACATTAGACGCTTATGTGGGACGCTGTCGAATGCCTTTTTGAAGTCCGTATAGATGACGGCAACCTTACCATCTTAATCTAGTGCGCGAGTCCACTGCTCAGTGGAGAGTAGAAGGCTGGAAAGGCAAGAATGGTTCTTTCTGAAGCCGTGTTGGAGCCCTGACATTAGGTTGTTCTCCTCCAAGAACTTCATTGTCGTCTTCTTAATTATCGTTTCGATCACCTTACAGCAAATGCAAGTTAGGCTGACGAGCCGGTAATTGTTGACCTTCGTGCGGTTTCCGCCCTTGTATATCGGTAAATATTTGCCGTTTTCCATTTGGATGGCAGTTTTCCTAATTCAAATGAAGAACGAAAGGTATGTGCTAGGGGCTCTGAGAGTTTGCTTGACAAATCTTTCAAGTGTTTGGCTGGTATATTGTCTGGACCGGATGACTTTGCTTCTTTGAGGCCCTGCAGCTCCCTCTGAAATACAGATGCTGGAAATAGTAGAGAATGAAGTGCCGGACCGGCGTTTACAACAGCACTGTTGGCATTATCAAAATGAAGCTAGGTTTCCCAGTGAATATTCAAGCAAAGATCCGGCTACAGTACTCAAATTTCTCGTCATTCACAACGACTTCTCCGCCATCATCATTATTAAGTACTGCGACAAGATTCTCGTTTTTAAAGCTACTGTTAATATAGCGGAATAAAATTTTGGGCTTTTCTTCGGCCTGTTGGAGGATTCTTGATTCATACTTTTTCCTGGCCTGGCGAATTGATTGTTTTACTGCATAACTTTGGCGTCGGAATTCCTCGAGGTGTACTGGCGACCCAGTTTTCCTGAATAACTTCCATTTCCTATTCTTCTTCTTCAGTTGCCTATTAAGGTCTCTCGTCAACCAGGCAGGATGACTAGTCGTCTTGTGTACCTTCACCGGACGAAAGCGCTTAATCAGATCTAATGCAACCCTCTTGAGTGATCCCCAATCCTCCTCCGGATCCCCCTTGAGCAGGCAGTCCCAATTCACGGACGATAGTGCATTCTTCATTGAATTGAGATCTGCCTTCCATATGTTCGGCTGATCCTCCGTTTTCCTCAGCCGTTGAGCATGGAGTGAGAAATCCCACATTAGCGTCGTATGGTCACTCTTACCGAGCGGAGCACTTGAATGCACTTCATCTATGTAGGATAAATCCTTCGTAAAAATGAGATCGAAACAAGTAGCCTGCTGGTTTTCTCGAAATCTGGTTATGCATTTAACTTTCTAAACTAGACATAGATCAATCGTGGGATCCATTAATTTGGAACTGAAGGAAGTTGACGCCACATCCACTGTCAGGTTGTTCCATTCAATTGCAGGGGCGTTGAAGTCACCAACAGTGAGAACCTCCTGGTGGCTAGCAGCTTCTTTCACTAGACCAAGGAGTGAGTCGTCGGCTCCGCTCAGAATGTTTGGTGGCCGGTAAACGGCCAGGAATTCAAGGTTCTGTGAATTCGCCTTCTTGATCTTTAACCAGACGGACTCATACTCCAGGGCTACAGTGCGTTCTCTTTCTACAACAGAGATTTCAGTTCTGACTTGCACGACAACCCCACCTCCTTGTCCGTTTTGGCGGTCTTTGCGGAAAAGCTGGTATGCTGGAATCTAAATATCCAAATCTGCGATTTCTGTTTTTAGCCATATTTCCGTTATGGCAACTACATCAGGTTTCCGCTCCGAAAGTACTGCCTTGAGTTCATCAATTTTGAGGGAAGACTTTGGGTATTAGTGTAAATAAAACTCAATTTAGACTTAGTCACCACTTTATGCAGGCGGTTGCCTCTTGCGTGAGATTGCATGCAGGGAGCTGTCGGTGCTGATGAAAACGGACTGTTGTCCATGCCGAATAGGCTGTTAGTGTTATCGGCTTTCTCCAGAGGAGTGACCTCGGGACATGAACAATTATATTTCAGCTAATTGTAGACCACAGCAATCTTGCTTTTCGCCTTTTGTTTCTACCACGCCAGTTCCCTTTCCGTCACCAAGTTTTCCTTTTTTATAAATACGGATGAGCGTAGCCTGCATCTCAGGGATACGCTCAGTATAGTTTCTTTGAATGCGAGATCAGTTGTAAATAAAATGACAGAGCTCAGAACAGTAGCTTTTGAGCTTGATCCAGATGTTATTTGTATCACTGAATCTTGGGCTCACTCTCTTATCCCTGACTCAACGCTCGCTATAGATAATTTTAGTTTGTACCGACAAGACCGCATTGAAAAACGTGGCGGTGGTTGCCTTCTTTATATCAAATCATCTTTTGTACATTTCCCGTTTCATCTGAGCATTTCATCGTTTTCGGGAGATGTTTGCTTTATTTCAGTCATCCTCCCGCACAATAAAAAAGCCGTAATTGGCTGTGTTTATAATCTCCCATGTTATTCTGGTAATTAAAGTGCGCTCTGCGAACTGTTTGCAAAAGTTGCAGAAGCTGAAGTTGATGTCAAAATAATCGTAGGTGATTTCAATCTGCCAGACGTTGACTGGGAGGCAAATACTTCCCCGCCAAAATTTCAAAAATTGGTAGAAACTATTAACTTTGCAAACCTGTCACAACTGGTCAGTTCAGTGACTAGAAATGCGAGCATATTAGATTTAATTTTTACAAATGACGTCCACCCTCTCTTTATGAATTTTCATCGTGATCTCTTTACAAGTGACCACGCATTAATTCAGTGTTGTTTTCCAGTCTCTCTTTCAAAAAAGCCTGAGGTAAAATGCAATAACCTCGATTTTGCTAACGCAAACCTTGAACCCATAAATTACTTCGTAAGTACTCTAGATTGGCACACTATTTTTTCAACTAATGATCCAATCTTTTTCAATGAACTTTTACAAAACCTTTCAAAAAAAATTCAGACTTTTATCCCACTTAAGCCTATTAAATCAAATTCAGCTTCCTCTCCCGTTCCACATTTTCTCCAAAATAGACTTAAAAAATTACAGAAGCTACTTAAGGATCCGTCTAATAGCTCTTTGTCGGTGCACTTAAGGATAGCACAAATATTTGAATTAGCGCTAAAAATAAGGCTTGCACGAGATAGGCGTAGAGAGTCCCTGGCACTAAATGATGCCAACTCTTCCAAATCCGTTGCTCAAGTCTTCCGTTTTCGGTCATCCGCTAAGCTTCAGAAATTCATTCCGCCTTTACTCGATAGTAGTAATCATTTTGTTACAGAGAATTTGGCCGAAGCAGAAATGTTTAATTCTTTCTTCGCCAAGTTCTTTACAATTGAGACTAGTCCAATACCCTAAATACTTCTGATGTGTGATGCAAATCTCACTTCAATTGATTTCTCACCTACAAGTATGCATAAAGAAATAGCTCGTCTCAGCAATTCACATTCAGTCGGGACGGATAACATTCCAAACTCATTTATTAAGCAATTAACAGATTTTCCTCCTTTACTGAGCAAATTATTTACAATATTTCTCGAAAACGGTTCTCTTCCTGATTCTCGGAAAACTTCTATTGTAATTCCAGTTTTTAAATCTGGTTCCAGATCTGACATTAAAAATTATCGCGGTATTTAGAAAACACCTTCTCTAGCCAAACTGTTTGAAAATTAATCGCCAATAGAATTACAGGTTTTTGCATAAGCAATCAAATATTAAATATATCTCAGCATGGTTTTTTACCGGACCGATCTTGTGAAACATGCCATATGTCTTTTCTTAATCTCCTCACTTCTCTTCGTAACGATCATTTATCTGTAGTGGTCATCTATTTTGATCTTAGTAAGGCATTTGATAAAGTACCTCATAGGAGACTACTAGCCAAACTAGAGGCTATAGGATTTTGTAGTCCTCTCATTGACTTTATTAGATCATATCTTTCTAATCGGAAACAACAGGTCTTAGTGGGGTCCTCATATTCTACCCCTACCGCTATTTTAGGCGGTGTCCTTCAAGGTACCGTTCTGGCCCCCCTGTTGTTCCTGCTTTATATAAATGATATTTCAACAATAGTTAAACACTCTCAATCGTATATATACGCGGACGACTTAAAATGTGTATACTCCTTCTCTAATTCTACGGCTGAGGAATGCTTAGAACGCATTCATTCGGATTTGGACGCTCTATCTGCGTGGAGCTCCACTTGGCAGATTGAGTTCTCGCCTTCTAAGTGCCAGTTCATGTGTTTTGGACCTGAAAGGCTGCCACAGCCTATCATTTTTCAAGGTTGCCCCATGACTGAATGTTCTAACATTAAGGACTTAGGTTTAAGTTACACCAATAAATTAAATCTTTCACCTCACGCTGATAGAATTACAGCAAAAGCTGCTCAGATATGCGGCTTCATCTCTTATAATTTCTACCTTCCCGAAATGAAGCTAAGACTTTATCGTATGTATGTGCTTCCTATTCTCGAATACTGTTGTCCATTCTTCGGTCTAATGAATGAATCTAGCCGTTCAAAAATTGAAAGTGTCCAAAGAAGATTCACTAAAAAGGTCCTCTATCCGGCATTTTCAGATACTTCATACTCAGATAGATGTGAGATAACAAAACTGAAATTTCTTTGGGTCAGGAGACTGGAAGCAGGGTTTTGTCTCCTGTTTCACCTTAATAATAGTTCAAATCTCCCCAAGATTTCTGCCCTTACTCCCGTTACTCGCCCTTACAACCTAAGAAATTCAACGTTGATTATACCTCCTCCTGCTTCTTCCACTTCTAAGCGATCTCTTTTTTTTGCTTCTAGGTATAGCTATCTTTGGAATAATTTGCCGATTGATATTCGGACGTTGACTAGTCTATGTGCATTCAAGCGAAGACTGCACATTTATCTTAACACTGAATCTATTAACCTTTTGTTTTCCTCATCTTTTCCGGACAGCTTTCTCCACAATTCGGAGAAAGGACCATCGGGAATTTAAGATCCCTTCTTGAAACTACCTTCCTCTGACTCATGTACCCCAGAATCAGGACGCAGTCTTGACGGCTCTCGTTTCGCTGGTCATCAACCATCATCAGGGCCTTATATTTGGTCACATCTCAGACATCCACAACGATGGTCTTGTAGATTTGACGGACTTTTGGATATCATACAGCGGTGCCCATCACGATCATAAACTGGTGGGTTCCCTATGTTCCATTATGCCGCATCGGTTTGGGAACCCGAGTGTAGTGCCGGGAACCCGTCTATACCAGTAATGTTTCGTTAATACCTATTGTTCTGCCCCACACTCAGCTTCGACTGAGTTTGCTTCCAAGCCCTTCCCCCTTACTAACAGAGGCAGTGGGTTCCAGAATACATATGTCAGAATTCTAGATAACGATGTGGCTCATCTGTGTGTGCCCTTGAATTTCACCTTCCGCATAACACTGCTATATTCATTTTTGTCGAATCTAACAAATTCGCTTCTAAACAGTTATACTCGTCTTATAGCTATAGACTACGGATAAATTGTGAAACCAATTATTTCTAGTACTTCGTGTTATCGAATTTTTGGTTTATTGATGAGGCCCACTGGGCCTGAAATATACAATTTATTATTATTTTTATTATGAACGATCTCCCCGTTCATAATTCGAAGATTGCTCTCACCGAGTTCGCATCTCCTGTGGAGTTCTAATTTTAGCAATCTCCATTTCTTTCGCTGCGCATTGCGTTGTGTTGCCTTAAAAGACTGAGGTCTTAGTTTTACAAATAATGTAACATTATCGTTTCATGCGGATCAAATATCTGCAAAGGCTGCATAGATATGTGGGTTTATATCACATGATTTCTCCCTGCTGGAAATGAAGTTGAAACTGTATCGTATGTATGTCCTACGCATCATAGAATACTACTCTTCCCTCTTTGGTCTTATGAATGCCTCTGACAGTGGTAGAGTTGAAAATGTACAGAGTGTTTGCTGGAAAAAGATTTGCTCTTCTTCGATCCACTATTTCTTATACGGAGAGATGTCAGTTAGCGAACATGACATTTCTTTGGTTTAGAAGAAACGAACCGGGCCTCTTCTTCCTAACCTCCCACGGATCAACGCTCTTATTCCCGCAGATAGACTTAATGCTACTCGTAATTTCTCCATGATAATTGACCCCCTGTAGCTCTACGTCGAGCCATTCTCTCTTTTTCCCCTCCAAATATGCCTTTATCTGGAATACTATTCCTCCCGAAATTAGGCTGTCGTTTAACTCAGCAGTTTTTAAAGCCAAATTACTTCAACTCTTACATTCGGAAAATGTAAAGTCTTCGTTATCCGTCTCGTTCCCAAACACAACACTTTTGGACTTTGAAAAGGGTTCTCCTGATATTTGAGGTGGTTATATTGATATTAAAATTTTTCCATAAATGTCTATTTTATCTTCTATAGAGTCTAACTTAGCAATTGTTTAAAGCCAAATTACGTGAATTTTGCAGCGGTGTTTGGTCCCTTACTCTGTCCAATCTTTGTTGCCGTTCTTCCGTTCTCCCGTTTGAAAACCTTGACGATGGGCTTCATGGTCTCTAGGTATGCTCATGGCGGTTTTGCTTTTTTCGCCAGCTCTTCGTTGGGCTCTGAAGTCAACAAAGTCGCATATTCGGCGTTTGGATGATGATCACGTGACCTTTAACACTCATAATCCTTTCGACCCTGTTGTACGCGATAACCTCCTCTTGTCTTACATCCCTGAGGGTTGATCATGAATCCGGTTAGGCGGTGTTATGGTGGTGAACGGCAGCTTCTGCTGCTATATGACTTCTCCAACGAAAAGAAGCGTTTTCAAACCTCATACGTTCTCATCAATAGTCCTGTCTCATTGCACCAAAACAAATTCGTCAGCCAGCCTCTTTAATTTTATAGCATCAGTTACGGTAGGGTTTCCAAGTGGGGTCTTTGAAAGGTTCTTATATATTTTAGCTACCTACTTAAATGTTTTAAATAGGTGAAATTACCCATAATCTTCCAGTTTTCTACAGCCATCCGTCGATCCAGGAGGGATTTAATGGTGGCATTGAAGTGTACAGTGGTCCTCCGAAGGTCACCGCATACTTTGTAATTTACATTTTTCAGCGCCGCTACGGCATTATCTGTAAAAAGTTAATTTCGAAAAAATAAAAATTCAAAAAAGAATTTGACAACATGTGCAAGTAGACGTAGAAAGTCGGAATAATGTCAGCAGAAATTGTCCTTTTGGGGCAACATTTAGCAATGTTTTGCAGGTAATTTTGAACTTAAAACGAAAAATTATGGCAGTTAAAAAAACCCTTACAGTGGAAATGG
>JAYGXS010000001.1:92371105-92419115 GCA_036362985.1 Ligula intestinalis
GGGGGGGGGGGCGTGGAAGCAAACGCAGTCGAAGCTGAGAGTGAGGCAGAATAATAAATAAATAAATAAATTTTATATTTTAGGCCCGGAGGGCCTCGTCATTGCAAGCTTAATGCTGTGGAAAAATAAATACAAAGTTGATAAATGCTGCTCTCCATGAAACAACCGCATAGACAGCGGGAGCGTTTAGTAGTGTTGGTAGATTAATTCATATTCACCAACATATCGTCGTTTTAAAATAGTAGTCAACGCATGGTGAACTAAGGAGGAAGCAGTGAAAAAAAACTCCTACCATTTAAGCTGGGGTGGAGTTCAGCGAACCCCCGCTTAAAAAAAAACAAAACGTAGGAGAAAAAAACTGCTTCAACAAAATTCAGGGAGTTGGTTGAGAGGATTGATTGTAGTGCAAATGAGTCAGGACTGTTGATGAGAACGAATGATGGTTGGAAACGCTTCTTGTAATTGGAGAAATCATATAATAGCAGAGGCTGTCGTTCACCATTGTAACACCGCCCAACTGGCTTCATGATCAACCATCAGGGAGGTGAGACCGGAGGAGGCCATCGCAGACAAACAAAAACGACAAGAGTGTGAAGGGCAGAGATCACCTGATCATCAACGAAACGCCGGAGATGCGACCTTGTAGACTGCGGAGTCCAGCGACGAGCTGGCGAAAATAGCAGAACCGCCACGAGCATGACTAAAGACCATGAAGCCTATTTGGAATTTATATTTTTCAGCGCCAGTACGGCACTATCTATACAAAGTTAATTTCGAAAAAATAAAAATTCAAAAAATAATTTGACAATATGTGCAAGTAGACGTAGAAAGTCGTAATAATTTCAGCAGAAATTGTCCTTTTGGGGCAACATGTAGCAATTTTTCGCAGGTAATTTTGAACTAAAAACGAAAATTATGGCAGTTTAAAAAAACTCTTACAGTGAACATGGAGACAGTGTTCAACGGGCCTCCATGTTCAAAAAGTGTGCAAGAGAAAAAAACTGCTTAGGAAGATATTAGTAGAGCAGAAATAGGTGTGGGTGGTCTGATGAACTCGAGTATTCAACGAAACTGCCGCATTTTAGACTGAGTACTTCCGCGTTGCTTCGTGTGATTCAGCGGTGGTTAATGGAAACATCTAGGTTCTCGGGGAACACGAGGCTGAGAGAATAGTTTCAAGCGGATCTCCTAAATTCCCGATGGCCCTTTCTCGGGGTCATGGAGAAAGAGTGAAAATGGAGAGAGTGTTCAACGGGCCTCCATGTTCAAAAAGTGTGCAAGAGAAAAAAACTGCTTAGGAAGATAGTAGTAGAGCAGAAATAGGTGTGGGTGGTCTGATGAAGGTGAGTATTCAACGAAACTACAGCATTTTAGACTGAGTACTTCCACGAGGCAGAGAGAATAGTTTCGAGCGAATCTCCTAAATTCCCGATGGTCCTTTCTCGGAGTCATGGAGGAAGCTGATCGGAAAAGATGAGGAGAATAGAAGGTTAATAGAGTCAGTGTTAAGATAAATGTGCAGTCTCTATTTGAAAACAGACAGTCTAGTTAAGGATCTAATTTCGATCGGCAAGTTATTCCAAAGAAAGCTATATCTGGAAGCAAAAAACAAAGAGCGTTTACATGAGGAGGATGCAGGAGGGGGTATAACAAGTGCCGAGTTTCTTAGGTTGTAGGGACGGCTGACGGGGGTAATGACATAAGTCTTGGGTAAATTTGTGCAATTATTAAGCTGAAAAAGGAGACAAAAGCCTGCTTCCAATCTCCTGACCCAAAGGAACCTTAGTTTTGTTAATTGACACCTATTTGAGTAGTAAGTATTAGAAGCTGTCGAATACAGCAGTTTTCGGGTGAATTTTTTTTGAATTTTTTGAATTTTTGAATGGCTTACTTCATTCATGAGACCGAAAAAGGGGCAACAGTATTCTAAGATGGGGAGCACGAACATACATATTAGAGGGGGCTCCATAGAAAGGGCGGCTGAAGTGTGGCATGGGAAAACCAGCAGGGGGCATGAATATAGGATTTTGAGGCATTATATCAAAATTTGACGGAATATTGGCCTTCGAAAATTGCATGACTGGTTTTGAAAAACGGTTAATTTTATAAGCTGGCTCAATTATTTGGGGATATTGATGAGATTTGGGGATAGGAAAAGCGCTAGCTTGAGCAGTTGGGTCTTTGTTAGATACTGAGTTATTATCGGTAATCATATTGCCAAATTTGAAAACTGACATAGATTTACTAGGGGCGTTCATAGGTTTATCGGAATTTAAAGCTATCACAGACGTGGTTGGTTTAGAAGGAGAATGACTTGACGAGGCTACAATCTCACTCGAATCACGAGTAAGGTGAATGGGAGAAGTATCAGGGGAAACTGACATTGACCCAGAGGGATGTGGGCTTACCTGAGCGGGAGGGCCGGCCTCAGAGACAACTTTTGGTTTTGTGGAACCGGAGCCAGTGTTCTCATTTGCTACTTTAGATAAAACCCGACGCTCCATTGGCGTTTTATCCCTGCATATGTAAAGTTTATTTTCCTTTAAATAGTTGGCTGACCGCTCATGTTGAGAGACTATAAGGTCTACTTCTATCGCCGAAAAAAGTTTTACGAGAATCGGCGGGTTTTTACTTCGGGATGAGAGTCTTTTAGCTTCTGCAACTTTAAAATTAAAGCCACAAGAGTAAAGAAACTGAACAGCAACATCTTTAGGTTGTTTATCTTTTGAAGCATTTTTCAACAGAAAATTAAAATTCCTTTTTTGCCGATCACGGGTCTCAGTAGACACCATATTGACGAAAGGCTCTAGTTTCTCACATTGCTGAGAAGTGAGCGTAGATACCTTTCCATCAAAGATGGCACCAAGGACCGTAAACAGGCAAGCATATTGGTTATAAAGCTTACTTAAGTTGTATAAAGCATCAAGATCAAGTGTCTTCATGCATAAGATGGGTTTATCGTTAGGAGAATTGGTATTCCGGGTTAATTTACGTCTCGGTTGTGGCTTGGGTATCATATTGAATAGAAAGTGAGTGATAGGATATGTTCTTAGCAAAGTTATGCACAAAATTGCGACAGAAAATTTGAATTACCGAAGAGGCTACGCAGGGTGAAAATTATCTCTTGTGGTATATAGAGTAATACAAACTATTTCTTGCTGGAAATTGATAAAATAACAAATTTTTAGATATTATTCAGTATTAACGCAATAGATTACTTGCTTTTTACGTGAATCTACCGGAACTAGAATGAGGCTATGTCGGTGAAACAGTACAAAAATGTATATTTTGACCTATTGGTAAAAAAGACAACTACCGGTATGTGCAGTTGCTAAAAGGTTAGATATACAAATAAATAACAACAATTAAGCTAGTTAATTCAGCAAGTAACGAGGAACTCTGATAAAAATATCTATTTTACTTAGCTTTGAAAGATAAGTTGCGCGCCTTGACCTTGACCTTGACCTCGTCAGGGTTGTAAAACGGAGAATGGAGAAAACGGCAATTGACTGGACAGAGAAGTGGACGAAACATCATTGCAAATATCATTCAAAGGAGGAAGAAATAGACATGTATGGAAAAAATTTGATATAAACATAACCACCTCAGATACCAGGGGACCCTTTTCAAAGGCCAAAAGTTGTGTGCTTGGGAAGGAGACGGATAAAAAGGACTTTATATCTTCCGAAGTTAAGTGTTTACGTACTTAGACTTTAAAACCTGCTAAGTTAGACGACAGCCTAATTTCGCGGGGAATATTATTCCAGAGGAAGGCATATTCGGAGGCAAAGAAGTGAGAATGGTTCGAAGTGGAGCTAAAGGGGGGTGCAATAATCCTGGAGGAATTACGAGTGGCATAAGGTCTATCTGCGGGAATGAGAGCGTTGATTCGTGGAAGGTTAGGGGTAGAGTTAACGCGAAAGAGGAAACAGAGGCCCGCTTCGAGTCTTCTGACCCAAAGAAATGTCATGTTCGCTAACTGACATCTCTCCGTATAAGAAATAGTGGATCGAGGAAGAGCGAATATTTTGCGAGTTAATACTCTCTGTAAATTTTCAATCTTACCGCGGTCAGAAGCATTCGTTAGACCAAAGAGGGGACAGCAGTATTCTAGGATGGGTAGAACATACATGCGATAAAGTTTAAACTTTATTTCCAGCAGGAAGAAATTGTGTGATATTAAACCACATATCTGTGCAGCCTTCGCAGATATTTGATCCGCATGAGGCGACAATGCTAGTTTATTTGTGTAGCTTAGACCTAAGTCTTTTATAGTGGATCGTTCTAAAAGTGGAATATTTTGAAAGACTAGGGGACGAGGAAGCTTGGCGGGACCAAAACACAGGAAACTACACTTGGATGGAGAGAATTCTATCTGCCAAGTAACACTCCAACGTGAGAGTGTAAGTAGGTCCGCATTTATTTTATCACCGCATATACTTGCCGTGTCCTTAGAAAATGAGTATATGCATTTGAGGTCGTCTGCATAAATGAGATTGTGTGAATTATTTAGAACAGTCGAAATTTCGTTTATGTATAGAATGCAGAGTTAAGGACCCGAGACAGTGCCTTGAAAAACGCCACTCGTGATCAGCTGAGAAGTGGAGTAACTATTACCTACTAGGACCTTCTGGCTGCGGTTAGACAAGTAGGAACCGATGAAGTCGAGAAGAGGGGGACGGATGCCAATGGCTTCCAATTTTACCAGAAGCCGTCTGTGCGGTACCTGGTCGAAGGCTTTGCTCAGGTCAAAGTAGATAACAACCACGGATTGCCGCTCGTTACGGAGGAAAATGACGTGGTAAAGAAAAGCTAGGTGACACGTCTCGCATGATCTTCCGGGTAGAAAACCATGCTGCAAGTCACTTAAAAGCTTATTTCTTAGGCAAAAATCGAGAATTTTCTTAAAAATTATCTTCTCTAGAAGTTAAGCTGGGGCCGGGGTTTATGAACACCGCGGTAGTTATTTACGTCTGAACGAGATCCTGATTTAAAGACTAGAAAAATAATGGATGTCTTCCAAGTGTCAGGAAAGTAACCATTTAAGAGATAGACTGAAAATATATGGCTAAGTAATTTGGGAAGGGTCGACACTCTTTTGATAACTTAATTGGGGATACCATCAGTTCCCGAAGAGTACGAGTTTGTTAGACAAATCATCTGCTTACGAATTAATTCTATGGATAAATCAATGTTCCCGAGAGTATTGTCTGAGTATGGTTGAAACAACGGGACCGGTTCGGATTCTGCCGTAAAATGCTTCGCAAAGAAAGCATTGAATAATTCAGCTTTATCAGACTCATCTAGTACGAATGTTTTATTTTCATTAAGCAATGGGGGTATTTCGATTCCTCGTTTTGCGGAGGACCTACGACGAAACATTTGTGCAACCGATTTTGCAGAGTTTGACTCGCTCAGGGTGCAAGATTCCCTGTGCTGGTCACGTGCAAGACGAATCTTGGACGCTAATTCGAAGATCTCTGTGATCCTTAGATGCACAGACAGCGAAGTAGTAGATCTATCTTTCAGCTGCCTCCTCAATTTCTTTAGTCTGGGCAAAAGAAAATGAGGGACGGTCGATTCTGGTGTGTAGGGTTTCGCAATTTTAGTGGGCACAAATTCCAGCATTTTATTAGAAACGACCGACATGAGTTCAGAAAGATATGCAGCGTCGTTAATGGAGGAGAGGCTCTGCCAATCTAATGAGTTGACAAAATTGTTGATTGAGCTAATATCTGCGAGGTCATACGCATGATAGGTACGACTAGCACTAGCCTTTTCCGTAGAAGGAAGCAGAAGGCCACAGTGAATTAATGTGTGATCACTTTGGAAGATGTCCTGCTTAAAATCAACGAAGAGAGGGGCAATACCATTTGTGAAAATCAGATCTAGGATATGATTCGTGTCCACGCAAGAAAAATAATTCCAAAGGCGCAGGAAAAAATTGTATACGAACGGTTGCAGCCACAATATCCTAGATCGTAATTGATGGGGGATAGTGATGTAGAAATGTCCTAGGAGGAGCGTGGGGAAGTATCGACTGTGATCTTGTAGGGTAGACGTAATATTAAAATGTGTGGAAACTTTCCTGGATTGTTAAATTTCTTTTGGTCCGAATTGGATGTCGAAGAACTGGTTTGCGGTGTCCTATTTTGTTAACAAATATATGCGTCGTGTCATCTGAGAAGAGCTATTTGGTCTTCAATGTAAATTCGGCTTAACTGTGGCTTTTGCGAATATCGTTTCGTAGGGCATTCACTATGATCGCATATCTTATGGTGTGGAAATTTGATCGCTTGGCCGTCCTAGCTTTAGTGTTATGAATCGTATGCTGGTTGTTTCTAGTGGGACGGGAACCGTTTTGGTTTGTTAACGGCGCCAAAGATGTGCTTTACAAATAAACCTTATTATTATTTTATTGCTAAGAATGTTATGATTGTGTCACTTTAAATAGGAATGTTAAACCATTGTGGAGTCATCTTTGCCAGAGGGGCTTAAGACCATATCTATTGTACATTATCGTATAGGAGTCTCGGGCGTCATCGCGTTTACACAGAACTCTGGCTAACTTTCTCTGGATTTTTTTTCTAGTTTCTGTCTATCATCTGATGACATGGTACGGAAAAATATTGAGCAGTAGGCTAGAACAGGTAAAACATACATTTTGTTAAGTTTAGTCTTAAGTGTAATCGATGTGAAATTTTTACTTACGAAGCCACAAAGTCGATTGGCTTTTAGTGAGATTTGTTTAATATGCGGGGATAAGTCAAGAGTATTCATATGTGCATTTTTTGGGGAGAACGGCATTTGCCATTGAACACTCCAGTCGTTTAGTTTTTGAACGTCTTATTCAATTGTTCTATGCACAATGCTTACCGAATGTTGTTGATAGGTATATGCGAGTTTTAAGTCATCTGCATCTAAAAATGTTTTAGCAAAAGTTGATATAGTGGATAACTTGTGAATGTCAATGAGAAATAAGAGGGGGCCTAGGATAGTGCCTTGTAAAACACCACTGCTTATATGAGCTGGTTCTGATACTATATTTTGAAGTTGTACTACTTGGAATCGGTCTTGAAGATAGGATTTGAGAAAATCAAGGAGGGGGGGCCGAATCCCGTGACTCACTAGCTTCACGATCAGTCTTTTATGGGGAAATTTGTCAAAGGCTTTTTTTTAGATCAAAGTAAATTGTAGCTACCGTGTTCCCATCATCTCTATTTCTGGAGACGAATTCCAAGAACGTAAGATGGCAGGACTGACATGACTTTTTAGATAAAAAGGCATGTTGAGAGGGAGGTATGAGATTTACATTCGTCAGATGGTCTTACATTTGGTTATAAATTATTTTTTTAGGATTTTTGCCAAAACCGATGTTCGGTGAGCACCACGATAATTTTGGGCATTGGACCGATTTCCGTTTTTGAAAACCGGGGTGATACACGATTTTTCCATATTTCTGGATAAGTACCATTTGACTGCAGTAACGAGAAAAGGTTAGACAGAAGTATTGGGGCATATGTCATATGTCTCAGTATGCAAGGTAGGATTCTATCTGTTTCATATGACGTGAAATTGGACATCTGGCGGATAGCTTTCTTTACAGTTTCTTCGTTAAACAATATCTCTTTTAATACGAGCGCCGTCATTTCTGTTGGCTGGGGGATCGGTTATTCATCGACTAACTAGTTGGTTGAGAAATACTCGTTAAAAAGATTTGCTATTTGGTCTTCATTTGTTATTACTGTTCCTTGGTCATCAAGCATGATCTGGGGTCCTTGTTTTTGATTATTATTTATTTGTTTCCGGAAGATCTGGGCTGTCCGTTCTGGGGACTCGATTGCCCGATGTTCTGCTGCTAGGGCCTTATTTGTGTAATTGTCTGGGCTAACTCTTGAATCTCTGTAATGTGTAGGAGCGTGGATAGATAACTAATGCATGGGTCGTGGAGTTGTTTTTTAGTTTTTTAGCCGTCTTCAAAGGAAGTTTGGGGTAAGTGCTTTCTTACATGGGGATCTCTCATCAATTAGGTTATCTCGAATTAAATTAAAGATAGCATTTTATATGCTAACAGCTTCTAGTGGGGATCTTGTTAGCAGGAAAGAGCTCCAATCCAATGGCCTTATGTAGTTATTCATAGCTTCAATGTCAAGATTTTTCGGGTTTATAGAAGTTTAACTAGGATCAGGTCTTATTTTAATGTTGAGAGGGAGCACTGCTATTATTGTCTTATGATCACTATCAAAGGTTAAGCTGTACTAGTGCGTATATAATGGCCAGATGTCATTGGTGAGAATAACATCGAGTAGATTGTTTTCTCTAGTTAGTTTTTTTATTATTTGCCTCTAGTTATAAAAGACTATTAATGATAATAATTCATCAAGTCCGGATGAGGCTGATAGTTCTGCCCAGTTTATTTCTGGATGGTTTAAGTCTCCTGCAATATATTATATTCTGTTTGGATATTTGATATAGTATCTAGTTGATTTGTAAGGCCCATGTTATCATTACTATTTTCCGGAGGGGTGTACAAACATCCAATTAGAATGCTTATAAGGGTCTTGGATGTTATTATAGCAACGCACGCTTCACCAGGCACCGGCATCTTCGCAGACAGTCGATCACATCACCTCCATCCTGGCTGACCTTTGTGTACTAAAACAATCATTCAGTTTCTTCGGTTGCTATCTTTACAGAAAGGAACAAAATGTAAAAAATCTGTGCCTACTTCTCTTTCCAAATCCTAAGTTTTTGAAGGTGGAAATATTTTTCTAAGATATGTTTAATAATTAATGCCTGTCTGTGGTTTAAAATTTGCGTTATACAGCCTCCGTGCGGATTGTAAATTGCGGGAATCGCTATTACACCATTAAGTCAGCGACAGCTTTTACTGTATCCAAGAGTACTTATGGTCCTTTTCCTATTATTCAGTTGTCCATGGAGCCCACCGAGTGCTCTGGAATATATAAGAATTTGTTGTGCTCTCCTTTCGGTGCTATATAGAATGTTCTAAAGGGTCGTTTAACTCAACAAGGTGTACTACAGCAAGCAGTAATTATTAATATGAGAAATGCGATTTCCAGTGAAGGCATGCAGGGCTCTAACCATACTCCTATTCATTAACCCCAATCTCTAATTGGCATCGATATAAATACTTGTTTTAACACTCTATATTGGGTCTAAAGCGTTTGAATGGGTGAGCGTTAATGACCTGTTTATCTTCTAAGGTTTTCGTGGATTTATCTGGGCGATTTATCTTTGACCGTGATTTTTTCTGTCTAAGCGTCAACGACGACTGTGTCTGCCCGTTGTAGATGTGTGTTTTTCTCACTTCCGAAAGACTAGATTGTATTAGTGTAAGTATACTGTAGAAAAGTGATGTTTCGCCCTAGCTTTCAGTATATGGACGTATTTTCTGATGAGTTGTAGTTTCCTGATGTTCCAATAGGCTCTTGCTTTGACGAAATTAATTCGTTGGTTTGTACATTGTTATTGTAGCTGATAAAACCATATTTGGATATTGTTAGTTTTGATGTCAGATTTTGACGCTACTAATTTGCCTCATTAGTGGCACCAGAGCATCACTTGATGCACAAATTGCATTTATTTACTGTAGCGTTACGAACGAGGCTAAAATCTTTCGCTAGTCGTCCAGTTGTCGAACAGAGCGCTAGGATATCCTGTCAAGCGGAGTATGCCGTGTTGTCTAGAATTTGGAACTCCATTAAAGGGTCCTATGTTGGATTAGTGATAAATTGCATGTCACAGAAGACCCTTAACTGTTTTATAAAATTTAATTACTGTGCAGAAGATGTAATCAGAATGTGATCTGCAGGTAGTGTCATTGGACGTGTATTAATAAATTAAATGTCGGACGTTTTATGTCAGTCTGCACAGGAAGTGATTGTGCACCCATTGTGCTGACATTTGAGGAAAACTGACGCCCGTTTTCGATATCTCACGCGTTAGGACTCTGGGTTCCCACCCCAGTACTCTTTATAGAAATTAAAAACAATTCAGCGAGCAGACGGCAAAGTGGATTATTAGATAATAGAATTGCTCCATGGCTTATTCTCCGTCTACGTGGCTAGCATGGGACATACTTATCACTTCAACTGATCTATTTAGGCCTTTAGATGCCAAACAACATCTGTATAGCTACTTTTCCCGATCAGCTGTCATCAATAATCTACACATAAAACGTTGTTTACCGCATGCATTTCGCGGTGATTTGACTGAATCGGTCAGTAATCACTGTCTTATTTTTCATATAAAATTTAGCAGTCGTAACCTACGGGAACTGCCCAATATAATACGCGCTTTGAGAAAGTGATTGATTTATGTCGAGACTGCACAACACTTACGATTAATTACCTAACAGAGAGCCACTAGTATATAACCCTTCCCGCTCACCCATAACAACGCAAGGTTTAGACGTGTTTTTGTTTTGCCTGCAATTCTTTTCTGGGATGTCTTCGTGTTTGTTAGGCGACCAACCATAAAAGGTTTTAAATTCCTTATAAAAAGCTTTGTGCTACTCTTTCCTTGCCGAACGCAATAGGCGATTTAGCTTACTTATTTTGACCACCTGGGCTTGGCACGCACACACGAGCAAGAATGTGTATTTTTCGTAAGCTGTATGTATGGACGTTTGAGGTAAAGTAAAGGAAATATCTGTCTGGTTTCCTCGTACTTTTGATGAAAAAGTCTGTCAGCCAATCTCGGGGACGAATCTATTCCAGTCTTGGTATTTAATACTATCCCTAACCTAGAAAATGTATGCATATATTGTTGACTATGCTGTTATTTTAGATAGCCGGAAATATCCGATATTATCGTACAAAAGTGCCAGCTTGTAATTGCTACTCTTAACACATTTGCCAGGATCGTTTTTATTCTCTCTTTTTATTTCTCTTCTATCTCATATTCCTTTATGGAAGCTCAAATTTTTATTTCTTTCGATTTTAGGAACCGAAACAAGTACCGTAGCGTATAGTCCGGCCGCTGCCCAAAACAATCTAGTAATCGTGGGCTACTGTCGGGCCTCCCTGGCAGCACTTGCTGGTGCAACTGCTGGAATCTTGGGTCTCACAGGTAATTTCTTATAATATTCGACAACAATCTTTTAAAGGATTTTTAGGATTCCTTTTTTACATAGCGGCGAGTGCTGTGCTTTCAATTTTATTGCTCCGCAAAGCGGGATCAGATTGGCAGAAGTACTTTATGCAAAAGTCTGCCCTTCTGTATAATATGATATTTGGCGAACTTACAACATATATTCTGTGCTGGACATTTTTGTACGGAATGGTTCATGTTTATTAAGTTGATTTATTCTTCATTGACCCCGCCTTCTCTCCTGAGTTTGAGTTAAGTTAACACACCGAATGTCAAAGGGATTTTGATTAAAAAGTCTGGAGCGGGAAAGAAACATTCTTATTCTGAAAGCCTTTATCGAATGCGGCTTCCAGGTTTCATTTTCAAGGGCTTCTTTGTGACAAACGCCTATGTAGAACGCAAATAGTTCTCTTTCTTACGCACTGGAGGTCTCGCCAATTTTCAAGAAGGAACTGACGTTGCTGTCGGTTGAATGCGTTGCTCAGCTAGGCCAATTCACAGCCGCCAACGCTTTTCGCACTTAACCACAACGACCTGTAATTTTGCTGATATCAAGTATGTTAAATTTATCTAAGCATATAAACAAATGAGCAGTCTGGCTATCAAGTCTTGCGAGATAACACAATCAGACACGGAAAATAACACTTTTCTTCTCTGAGGACCCCTCTAAAGGTCCATAAAATGGCCTCGGGACAGTCCTCGCCTGTTCAGCTGTACAGTTTACGATTTAACTAGTGAATGGAATAAGAGATTACGTATGCGTCAAAGGCATCACGGTTACTTGGATAGCCATTATTATATTAAACGACATCCTGATTTTTCAAAACGTCTGACTGCGTGGACCTGACGTATTTACTTTCTGTGTCCCTGAAGCTTTGATAGACTTAGTGTGTGGAAGTAACTCGAATTTGGTCCAGGGGGTAATCAGTTGCTATTATATCTGTCGACTCACTTGTTTCGTGTAGCTTTTATGCTACTTTGGCCAACTTCAGCGTCCACGAAACCAGACCCTTGGTGGTGGCTATTCTTCTGAAGTTGGCCAAATCCTCTACTTTTTATTCCGCTAAAAGGAACTACAATTCGATTGGATAGCAACGAAAGCGGAAAGTGTTTGCTGTCTCGATCGATCACCAGCAGTTGATGGCATATAATAACGAAGCGGGAGTTGTAAGCCATTGTAAACCTCCGTGGCCTTCAGGGAGCATTGGTCGGACAAAAAATATCCCGGTTCCTCGCTGTTCGATATTAGCTGAGTAAAGGGCGATTTAGCACGTTTATAGACATCTCCACAGCGACGTCAACTGAACTGAAGTCCATGTACTTTCGGTATTTTATTTAATTCCCTACGAGAACGGTAGTGATGTCAAAAGGTGAAGATTGTTGCGCGGCACTCGCCTGTACATATTTCGAAACCGTCTTGCTTTAATATCAGTAAAGTCCTCTCGGACACTAGCATGCACTGCGCCTTCGCCCACAATCGAATCAAACGCTGCTCGAACATGAGAAGTGGTCACAGAGAACCACCAGAAGGAAAGCTATGACACATGGCATCAAGAAGGACGAGCTTGGGAGCTCAATCAAGTGCTGGTGGTGGAGCTGTTATTGTCGTCAAGATGATAACGCAGCAATCACCGGTCCTCGCTGGGCTTATATTTTTGTGTCCAAATATGGTCGAGCCGGAGTCTTCCGCTACCACACGACAAGGTACTCCGAAAACGGGGAAGAAGCCTGCGCGATCGCCCAAACCATTTCTTCATTAATTAATTAAGCAACGTTATTAAACTTAGTGATCAATTAAATCCCAGCGAACACTACTGTGTCGCACCCTGTATCGAAAAAGCCGCAGTACGAAACGTTTCAAGCAATAAACATCGCAGCCACAAAGATAATGGCCCACACCACAAACAAGGCAAGCCGCGAACTGTTTGAAGCCTGAGCCTCCGATGAGAATTGTGTCAACAGATGTATCGGCCCAGTGCCGGCATAAAAGCCCTACGCAGTCACCCCCGAACTGAAGTGATTCGAGCAATCGAACCGCTTGCCCGGCTTGTACATATATTTGGAAAGCGAACAGTCGCTCCGATTCGTAAAGCAATGAGGCTACATGCTCGAAGACACGAGAGGCGTATGTGACCAACGGGACTTCTTGTTCTTGTAAGGTCGAGCCGTGTATTCACCCTTTCCTGGTAGTCCTTGAGGTCGCGGACCTTTAAATCTTGCTTTGATGCGGTAGCGCCTAACCATTTTCATATCTCCTGTGCACAATTTTAGCTTTGGCCATTGGAACTCGGAACGGGGTTGGCACTTAAAATGTTGCAGCATGCGAGACCCCAGGAATTCCACGTACAACGTTTACCGCATATGCTTGACTAAATCATACAACTCAAACGAAAATAAACTAGGCATAAACGTAAGACGACCCGATTTAATGAGTCTCGCGCTCAGTACTCGCTGGAACCAGTGTTTGTGACTTTACGGTGGCCCATTGGTTTTCTGGAGGGGTCGCAGTAAGAATTTAAAAGAATCGGCAACTTCAGTAAAATATTAAATTCTGGTGAAAGTAGGTACAATTAGCGAAAACGGCGAGGCAGTAGAAGAACGGACTTTATAAAGTAAGGAAAACGGCCGAAAGTATGATGTGAAATAATTTCGCAGAAACTGTGATTGTCTTCTAGGATGTGGCACAACCAGGGTCTTCTGATTGGGTAGACGTGAGATCTGACCCCTTCCCTGGCTGCTCTTTGCGAGACGGGTATAGAGTTGGCTGCAAATGGGATGGCTTCGTTTGAACCGAAGCCGGTTCTGGTCTTAGAGTTTGCCGAGAATCTGCACCGCGCTATAAAATAAACACAGATCGTGAGGAAACGGAAGACTTCTAATGAGGATGGAATATGCCCATATTAAATAATGAAAGATCAGTAAGAAGCCGATTGACAAATAACTAAGAAAGTTAAAAAGACAAGAGAGCAGCCAACAGTAATTTTTGAGCATCGGACTGATATTACGAAGGCATTCAAACACCAATTTGGCCTACATAGGCTAAATATGGAGACGCAGCAAGACAGCATGTGCAAAGGGATAAATTTATAAAACTGCTTCTTCAAACGCAAGTAGTCATAGTTATAACTTGTAACAGTTTGTAGAGAAAAAGGTTATGTAATAGTTCAGAGTTAGTCATGAGGTTTACAAAGTGATGCAGAGGTGGGACAAGGCATATCGAGTTCTGAAGCTAATCGGAGATAAACAGAATCTTATTGCGTTATCTGCGCATTGAATCTATTCTAATGTAAAAC
Source organism: Ligula intestinalis (assembly GCA_036362985.1). Classification (NCBI taxonomy): domain Eukaryota; kingdom Metazoa; phylum Platyhelminthes; class Cestoda; order Diphyllobothriidea; family Diphyllobothriidae; genus Ligula; species Ligula intestinalis. The sequence continues at coordinate 92,385,514 of JAYGXS010000001.1, forward strand.
TGACAGACCGAAGCCCCAATGCTATAAGTGAAATTCACACTACACTGTCTGCCGAATGGCACGCCAATTATATTCATTTAGACGGTGTCTGTCGATGCTCTCCATTAAATAGTGGCATTGCAGGGTACACAGCTCCGGTGTGTGGTTGACTGGTATGGTGGTCATTTTATCTTGCCAGATATCTATTCTACGTCACCTACCGGATGCTTTACTGTTACCACTACAGAGAAAAAGCGATATGTGATGGCTTCATGCCCTTGGGCAAATAAGACGTCAAGTGACCTTTTTAAAAGGAGACAACCGCACTCGAGGGCGGGCGGTCGCCCCAAAAACCTACATTGACTACAAAGTCAATGTAGTAAAGGAAGGAACACCTTGTATACGCCTGTGGCACAGCGATCAATAAGAGCCGCTGAGCAGTCTTAGGGACATGCTTCATTTCCCACACATGTTCTCAGCCCGTTTTCACCAGTCCACTGCATTTCTGATTGCCGCCTTTATGCAATCAGGAGTTGCGCATTCGTATGTGCGGGCGCCCACACAGATGAAATGATCGGCCTTGCCTGTTGTCTGTGACGTAGCTGAGCTATTTATCCGGTAAGGGAAACGATAAATATTTTTGACTCAACAGTAATTTTTGATAAATCTGTATAAAATCAGCATACCTTAACAGTTTGGGTGGATCCCCACCAACTGCCTCCACGGAAAGACGTGCTTGGGGGGTTTTCACGTGCGCTGTGCAACGGAGTCTCGGTTAGATCCGATGGTACGGATGACAACTGTAGAAAACAACAAGTATGTATTTAAAACAAGACGATCGAAATAAGGGTTGTAAGAAACAGCATGCTACTAGTTTTGAGTGTGGACTGTATTGGTACAGTAAGGGATGTCGACCGTAAGGACATCAGCTATATTTCGGATTGCAATCAGTACGCTTCCGGTGAACGCCACCCAAATACGGCGGGCTATTTCCTGAGGCGGAAACGAACCCGCGACTCAGCTGAAAAAGATCCTTACCTTAAGGCTTGAGAGAAACAGATTCAAGTCCAAATACCAGCTGACGTAAACACAGCGGATAAATGGCCGGTCCATCCCTTGACTTAGCCAACAAAACACGTCGACTATTAATTACCGGTCACTATGCAAAATTTAGATTTTCGTGGATGCAGCGTCTACACTTCGTTGTGCAATCAAGAAACAACGAAAATTTGTTTTACATTCGTTCCAAGTCTGATTTAGTAAAAATGTTTGCCCTTAAAATGTTACAAAACATATCGAAAGCAAAGGCTTTGTAGGGGGATAAACCAACTCGGAGAACGTGAAAACTGAACGTACGTCACTTAGCTTTAGTCGCTTAGTATCCCACAGGGGCTTAGGATCAACTTCTCCCGCAGGTTTTTTGAGTGCCTGGACTGTGTGCTGCTGGGCAGGGGAAGTTGCCTCTGCAGTCCACTGATTTGAATTTATGGACAGCAGGGCCTGCCGACTGGAACGAGAAAAATGCGGTTGCGCAGTCAACTAAAATGGAGAAACAAAACAGGTGAAAATTAACAAAAGATTGTGGAAGAGATACATATTAAAGACAAGTTGTGTGTGTTTCTGTTATGACCCGCGCCTGGTATTTGTAATTTACACGAAGTGTGAGCTTGCCCGCGTGTTGTTCCCAAAGCCAAGGGAGACAAAGAGAGGGCAATCGACCACGAGAAAAGCCGTATTCACAAACAGTAAGTCATTCTCTCAAGAAGGCTGCATATATTTATTAATCCGATTGATGATGAAGCGTCAGAGACATGGATCAATCAGACCTGACGAGAAATCGATAGCCACGGTCCAGGAGCACGCTCTCATGGCAGCTCATACAGGCACCCTTCTGCGTGATAAGTTGTAGTAGGAATGGAAGCATTTCCCATAGTTTAGGAAGTGGGTGAGATCGAAGCCTCAAATTTGATACTTTAGAAGCCGGTGCGGAGTTCTCTCTTTAAGTACTGTTAGGAAGTTGGTCTGCTTTATGCATTCCTATCCACCCGGCGTATTTGGCAACTATTGCAAGTAACCCACCCAAGCGTGTGCGTCATCCCAGGTAGTGGCCGGAGCCTTCGTGCTTTTCATAAATCTTATCGTCAAAAAAGGATGACTGGAACAACAGCATTCCTTAAAATCAGTACGACGCGATAGACACAATTAAAACGGTTTAAATAGCGAGAATATATCAACAGAAACACGCGTCAAATAGATATCTGCAATGTCAGGGAATAAATATCCTACGTGTAGGAATACTCACTGCATAGACATCACTTTCAGTTTCTTTAAAGGAGCAAACCACAGGAAATCTGGTGTTTGTGATGGCCAAAACAGGGAAACTTAAACTACAATCCATGTTCCTACACACATCGTCTAAACCCCACGGCCTTTTGGAGTGAGTCCACTCACTTGAGCAGCCTGGAATGTTCGTTGACTTCGCTGCTTGCCGCGAGACCCGATTTTCTGAACAGTGTGTGCTTGGTCATGACACTGTGCTCAAGTGGAGGAGGAACATCAGTGCGGGTCTATTATCACTATCAACTAAATCGCGCACTCGTCATTGTCCCTACGCCATCAAGCTCTAGAGCATACAATGAACCTTGTTGGAATTGCAAGGTCGAACCTTCTGCCATCGTTGACTTTCTTGCACATGCCTCCAATAATATAAGATGCAGCTGCTGAACTACAAAACTATGCTTAAAATCATGGGAGTCAAAGTTGGCATATAGCGTTTTAATTCAAGCGGCACTCCATAAGCTACAACCCCTGACGAATACACAATGGGATCCGAGGTAGAACAAGTGAAACTCACGCTGTCTTGTTTGTTCTCCTTTTCCTTGAAGCCCGAAGGCGGAAAGGGGACATGCTGACGAAGGGAGACCGTTCCTGGCCTTTGGAAATCACCAGCGCCAAGCGCTTGCAGCTGCCTGGCCATGCTACGAGAAGAGATGCCTGACGAACTTCGATCACCTAGCATAGAAAATACGCACTGGAAGAAAAGGTGTGCGAGGCAGGAAAAAATTATGCAATGCATAGAGTCAGGGGATCCTTCATAAATAAGCTCCATAGGCGACGAATCTATGGGTTTTCTCTAAAATGCAATATTGTGGGTCTTACCAAGGTGCAAACAATGCAGTCGACAGCTTCGGAACCCCATCAAGCAGTCTCATGTAACCTAATGTTGCAAATTTATTAATTTGGAAGTGTACTGGTAAAAAGCTACTACGTAACCAAATGTTGCAAATCTATTAATTTGGAAGTGTGCTGGTAAAAAGCTACTACGTACTGTTACATAAGTTGTCTACCATCCTTGAAATTTCCGCCAAAGGTTTGAAAAGGATTAACCATAGCAAGCATCCTGTTTAGTGTCACTCATTTTGGTGCCTGAGATACCGCTGCCAAATTTGGTGTAGGTCGCGAATGTCTATCGTCGGTTCCCTAACGTCGACCGGACACAAGCGAGGCGGTCAGTTTAGTCGGTTTATCCGCCAAAGTTGCAAAAACAAAATGAATATCCTAATTGATTAGAAGGTACTGTGTGTGAGGAAGAGATGACTGTTCAACATCTCTGGGACAGGCAGACGATGTAACCCCTCGAATCTACGTATTAGCAGATACGGGTCTCTCTGATTATGTCTGATGAAGAATCCACGACGGATCTCGAAACGTCGAGCGAATAAAAGTATTGTCCAAGTGATCGAGTCGTCTTCTCAGGTACACACGTATTTTCTCCATCTTGTCCAAGATCATAGAAGTCCAACCAAAGAGCCCGTAGAAGGCACTTTAGAGGGGACCATGTGCATCGGAGAATACCAACAGGTGATAAAATAGAGCACTTCGGAGTGCTGCTCAGATATGCAATCAACAAATTTGGAGTTAACGAGTGCAATCTGAGATAGAAGGCGCTCCCTGGTCGCTTAAGGGGGTCTGCTCGCACCGTTATGTCTTGCAGCTCGATCTGCAGGCACATAGACAGTTAGGTAGGAATAAATTGTATGGCCGTGCAATGTAAAGTCTCTCGGGCCAAGTGTCTGACGGTGTTCATAGTTAAAAGTGTAATGCTTGATTAATGAAGAGTCAATGCGTAACAAGTGCACAGTAGAAAATAAATTAAAGCCTACATATTGTTTTACCGACCTAAAAGTTTTAGTAAAAAGTTTGCGAAAATAACAAAAAAGACCAAGAGAAACAAAGGTGGCCTATAGACCAAGAAAGATACTAGAGCCCTACGATTTATCCTACCGACAGGTGTATAACGAGTAGTCATATATTCAGAAAAATACCAGCGACTAGGAGGGGTTTAGACGTCATCAGCCAGTCAGACCTAACCCGAGGTGCTGCAACACCTGGAGCTCCGATTCGCGTCCTTTTGTTTAGACGTCCAACACTAACTATTGGGCCACGGACTCGTTATCCTGTCGGTTTTGATCCAGTGTATTACAGAAGACGCAAACCAAGATCCCCAAGACGCAAACCAGATCCCCTATAAGGAAGCTGTTCATTGGTGTAGTAAAAAGAGCAGACAATTGACGCTCACTTTGAGAATTCACTGGAGTCATTTGTTCCTGGAAGGCATCAGGGCGAGATTCCCTCTTCACCGAGTCATTAGAAAGAGTTCGTGAACTGCCATCCGATGAGTGCAGGCTGGCGGCCTTTTCAAACTTCCTTGCTACCATCTCAGCAAATGCGGCAGCTTCTTTCGGCTCAAAAAGTTTCTGGAAGAAGTCTTGGTAACGCTGCAGGCGGTGACCTTTGTCTGTAGCCTCTTTTTCAAACTGCAAAAGTAGATAGGCATAAATAAAATAGGGCGCAAAGGCAAATGGTAGGTGCAAAAAAACCACTTACTAACCCGTTTGTACATCGAATCGAGTCGGTCAACCTGTTCACGCAAACGCACTCTATCCTTCTTGAGATCACCAATTTCGACGCTCAGATCCTCAATAAAATCGCGAGATTCTGCCAGCTTCTGTTCCTGGAGACAGAAAAGTCGGCATTGAAGGGAAAAATGCAAAAGGCAGATAAAAGCCAGAGAAATGAGATGATTTGCAGAGCAGAAGTACTTGAACTGGCGTCAGTTAGTTGAACACTCTGTCGAGGAAGCTACTTCCCGTCAGCTGCCATCGAGATTATTCTATCACAAAAGAGGCCCAGAGCTGAAGGTGCTACGAAAAAGTTGGTCATAGTTCCTTGTATCTATTCTGCTGGAAAAGTTACGGCGTGGCGTATAGACAACGTACATGGGACCGAGCAAATTTCTAAATGAAGGAATGATACACTGAAAGTGCCGCCTGGTCTCAATTTCCTCGAGTTAACCGACGAATTTTGCGGAGATTCACAAATTGTCTTGCTAGTTGTCCAGAAAGCGAACAGGTTGGTGGTTTACACAATACTATGGAAATTTTTCGGAAGAATTTTCCTAACGCCAATTGAGAGCATAATATGTGGCCCACAGCATGGTAGTTGGCTGAAATGCGTAAAATACCACTACAACATTGCGCCTCTTTTAGACTACCTATTTACTTCTGTCTACAGGGCAATGTCGAATGGACTAATACAAGCGAATCCCGATGAGCGCGCCGAGAGATATGCAGCAAGTAGAAGATGTACTTACTTGCAGCTCTAACAGTTTGTAAGGATTAACGTTGGGATCAAATTTATGATGGATATCAGCCGGGTGCTCTGAAGGTCTCAGCCAACCGTAGGTCTAAATAAAGAAAGAAAGGTGGATGAGAAGACAGTCAAAGAGCACATGGTCGGAACGTCAAAATGCACGCTTCATGATAATAAGTTGGCAATGGTTGATGAGTCAAAGGAACGCCTGGTCGTAAGACAGTGTTCGACAAATCCCTGTATCGTAAATTAATTGACATCCACTCTGACAAAATGGATAAAAACGTTTTTCAGCGTCAACATACGACGAGCTACGATACGAAGTATAACGAACGAATATAGTCATTAAATCTACTGCTCCCAATATCAAAGTAGTACCGAGTTCTATCTCTAACATGGAGAAACTACTCTTCATAAGTCACAGCTGTCAGCCTGAAGTTAACGGTTTTACATGTATCGGGGCGGGCTCGCTGACACACCCAGCGAATATGAACGTCGCCTACCGCATCGACCATGTTCGTAGGGTTTTCACAAGCCTTAGAAGATGTGTATTAATTGGCTGAGATATTCCAATTGCCACAAACACCCATTTGGGCCGCAGGTCTGTGCACATAGTCCTTTGTACCAACAGACGCCTAGGGAGTATGAATTCAGTAAAACACTTTCTGTGGGGTCACTATCAGATCATTTTATGAATTCAGCCTTCGTGTCTGTCTATCGTGAGATTTGGTGTCGACCACAACGTTGGATCATGAGGTTGGCTGTGGTGGGCGTCCACTGCAAAGCAGTCATGCAAGAAGACAGCATTTAAAGTGTGCCTTTTACTGTTAGCCATCAGTCTGGAGGTTTGTCCACCCAGATGACTACCTTTCATAAACGCAGACTTTTGCGACGGGATGACTTCAGGGACAACTTAGGCTTATTTTTAATGGAAAAATAATGAAAGGGGCTGAGTTTTCTCCTTTTTTTCTCATTGCAGAAGGGTGGTAAGAGTCAATTTGACTGTAAATAAGATAAGGCGCAGTAGTGGGCATGGCATAGAAGCTAAATTTCACGCATGCTAGTACAACCGTTGACGGTGAACTTGGGGAGTGGGAAAGCTATAAAGGGCTGATAAATGGACATTTAAAAAATTTAAATCTAGTAAAATATTAGACGTTTAAAAATCCAAACTTGCCTGGAAGAGACCTTCAAACCAAGAGTTTAAGGCTTGCATGAGGTCAAAAATTGAGGTGTTTTGGTCCAAACCAATTGATGTGGCCGTTTCTTGTAACATGACTACAAAGAGATAATCAGGCGGAGCATTAATCTCGGAAAGACCTTAAAAACATTCAAATATTTTATCTGGTTGAAACTGCATGTGATTTCTTCAGCCCTCCTCGTTTATCACTGGCGATAAAGGACTGATGCTTCCGTCCTTAAAAGCAGCAGTAGGGCGAAACCATAAGCGTCACAACACGAGAGGAAAACCAAAGGTTATTAACTAGATAAATCTGTAATAAGAAGATGAATAAAGGCGCTATGAGCACTACCGTGACACCTATGGAGACTAAAATAGCCAGCTTTTATACAGCTCTTGGCGCCTATTTCCCCTGGTGGTAATGGTGCGGCCACGTTACTGTATCCACCATCCAGACTTTCTGTTGGGGCGTACTACAGTCAAACTACCTGTATTGCTGTGTTTATAGTACACTTCCAGGAGAATAAAATTAGTTGTGTGGGTAGAGGCGTTAATTTCTTTGTTCAGTAGGCATTCGGTAACAGGACGCGTAGCGGCACGATGCAGCGTCCTAGAAACCCAAACGACCAGGGCTGTTTTAACAGAATAGTTTTGAAAGGAGCGACTTGTCAAGTACCGCATCCATGCAGCCGTCTTGTGGGCAACAGTGTACCTCAGAAGACAGTAGCATGACCAAGCAGCCCATGGCGAATATGTTTAGGGCATTGTTACTGAATCTCTTACAGATGTCCGATAGGGGACAGCTATCAGAAAATGATGTTGAACACAAAGAATGAGATGAACACAAGAGCGCGAGTAAAATGGCAGACATCAATCGTTCAGGAGATTGAAGAGCATACATCGGAGGTGCACATGGCGCAAAAATCCAGAAATAAAACCAACCTGTTGCTTTGGACAAATCTGCATCTGTCGCGCTGAGTCGCTCGCGAACCTCTTTCAACTCGGATTCCATGTCTGACAGACGATCCTGCAGAGTGCAGGCCTGTTCGCTAAGGGTCGTGTTCTTGCCTGAATACATAAACAAAAAGTGAGACTAGGATAAGTGCAGTTGGAGGGATAAATATAGTAGAATTAGACGATTCCTACTAGACACACCTTAAAATAGGTTATATAAAATCCCAAAGAAGGCTAGGTTCGGGCGATAAAGGTCCTGATGCTGAAGAAAGTGTTTGGAATAGAATTTAAGACATGATAGAAGCAGTAGTTCCTGCCAAACCACATTTAGTAGAGAGCAGAGTTTATCAACATCATTAAGTACTAATGGGCGGCAGAAAAGGGGTCATTTTAATCACGAACAACAATTCCTACTATCTAATTGCAACATGAGGTTCTCGTTACTCCTAATTTAGGATTGCAATGACTTTGCCGTCGATTTTTGACTACGCTTAAATGGAAAAACGAAACTAGTCTCCGCAAAAATATGGTAAATCGTAACAGCTGTAGCCATAACAGTTTGCCATTACTTGTAAGCCCTTCATCACTTGGAAGACAAAATTCAGCATGAATGGGGTTTTTGACCCAACGAAATAGGATCCCATTGTGTTTACTGGTTCCTTCGAGCAAGTGTTGCGTCAAACCAACATCGATAACTAAGTAAAACACCTTTATTGACAGCAAGATCCCCTACTGCTGAAGACGCGCGGTGTGGACCACAACACGCAGGTGATAACCGGCGCCCCTCCTCCCCCACGGTCTTAACTTTGACAGACCCAATGTACAACACTGACCTTTGTATGACATACTGAGATCTCTACAAGCATCCGATGAAAACGAAACAAGGACATTACGCTACCTGACTAAACAAGCGTAAGCGCAAACTCCAACAGCAGGGGGCGATGCTCTACATACTCCACCACTTTTCTCGGACCTCTCAACAACTAGTACTTTCTGCGCCACGATGAGAACCAACACCAGTTAAGGGGGCACCGACCATCATCCAGGGGGGAATCACAACTCCGCAGCAGTCGACATGACAAGAATGCCGCGAGGATGCATGACCCTGCCTGCGGTCGATAGAAATGTGCACGGTTCTCCACAGGCGTTATTCGATAACCTGGGTTCAGCTCATAAGAAAAGCTGTGCGGACAGAATACAGTGGAGTCCGGTTAATGTGGACACCTCCGTTCCAGGCCAACTGTCCATATTAACCGGTTGTCCACATTAAGCGAACTGACTCCAAACCAGTCGTTTCTACTATGGAGAAATTCCGTTCCTGGCCAACTGTCCACATTAAGCGGTTGTCCCCATTAACCGTGTCCACATTAACCGGACTCCACTGTACCAGCAATTGAAAATTGGCTGTAGATGCTACCATTCTAAACATTGAATATTTAGAATTCTCTGAGAACAATTAAGCTTCCAAAATTTTGTATATGGGTAGCAACACTGATGTTGGCTTTTAAGTCATCTGTTTAGTCCAGTGGAACAGTTCTTTCAGGCAGAAGTAAATAGTTCCTTGGGAGGTAAGTGAGTAGACTGACTACTCGACCAGGACGGCCGACGTTCGCCGTAGTGCAATTAGCGAAAGTTATTTATCGGCGCCAAGATTCTCTGCTAGCTTCCCTCACCCCTCGTCTACCAATTGCAGCCACACAATCTCTACTGTGCTCGTGAGCTCTCCAAGTTGGTAAACTACCGCAACGTTGGGTTTTGCGCGAACACAAAGAGCACTCTAGTTTATCAGCAGACCACCAGCTTACGCCCTACAGGTCAAACTACCAACTCTATACTAATTAAGCGGAATTTTGGTTTTGAATAGTAAGGCAAATGAGAATTGAAAGTACGAAGCCTTTCTATTTTTAAAAAGGGCGCGCTCAAATAATCGAAATCAGCTGAATATAAGGGTTGAGACTCAAAGGCAGTATTGCAATTAAAATTTCGATCACGCGATGAAAAAATAACTAATCACAATATCTCCCAAGTAAACCTTCTTGTTAATCATAGTTTACCAATATAATCAAAATCCGACGCTTAAAGATGTCCTTATAAATCCCGAGAATTCAATATATCAGGTCGAAATAGCACTTCACAGCAATTTTTATGTAATCATTTGCAAGATGTGGTCACTAAAGTTCAGGTGGACCAAAGGAAACATCTTACGGACATGTTATTTGTGTGGATCTCTTTGGGGGGGGAGTGGAGATTGAGTTTAGAAAACCTCTTAGTCGTCCAAGTCTCGGTGCAAAGTACAACGGAGGAAGGAAAGGAACTAACCTTTTGTTTCCAACAGTTCCGCATTTGCCGCACGGAGATTTTCCAAGGACTTTTCATAGGCCGAATCGAGGGAAGAAATTTGTTTTTCCTGGATGATAACTTGCTCATTCAAGGCAGCGTTTTTGCCTAGATAAAGAATGAACAATTTCGGTTATAAAACCAACCTAGGATATGCAATTGATGTAAACTCGAAAGAGAAAAACGTTCTTCCGTTGGTAATAAGTCAAACAATAAGTTGACGAGTATCCAGGCGGATATCCAGGCGAATATCCAGGCGGATGGCTAATACCCACAGATAGTTGTCACAGCCATACAGAAAGAGCGAAATGTTCTAACGGATTTTATTAAATTGGATCTCGAGATACCTAATGAAACACCTCTGAAATGCTAGAAGCGATTTGAGTGGGTGCACGATCACCGAGCCTTAATATATTGGTTCTATAATTGCCTTTTTCAACTGATTACATTCTACAACTTGAAAATTCTCTTCCCCTGCTATTCGGTGTGCTCAAAAAACGAGCGATAGTCCTAGACGTGATATCCTACTTGAGGACGGAGATGCTGCTGTTTAAGTATCATTCCGAGTATTTAAGGTGGTTTACGATTTCAGACTGTTCCAACAAAAAACGACCTCATGGCAGTAAGGAGAAATGTTTGAAGCTGAGTAGGCACGCCCAATCAACCAGTTACTACCCCGACCGATATCTATTCTCATCAACTGTGTCTTGTCTCAGTATCGAAACGTGAAAGGTCAGATTAATGAAGCCCAATGCTAAGGTACACCTCCATTCTGATTCTTCCGTCCTATATTTGTTGTATGCGTGTGGCCGTTCTGAGTACACTAAGGAGGTAGCTTGATGAATTGTAGCAAGCAAGCTCTGGTGGGTAACGTAGCGGGAGTAATACACAAAGGCTGTCATAGGGGAAATTTTAAGTAATGCTGACCTCTTGAAAGACGATGGTTAAGGATACTGTCTTGTCTGAATACAGTATAACTTACAACAAAATAGCGCTATAAGTCACCACTTTCAAGAAGTCGGATTGAACGGTGTAGAGGTGACCAGATAATTGTAAAAAACAGGAAACAAAATGTCAACTCACTTTCGAGGTCGGACAAAGCTGTCATTTTAGCCTGAATTTGCTCCTGCGTTTCAACAAGCTCCGAGTGCAACTGTGTGTTTGAGGCGCTTTGTTTGGACAACTCCAATGTTAGAGACTCGACCTTGGCTAAAATGAAAGCGTTAAGAACAGTAGTTGCGTAGATAACCGAAGCATTGATGTAGACCACCCTCATTAGAATGAGACGTCAAAATCTAACTAAACTATCCGCATTCTGTTCTACAACAGTGAATTATTGAAACCATCCGGTGCCTCGGCAGGTTATAACTATGAATACTGACAGTACAAATGTTAATTGCTGCGGTTTGACGTTACGCCCGAAAGTTATTCAAAAGAGTGCATATGAACGTTACATCCACGGGTGCACTTAAAATGTTTTCACAATGCAAAAAGGCAGTCAGGAACGCTTAGTTTTTTTATTCTCAAGTGTGTTAAGGAGAAGTTGGCCTGAGCAAACACAACACGCCTGACAAGATGGCGTCTTTTGATATTTGTTCGTGTTATTATCTTTAATGTTAGCCACTGACCATCTGGTGGGGATGGGCAAAATGAACCGGGTACAGCTTTCGCTCAATATAATTTGTCATGTAAGGAAATGGCTTTTAGACCTTCGATATGCGGTCTTCGCCGGTGCAAAAGATAGTGAACCCATTTTTTAGATCTAATATTGCGAAGACTATGTGGGGAGGTACAATTCGCAAATTTATCGAAATCGGGTACGCCACGTTGGACCACAGCCATTCCGAGAACGCATATCAAATTTGCATACGATGCTGTATCACAGAGTTTTCAAATAACACGCAACGGCTTCAACTGAAGATTCAGTTCAGTTCAGTTTTATCAGGGATATATAGGTAAATACCTTTAAGCTTCCTCTTTGTACACAGCTATGATGCAAAACATATGGCGTTGCCATTAATGGAACTGCGGCAGGGGGGCAGACGATAAAAAAAACTCCTTAGGCATTTTTCATAAGTCTAGTTTTGAATGCCATTTGTGGGATTTTAGGAGAAAAACCGTCGCCCGTGGGGGGGGGGAAGGCGAAGGAAATATGGTAATCGGATGTCCTGCTGCTGAAAGTGTTTGGATCATTTCAGGAGGAGGCTATCGCGGTTGTTCAATATCCTAATGGTCACACGAGGAGAAGATTGCGGTGGTTACGAGAACATCACCAAGTATCGGAAATGCGCTTCTCATACGAGATTCTCGGTCAATCGTTATTCTAAACAAACTTATTACTGAAAAGTAGCGAGCAGTATGTTTTTAGATAGGGAATTACTGCCAGACAGTCTAGTGTAAATTTTACTTGCTGACGGGCGATAACATAATAAGTCTCGTGTCATTACAGAGAATGTCTTTTTCTATGCTGATCCAACTGCATCTTAAACGTGTCCACAGATGGGGACATGACAATGTATGTGGGTAGAGCATTCCATTCCTGGATTACCCTCTTAGATAAGAAGAATTTTTGTGTGTTCAATCTTGCCCCAGTCACACGTAGTTTGAGAGGGTGTCCAGGCAATCTAGTAGTAGTGGCCAGCTCAAAGAAATCGTTGGAGGCTAGGCAACAATTTTGACCCCGCAGCATGCGAAATGCTTGTATAAGGTCACCGCGCAACTGTCTGTAATCCAGAGGAAATAAGTCGAGATTGGTCAGTTGTGTCTCGTAAGGAAGGTACGCTTGGCCTCGAACTAACTTAGCTGCCCGTCGTTGTACCCTTTCAAGGTTTTTTTTTGTCTTTGACTGTCCAAGGTTTCCAGGCTTGGATGGCAAATTCCCGTTGGGGTCGCACAAACGTGCCGAAGACCTTGCCAACGACAACTTCATCGAAATTAGCAAAGGCACGCTTGATTAGATACAAGCTCGACATTGCGGATTTGGCCACCTTCAGGCAGCGGAGTGATGGCTTAAGTGAGGGAGTGAACCACACCCCCAGATCCTTCTGGGCCTCTTCTTCTGGCAGCGGTGTGTTATTTAGGTTGTAAACCCTCCGATACAATGAGTTACTTCTACCGAAGCGCATAATGTTGCATTTGGCGACGTTAAATGGCAGGAGCCACTCGTTTGGCCATTGCTCTAGTCGGTGCAAATCTGCCTGCAGATTTGCTTCGTCGTTTTCGCTACGAATGACCTTCCAGAGTTTTAAATCGTCGGCGAACATTGTGGTTTCGCAGTTTAATCCACTTATGCAGTCGTCGATGTACATAAGGAAGAAGATAGGGCCCAGAACGGAACCCTGGGGAACCCCACTATCAACCACCGTCTCCGCCGATCGCTGATCCCCAATACATACGGTTTGAGTTCGGCCAGTCAGAAAGTGTTCGATCCATCGGAAAAGGTTGCCTGTTACCCCTATACGTCTAAGCTTTTATAGGAGACGTTGATTAAGCAGTGTCAAACACCTTTTTGAAATCTATGAAGACTGCGTGCACCGTGTTTCCTTGATAGAGTGCTCTGGTCCATTGTTCTAGACAGCAGAGCAGATTTGTCAAGCAGGACCATCCTCGACGGAATCCATGCTGTTTGTCAGAAGGAAGTCGGTGACAATCTACGAATTGCATCAACTCTATTTTGATTATTCGCTCCTTGATCTTGCAACATATTGAAGTAAGGTTTATTGGTCTGTAGTTGTTTGCGGACGCCCGACTCCCACTTTTTGTATGGGTGAGATCCACGCTGTCTTCCAGTCGGATGGCAGTTGGCCTGTGTTTAGGGAGGCCCGGAAGAGTAACGGCAGGGGTTCTGCCAACTCCACGGCTAGCTCTTTCAACAGCTTTGCAGGTATGCCGTCTGGACCTGGCGACTTCATGTCTTGGAGCTTAAGAAGTTCTTGCAGGACAGTAACTTCTGTAAGCAAAACTAAGTCAATGGTCGGAATCTCCTCTGTTCTAAAATTGGTAACGGTTAGCTCAACCTCCCTCGTAAACCGGACAGATTCTCAGCCTTTGCTTTGTTCTCGCAAATTTCGGTGCCATCATCCGTTCTTAACAACGGGATGGGTCTTTATTTCAGGAAGATCGCCTAATGTAGTTGTAGATCTTCGGATTTCCTACTGCACGGTTTATTAGGTCACTCTCGAAGCTTTGGCGGGTTTTTAGTACAAGGCCCTTAACCTTATTTCTCTGCGCTTTGTACTTTTTGTGCGACTCGGTGGTCTTCTCTCTCCGATACGTTTGAAACAGCTTTTCTTTACGGTTAACCTCCCTCTTCAGTGTGTTTATTAGCCACTGGGGCCTTTTTGTGGCTTTTATTTTTGAGATGGGCAGAAACTGGTGATTAGCCCGTGTAGTACCGTCCAATCCTTGTGGACACACCCGGTGAATGCCTCCCTCTATTCTACGCTGCGCACTTTGGATCTCATTTGGTTAAAGTTTCCGCGCCATATGTTATGTCTAACGGTTGAGCAACGATCAGGTACAGAGAAGAGTGAATACTCCCACTGTAGTACTACATGGTCGCTTTTGCTTAGAGGAGGTAAACAATTTACGACGTCTACACTGTCAGGCGCTTTTGACAGTACAAGATCTAGGCAGTTAGCCTGTTGCCCCTCACGCTGCCTGGTCGGAAATAGGACGAGTTGTGATACAAAGGCTTTTTGTACCGTGCGTAAGAGTTGGCGATCGAAACTTAATTCTGACCCGGTTGCAGAACCGAGGTCCCAGTCGATATGCGGCGCATTAAAGTCGCCCACAATTATGACATTGGATCGCACGGCAAATGCTTTAACTTCCTCTATCAGGCTAGTGTCTGACTGTGGCTCGTTCGATGGTGGTCGATAAACCGACAAGATGTCAAGGTCTTGAGACCCCGGCGTTCCGACGGTGAGCCAAAGGGCCTCTATATCGGACGCAAGTTGGTCAGTTTTGTTTGACACGTGCAGACCATGTCTAACGTAGGTGAGCACACCCCCACCCTGACGCCCGGCTCTATCTTTTTGGAAGAGCTGAAAACCGGAAAAAAGATTAAGGGTGTCCAGTGGAGATTTCTCTGCAGACCGAAGCTGTGTGTCTGGTCCAGGCAATAGGAAAGATTTGGGCAAATATTTGCATGCATCGGCAAAGGCTCTATGAAAAGTTGGTCACAGGTCCTGGCCCTAAACTATCAAAGCTCTATCGATAGAATGATATGTAATCACGTAGGCGGCCCCACCTTATTTAGGTAGCTTTCCTACTAAACCAGAATTGCGGCATATAGAGAAATTCAAGGACCATTTATGATGAACTAATAGTCCTATTAATTTGAAGCCCTCTTGGTCTAAGGGAAAGAACTAGAGAATTTGCTATAAAATACTGACAGTTATATCGTCAGTAAGCCGACCGTGGCTCGTAGGCACCATACAAACGAAAATCCACGCACCGACACTCTTGTCTCTTCCACCAGTGACCCGTGCTTAGGCAAAACATAGACTTACACTCTTCGATTCTCTCTTAAACGCAGTCTTCGTTAAAGAGAAACTGTCATTGATCAACCTCAAAAGGAAGCTGTTGTGTCTAGTCCTACTGCATCAGACCTCATCCCAAACCGCAAATCTGTTATGTTAGTCTTTTACCGCATTATTTACTAATTTGTAGAGAAAAGGACGCATGAGACGGCTCACCGTAAAGACGTGAAAAACTCAGATGGAGACTAACCTTCAAACTCCGCAGCCCGTGATTTTGCGTCCTTCAGCGAGGTCTGCAGCTCCTCTATATTATCTTCAGCATTGGCACAGACTTTCTCTATCATTTCAAAGACAGTAGTCTGATTGAGATCGTTTTGACGAGGTGCGCTAGTAGCCGCGCGCAAGGACGCACATTCCTCCTCAAGGAGAAGCCTTTCAGTTTCCACCGCCACGAAATGATCACAAAACGTTTGAAAAGAGGCAGTTAGATCCGTCAGACTCTTTGAGCTGACTGTTCTAAGGAATTCCCTTAATCTGATTAGCGCACACAGGTCATCTGGAGTAGCACCTGCTGGGAGGGATTCTGGGTCAGCAGCAACAGTACAACAGGGAAGTTCGGTTTTAGGCACACTTGGAAGAGGTTGAGTTACTTCCCTGGCGGAGAGCGTGACGTTGGGAGTTTCATCACAAGACAAACTTAAAGCTGAGGATAAGTCCTTGTAGGCGGGTTCGGGGGAGTATAGGTCGGTGAACGAATCCTCGAAGGGCGACTCTGATTCCAAGACGGCTTGAAGGTTTTTGGCAATAGAGGATATTTGACTTAGCAGTTCTCGGGGATTAGAAAGAGAAGGTGCGATTCGGAAGTCAGAGACTGGGAAGATGACCGTTTCGGACACCTCCATATTATCATCTTTTTCGGCCATTTTCAGAAAGGAAAACTTGGTAAAGAAAGAAAGTTTATGTTATCGACTGAAGTCTCGAAAAAAATTTCAAAACCGAGCGACTACCAAAACGGCATACTGCCAAAGAATACATTGTGATAAGGATTTAACGGTGACGGGCAACACCAAGAAGACACGTTATTTGGCGACGTGCAAGCCGACAAGACGAGGGAATTCTCAGTTGCATCTGCCTCGGTAAAAAATCACTTAAGGAACTTTACCCCAAGCGAATTCCATGAGGAACTAAGAACTAAAACTCTTCTACCTAGCAATTGCTACATTATCAGACAGCCCTAGACCCTCGAAATCATCCTATTAGGCAAAACCTTTAAGTAAGCAAGCAAATTTGGTTTTTTACGTTGAAACCGATAAAACTTCCGACGAAGACCAGACGTTGTCATTCGACAACTGCATGTAGCTGACTAGATGCTTGATATAATAAACGGTGTTCTTCGGAGAACGTAAAGTAATGAGGAAAATGTCCTTTAACGCTTTGATGGAATCGTCCTGATTGACAGAATTGTGCACGCCAACATTATTCTGCTGGCTGCAGATACGGATCAGTGACAGGTGATCAGAATGAGCTTACCCCTTGGCGACGTGAGTGGGCACATATCCGTATTCACCTTGTGGGCGAAAACTTCTAGCATTTCTACGCACTAAAATTTCCACTGTAAACACCGTAAACGAAACCATTAGACACTTTACTCTGATAGGCGCACTTAGCTTTATCTAAATCGCAAAACGACTGAAAGTTTGAGACGTAAATTGTGATTTTTCAGACAGATAAGTCCTCCTAAAGTACTGGGAGCGCTAATTATTGGAGCTGTTTCCATAGTGCCACTATTTATAAGTCAAACATGCCCACTGGTTCTGTATAGGCCAAAAATAACTCGAGTAAATGGGGTAGGAGACAACAATAGCCATGCCACATATTGCATATCAACAGAAAAAAAGCATTGAAGCAATGGAAGAACAGAATATTAAAAAGGGGTGATAAGTAAGAATGAGGAGGCAAGATAAAGGAGTGGATAAGGTGACTGCAAATTTAAAAACATGAAAGGGGAAAAAATCGCATCTAGATGGGAAAGTAGGGTGTAAAACAAGGGTTTGTGTTCCACTTCATAAATCTATAACCGAAGTCAACAGCCTAGGCGTAGACCTCCAAACATACTCAAGAAGACTTATGGATACTTGGTGATGTCGCGTGTTGGCATCAGCCCTACCCCTCGGAGATGTCTTCTGCGGAAGATAAATGCCTAGGGGCGGGATGTTTGACAAAGCTAGTTTACACGTAAAGTGAACTTGGAGCATTCGACTGGGACGGAAGGTATAACAGTCGAAAACAGTACGGGGTGGGGCATGGGAAACAAAAAATTAAGATACAGTTCTCCTATGGAACCTAAGAGGAACTGGTCGCTGTGAAACACACGACAGCCTGGTTGTTACCGTTCCACGAATCAAGAAAAAAAATTTTTCTGATGAATTTGGTTTGCACTTTTAGCCTAGTCGTAAGGCGGATAAACTATATCATTCGATAGATCGTGGAAGTATCATTAAAGCTATCACACCAAAAAGACCGCATTTAGGACAGCTCATTTGGACATGCTAGTTTTTGCCAGGAACATATTGTGGACGGGCTGCAGTGGCGGAGTAGGTCAGAAGACGTCGGAGCAAAACGACATCCAAAAAAAACTGTTAAGCCTATCGATTGCGATGCGGTACTACCTCTTCAACATTACTCTGATTTTTCATATGCTCTTACTACACTTACTCTGTAGTCATTAATTAATGATTCCAGAGTCGTTCAATTTACATTCAACGTATTCGTACCTTGGAAACTACTAAGTGGTTTCATTAATCATGCAACACGCCAACAGTAAAGATGATATCGAACAATGAGAGGGCACAGCAATAAAGGATGTTAATCGTTTAATATATAAAGGCAAGACGAAATGATCCTTTCCCCTAATAGCAAAATTTGCGGGATCGAGGTACAAATTGTCGAGCTAAAATCAGGGCTGAATCTGATTGGTTGCTACATGTCTCGTATGCCCGGTTGCTAAGCGCGCAAATGCGTTCGCGCAGAGCTATTGGAAAATCGATCGGCCTTACCTGTGAGCGGCCGCCTCACGCTTACGCACGCCATTTGGCGTATTGTCGTGCAGCTGAGCGGTCGAATTGCTCTCTGAACGTTGCCTTTGAACTATTTCCCGTAATTTGTGTACCTGTGACGACTTTTCAAGCATTTCGAAGCCTGTTTCGAGGATTATCCGTTATAGGCGTAGGAATTTAGTGCTTCTCGAACGTTTGGGTGAATTTGCTGATCAATTTGACGAACTTTTCGCGTCTGACGCATCATCCTCCGGCTGGAGTGTGGTGACTATGCCGTCGGGGAGTTCACCACCTTACCCAGGTAAGCAATCAAACTAATTCATACTTCTTAGGCAGCAGTCATAAACGGCGCCATAGAAAGCGGCGGGAGAGGGGCTCGAATAAGCCCATCAAGAAGGCATTGAAATTGATTTTTAAAACGCTAATGGACAACAGGCGTCATGACGTTATGCAGAAAGAGCGGCCGGTCCGCATTGAAAATTTGCTTCTGCAAATAGTGAATGGGGAAGTGCAGCCTGCGACTGGGACTTCGGCCCCAAGTCAAACGCCACTCATCCCGAAAGCCAAATCGTGGAATGAACTAATGGATTTCGACCAGACTTTATCTTATAAGGATTTCCGCAAGAAAGTAGTAAGTGCACCCTTCTTTAAACTAAAGTTACTGTAACGTATTTCTATTTTTAAATTCCAGGGTCCGAACCCCAACCCCAAACCCGGCCCCTCGGATGGAATTTAACATACCCACAGACAATCGAGAGGAACGTATTTTTGTTAACGTATTTTTATGATATTTTAAGTTGAATAAAGTTTTCCTACACACAAAGCAGACTTCAAAAAGTGCTACGGGGTATATCATGCGAATGGGGGTTTTTCGAGAAGTAGGCATCCCGATGTGCAAAAAATCTTGATATACGAATTTTCGTAAGAGTTCGTGTTTCAAATTCGTACGAAGTATTCGTGCATTCGTGGTTATTTTGTTATTAGTCTTCCCGATTCACTCGAGTGAATGAAGCTATTTCAAACTTAAAACATTAGTGAATGGCAAATGCGGGCTATGAATAGGAGAACAGGTTTATTGTTGGATTTTATACGAGGTGCAAACGTTCAAGCTCAACAAATAGAACAGAACAGGAAATTGCGGCTGCATTAGGCTCACCTGCTCAAATTGTAGAGGGTCATTCCCAACCGCAAAAATTCGATGTATTTAAACAATCAAATAGTAAATGAAACCTGACTTTTTCGCATTTTTCGATTTTCAAACGATGTTAAGAACCTTAAAACACATATTTTTTTGGAAATATGCATCTAGCGGAGGATCGTACTTCAGTTTGAATTTTGGATGATGTAAGAAGAGGAATTGTGTCCCTTTATTATTGTCAGGAACGAAGAGACTACCTGAATAAATAAAGTCAATGGCATGGAATCATGACATTACGACCTGACGTTAAATATAAAAATCTATGAAATAACATATTAACTCGATTCCAGAACTCACGGTGTATTGATCCCGAGGTCGTTAATTTTAATGTCCACTTGCGTCCCAAATAATGGCGGGCAGAGGATCTGTCACTGGTGAGCGGATTTCTTTGAATGTTTAGCCTTCTTTGTTTTTACTCTTCTCCACGAGGGACTTTATTTTCACATAAATCAACACACACGATTGGTATGATTTTAACTGAATGGCAGTGTGGTAGAGCGATACCACAAAATAGCCTGTTCCAACTACAAAATCCGCTATCATCGCAATTTAAATCCAAGAATATGGCTACCAAAAGGAGCGAAAACTTGTGGTGGTGCAGAAGGAAAGGCGGGAGAAATTGGTTGAGCAAACGATTGTTATAATGGTGCAGGACTGAGTTCGGCTCGATGAAGCATGTGTCGAGCTTGCCGAGGGAATGGACGGCCCAACGGGCTTGATGGTGCATTAAAATTAGGCTGTGTTTAGTCAAAATATATAAACCATGTCCATTTTATCAGCCTTCGAGATGACATAATATGTGTCCTTTCGTTGCAGTACCTCATGGAGACCATCTTACAGGGAGCAAATAGGCTTGCGGACTGCATCGTGTCAAAAGAAAGCAAAGAGGGCAAAGTGAAGGTTGTGGTGCACGAACACAGATGTGAATGTCAAATACGTATGGGTTGGATGCAGTTTGGTCATGCGGTGCTTCAACTGTTGCAAGAAACTGTCCAAGGTGTCGGTTCTGACAGAGGAATACTGCATAGATTCACCTGGCCGGTGTCACTCCAATAGGTCGTTGAAAGCAGAACGCTAAGCTGTAGTTAAGACGAGCGCGCCTGCTGAGTTATCTGAAATAGAAACTGTAATAAACCATCGTGTAGAGCAATCAATAGCGGTCAAAATAGGAGTGTAGCCGCGCGCTGGAGGCAACAGTCTGATTAAGTTTATATGGACATTGTGAAAACGCACATCGGGGACCGAACAGACGCTTGGTGTAGAGAATCTATGCCCATGGACTTTGTTAATTTTGCAGGCTCAGCACTGCCTAGTCCAGTGGTCGGCAACCTTTTTAACTGATCGAGCCAAAAAAGATAATATTTGGAAAAATATTTCAGAAAGAGCCATGTAGTATATTTTAAAATGAGCCTGACTTTAAGCTCGCAGTAAGCCACACCACAAAACAAAACAAATACTGGACCTACTGCGATGTACAAGTCCTCCCGTCATTTGGCAACCCTCCAGGCCACGACTTTCAGCGCATCGTGATAGCTTCAAGCACATCAGATTGATTATAGTGGGGAAAGTGCGCTGAGGGTTGACCTCACTTTCTCCCCGACCGCCTAGCTCAGGGGTCGGCAACCTTTTTAACCCAGAGCGCCAAAAAAGCAAATATATGGAAATATATTTCAGAAAGAGCCATAAAGTATATTTTACAATGAAATTATGTTAATGCTAGTATAATAAGCCTCTGAATTTATTCTTTTAAATGATGTTATTATAATACTCACTACCGAAAAAGTCCGGCTTCGCCTTAAGGCCTCCTTGCCCAACCCCCCCTCCCCTCCAAAGAGCAGCAGGAGGTAAAACAGCTGCCTTCTGCCAAGAAGTGATTTAACAGTAATGTGTCTGCTCGCCCCACCTTTTAGGCGTTTCAGTGTATAATCCAGGCTGGCACATTTACACTGACACACTCGCGTTCAAGCCTTAGCTGCATGTTTAAACCCACCCCCCTGTTCCCCGACGCGCACACAACCTTGGGGCTTAAACCACTCCCAGCCGCTGCCATAAACGCGCTGACCTTAAAGCACTTGACCTAAATTCGCTAAGATCCTCACCCTCCTATCCTCTTCCCAAGGGCAGCAGGTGGTAAAACAGCTGACACGGAGCGTAGGATAGACAGCTTGCAAAAGCGATTCCCACGAGAGGCGGACAGGCATGCGAACTATGCTATCGGCAAACAAACCTATGACTCTTGATGCCAGCCAATCAAAAACGTAATAGGAACCCCACAGAACCACAATATCACTTTTATTCAGTATGCAGAGTGTTAATATGATTTCTGGCATTGCATGGATTCGCTGAAGGTTTTATAGTCTGGTCGGTAGATGGTGAGGTTAAGCTCCATGCAAGCGTTGAGGCTTTCATCCGTTAGACGTGATCTTATTGCGGGATTGATGTATCTAAGATGTGAGAATGACTGCTCACCTGCATACGTAGATCCAAACAGGGTCAGTACAGCAATACTCACACGCTACAATGTGTGGTTTGTGACCGGAAGCGTGTTCAAAGTTTTGATTATCAGCTGGTCTTTGGGTTGAAGTTTTTTTAATTTCTGTCCACATGTGCTTGCTTGTCAGCTCCGATTCATGTCGTGCAATACCTTCCAAATCTTAATTGAGTGACTTGAACTTATTCTCCCACATGTCTGAGACCTTAAGGTCAGCCAATTCTTCTTCGAAATTTTTAACGGGGAGACCATGAATATAACGTAGGTCGGCTGTGTTCAGGGAACACTCGGGCGGATGGGTGGTGAACTTAAAAAGATGAGTGTGCTCTCGAAATTCTCCAAAGCGTGCTTTGAAAGACTAAAGGAGACGGGATGTGACGTTAACTAGCTGGTGGACATCAAAGTTTTGAGTGGACTCACTTACTGTGCATGCATCTTTATATTGTCTTAAAGTTTCAAAGTGAAGTAATCGATCTATTTCAAGATTCATGGTAAAGAGTTCAAGCTTGTTTGCAGAAGCAAACACGGATTGTTGAAAAGATAACACTTTATTTCCATTACCTTGCGATTTCACCTTAAGTTGGTTCAGATGTTCGGTCATATCCACGAGATAGTAAAACATGAGGAGCCACTCAGTTTTGGCTAGCTCTGGATGTTCAATGCCATTCATTTCAAGGAACTTCCGGATTTCGTTCAGGCAAGCTGCAAAACAGCTAAGCACCTTCCCTTTTGACAACCAACGCACCTTGCTGTGCACAATCAGACCATGGTAGTTATTGACAACTTAATCCAGCAGGGTAGTAAACTGTCGATCATTTGAGGTTCGAGCACCAATAAAGTTAATCACACGGATGATCAGCGACGTCACTTCGCCAAGCTACCGGCCGCATATCTGAGCATAAAGAGCTTCTTGGTGTAGAATGCAATGGAAACGTTGGATGGGTCTATTTTTATATTCACAGAGAAGCGTCACAAATCCTTTTTTCCCCTCAATACATGGAGCACCATCAGTACACACTGAGATAAGTTTATCCACAGGTACTTTTTTTCTTGAGCGAAATGCATGAAAGACTGAAATAAATCCTCACCTCTTGTGGATCCTTTCATTGGCAGAATCATAAGACTTTCTTTGTGCAGTGTATCACCAGTAGCATATCTTGCAATTACACTGAACTGCGCCAAATGGCTTAAGTCTGTTGACTCATCCAAAGCCAGGGAAAAGAACAGCGCTGCAATTATGTCTTTCACTTGCGTTTCCTCCACGTGGGTTGCCATCATTATGGTATGCTTATGATCAGTTTTTGCCGACAAAGGCATGTCTTGTATTCGTTTAATTATCTTGTCTTTGTTCGGAAGATACTCAAAAAGTTTAGCGGCTACATCCAACATGAACGTTTTAGCAAACTGGCCATCTGTAAATGGTTTTCCGTCCCTTACAATCGCTAAAGATCCAGCAAAGCTTGCGGAGTTATAGTAACCTTGCTGGGTCCATACGTGGAGTTGCTACGGCTGGTTTGCATCCTGCTTATTAGCTCTTGGTATGCTTTCTTTTGGCTATCTCCCACAAGGTATTTTGATGCAAACGTATTGTGGCGTGTGTTGAAGTAGCGCTTTAAATTCGACGGTTTCATCGCTGTAATCTTGTCATTGCAAATTAGACATACCGTATAATCTGCTCTCTGCACAAAGGCTAATTCTTCAGCCCATTCATACTGAAATTTACGATACTCCTCATCTCCTTTTTGTTTCACCATACTCTTTGTCGCAGAGGTTAACTTAATGCAAATGAGAAAGAGTGTGGCGTTCAAAGATGTGTGATCCGTCTGATGAAAGAAAGCAGTCAGATGTTAGGACCGATGTATTAGTCAACAAAGCAAGTGTTCGCGAATGGACTGTTTGCTCCGTCTGGGGGACCTAAACACGAGGCACTTTATGTAACAAAGCCGATTGGCCTATGCGCGTAAGAAAGCCTTGTCTGCCAGCGTGACCTTGACCAAGCTGAGGTCAAGTCTTCCTGCTGTCGTACTTGAGTAGAGCGTCTGTTATTAAGCGAGCTTGTGGTGGCACGTCATTGAAGGTGGACGGCTACAATGCATGCCCTCTCTCCCCTTCGTTCTCCAAGACCCACTGTCCCAAAGTCATGCGTTGCCACAACCAACTGCTCCAATGCTCTCTTGCACTGACACCCCCGTCCCCGAGGCTTGACCTCACAGCTGCGCCTGGGTTGCCGGTAACAGCTACGTGAGCGTCTTCTTTCCTTCAGTTTTCTTGCAGCCCAGAGACCGCCGCCCTCACGACCGTAGTTTATTCAGTCACGCAAGCACACTTGAGCATACACGGGCATCCAAATGCCTAAGGGCCATTTAAAGAGTCCACCTCGGCCTCTGTAGGTGACATCCCCTCGGGCAATTGCAAGACACCAATAACAGAACAATTGAACCTGCTCCACAATCCTACTGAATCAGCTGTCCCCACGGTTTCAAGCTCTCTCAAGTCTGGCTAGGCGCAATCAACACTAGCCCTGGCTTTGCCAGTGTCAACTGCCACCTGGGATTGCAAGTGGGAGTTCTGTACATTATAAATCACTCCTTCTGTTGACTTGTGTCTTTTAACTTCCAACCTGGGATAGGCCTGGTGAGTGTACTGATCCGAGTACAACCCATTACTTAGACCCCTAAAAAGTAACCAAAATAATAAAATCTAAAGTTTCAGATAGTGCATTACGCGATCATCGAAAGAGCCATATATGGCTCGCGAGCCATGGGCTGCCGACCTCTAGTCTAGTCCAAGGCACAATATTGGCGTTTAACATGGGTCATACTAAATGCGCCCTAAGAAGTTTGCAACCGGGTCAAACGCCGGGATGGGAAAATAAGTAAAAGTTATCAAACACGGCTTTACGATAGGAGTGTGAGACAACAGGACGAGGAGTACCTGTGGACCAGTCCCACAGGATTGTTCCCGGAAATGCTGTTAGTTAAAGTTCGCGAGGTTGTAGCGAAAACGAATCATGCAATTCCGTGATGGAGTCATGCAGTTGCAAACCTGGTAGCTTCACCAGGTAGTGTGTTGCCGTCAGGGTGGAATAGAGCATCGGACACAACGTTGCTGCTGCTGCGATCATAATGTATAACAAAAGCGAATTGTGATATATAATTAGGATGACACACTTCTCTAGGCGGTAACTGATCTGTCTTGGCCTTGAGAGCGTAAGAGAAATGCTTGTGATCCGCGTGGACCTGAAAGCATCTACCCTAAAGAAGGTGACCAGATTATCGCATAGCCGTGTAAATGACGAGTATTTTACGAGAGTACTAAGTGAGCTGAACTGTGCAGAATGTATTGCACAATGGTTCTGTCGTCGTCTACAGGAGTTAAAGGTAAGACGGTTTACCCTAACAGGCATGATCTTCAAGGCCCGGTTCCTTGGGAGACTTAAAATATCTTCGAAAGCAAGAGCCTCAGGAACAATATATTGTGTACAGAAGATTAAGGAGGAAGTTGCCAATCAGTTCGGCTGTGAGGGCGCTTTGGTGGGCGTCCCGCTCAGAGCGCATTCCCAATCGCCCGTTGGTGCAGGAATAGACCGACAACCGGAGAGCGCTTTAGGAAGCTGATTGGCCACATGCGCTTCAGGACGCCAATTGGCCAGACCTTTCTTAAGTGCCTCTGTGCACTCCAGCTGTTGGAAGGCAAAGGCTGCACCTCGTACGCGGACAGGGGCGGAACGGGTCGAGCGGCTGGGTTGAGCGCGACTGGGTGACCAAGATTGTCCTTGCCAGATCGCGTCTATGGAGTCAAGCGCTTGAAGGAGGTGCGTTCTAGAACTGCTACAATCCTGCAGGGGTCGCTGCAGGCCGATGCCCTCCATTGCTTTGTCCATCGTCACTGTTCAAGGCCAGCTGCCTCAAGGTCATCCAAAACCTCAGTCAGCGCTTACAGACGCGCTGACATACAGAGACTTGACCAATTTCCACTCGGGCACGCCCACATGCGTCTGAGTTCTCGTGGCTGCCCAAACACCACTCGAAAATGTCACAGTTGCTAGAGTTTAACTTTCTTTACTTCCTGCGATGGTCCTCGGCTAAACGGGGTCGCAAAATTCCTACGTTATCAGACTAAGACAACAAATGCCCTTTCAAGGACACTGACAAGATAGAATTGTCTAATGCATTCTTTTCAGAACATCTTACGACGGAATCTGAACCGGTTACATATTTTCACCCATTTTCAGTCATTAATACCCGAACAATCGATTTCTTCTTAGAAATTGTTCGTCAACATAAAGGTCATCCTAAGAAATCACAATCTTTGGAAATTGACGGTATACAACACTCAGTTATCAAAAAGGTGACGAGCTTCCCACGATTGTTGAAACATATATACGCAGTCCTTATTTCTAAATAGATTCTTCATTGAAAAATGAAGGATGGTTATTTTTCTTCCTGTCGTTAATTCGGGTACTCAAGGGTTGCTGCCCATTTTTTTAACAACCAGAACTTACTTGTACTCCCATCACCAGAAGCCGAATGTAAATGGGTTGTAACCGCCCAAAAACATTGAGGTTGGACACACACGAACTCAAAAGACCCCTGAAGAATTATTAGTCCGCGGGAGCACTCAACAGTATAACTAAGCACCATGCGAAACGCACAACTATGAATTTGGAGTAAAAACAGAGAAGGAACGTGTGGATACTGTTCTACGAGAAAGAAAGGAATACGTACAGAATGAGTAAAAGTTTACACGAGAGGAATGCGATGCATAGATTTAGGTCCGATTGGGAGTGGAAGGTGTTCCCTCATGTCCGTTCGATCACCGGTGGGGAGCGCAAAGCTGCAAGGGTGGGACGTGGGCGTGCAGACATAGAATGGAGGAAAACGGTCCGACGACGACAAGTTGCGTGGTGGTGAGTCAGCGGTTGTGAAGAGAAAAACGTACCGGCATCTTAACGAACCCTTGATCACATTACCTCCATCCTGGGTTCGCGCCGGGAAGAATCTAACTTGGCGTACTTAACCAATTATTCCGTCTCCTGGGTCATTACACTATCAAATGTTCACCACGTTAGTAGGGTATTCTATGATCCTAGTGAAAAAGGTCATAGGTAAACGTTTAGAAGAAAATAAAGAAGACAGAGAAAATATTTAAAACAAAGTCAAATTTAAGCAGATAGTTGACAAACTTCTCTGATTTGAATAGACCGAAACTTTGGCAGAACAGACAAAAATTGGTCAGCAAGACCACTACGGTCTTCACTCAGGTGGATTGTTTTGGCTTTACCCGTTGCTATTACTTATCTAATTTTTCTATTGCAGTTTTAAACTGGGCATTTTTTATTACTTCGTATGATGCACTTTTATAATATAACCACTCCTTCTGTTATTTCATGTCTGTGCCCTTTCAACCTGTGTTAGATTTATTCATGTACTGTGGCCGACCATGTTGAAGACAACACGCACGTGATTAAGTAAAATTTGCAGAATTTTACTAGGCCCCAGACCCAATGAACTTATTTGATAAACGTCACGCCATTACGCGCACCAAATGAACATACATTTCAACCGTTATATTCGAAGAGGTCTCCCATATGCTTCACAAAATTGTTGCACAGAGACGGTTATGTGCGCATGAAGGATTTCATGATAATGGGAGACTTGCGCTGCATCTAGTTCAGTTTTCCTACCCTCATCCTTCTGGGCCCCGTGTCATGACCGCCAAGAGGACCGAATGCGGGGGCTGGTGGGCCGGACCCAGGTTGAGGAGAAGGATGGAGTGCAGTAGATGCAGCGCAAGCCTACTATTACTATTTAATTCACACACAAATCACAGTCCCTGAGGCCCTATGGCTTTGTGCACACAGTGGGCCTCATCGCAACCATCGGCCGAACTGTTGAATATTGCGCACCCTGTGCTCCGGTCCATATATCACAGAAAATTTGCGTGTAAAAAGTTTACGTACTTTTCGCCGGTGACTAAGTTACTCGTAAATAGGAGGAGTTAGGTCATCTTCTGGACGACCATAAAGCGGGGTTAATACACGGAGTACCTGGTCGTCATTGTTTAACGTGAGTATGCTTTCAACTAACCATTGTGATTACTTGCATGGCGGGCAGCTGCAACACAACTCAGAGAAATATTTTTCGATTTCCTTTATCGGACTGAGTATCCCTTTCACGAAACCTACTTCTTATACGTACGCGCTTATGCAATTCGTAAATAAGGAATATGTTATCGGCCAGATAACGCTTTCTAGGTTGGAAATTGCATTCGCCAACGATGTCGACAGTTACATGCTTCCACGTTCGCTATCATCTAAATCAGGTAAAATGTTAGCCAATAATTCTTTGCTAACTTCGTCCCTGTTGAGAACGTTTGCTACAGAGACCGACGCCTATCTCTTTGCAAATTTTTCGTCGAATTTTATCAAGATTCTTCTTCACACGTTGCATGAATTTCTAGGCCAGCTGCGCTTGTGCCAGCAGCGCTCCTCTCAAACAACAATACTGTCCTCGATTTTGGACCCCTTATTTCACTTCTTCAGGTTCCAAGCCAGATGACACTCGACCATCACTTTTCTTCACGCAAATGAAATTCGATATTCAATTGAAAATTCAATGGAAAATTCGCGGCCGCAGCGCGATTCTAACCACAATCAACAGGGAAGGCTTTATTAGTGCCTAGTAATCATTCTGATGGATTCCAGATGATTGCTTCGAAAATCCTACCTAGGCAGTTAGCTTACTATATCTGGAACGGTGAATTCCATACTTGCAGTACGCTTGACTGTTAAATGGACCCAAATGCGATTAAATTCACTGCTCTCAGCGCGCCTTCTTAGCTCAAGTGGTAGAGCGTTCGCTGTACTAATGCCTCCTCTGCTGATGTGCGTTCGAAACCCACTAAGGCCATGCGTTTTTCTCAGTTCGGTCAATTGACGCACCTCAGAGTCGGACCCGGTGACAATTTTTAAAATTACAGTTAGGTTTGCATATTTGCTACTACCTGCTTAACTTGTCCTTTTCAGTCCTCTATGCCAGTTTATTCATTTGTTGCTCCATCGAATCCATGATGTGAAATTTTGAGTTTATTCATAAACATCACTTATTTCAAATTTGAGCAACGTTGAGTGGCTTCCTTAGGGTAAAAATAGCGGTTTTCCTTCTGCGACAGCCAACTTAACGCTTACTGGCTCTGGTAAAAGAACTCTTGACGTCTTATTTGTGCAAATATAGAATTGTATAAGTGGTCAGTTTTGTGACAACTAATAAATATCTTAGCCTCTAATACTTTATTCTAACGCGTAGACATGTATATCTCCAATCGATTTCGAAAACATTCGTCAGTGTTATTTCACAACTAGTAATTTTCTAAAAAAATCTATTAATCTGTGCCATGTAATTGAAGTCTGGTATTCATTTTGCGGCCATTTTGTGGAATGTCACAACTACGAATTCCGGGCCCCATTTTAGATAATCAAATTTCACTTGAATGATGCACTCTCAGTTGACTTATTTAAACTAGTTTTCGAAACGTCAGTCAAACTTCCAGTCAAATATTATCAATCAGACAACGACATACTAAAATTTAATAGCCAAGTAAACCTCCTGCATTTGCCATATTTAGTCTCAGTCGCAGTATCGTGGGGCTTTTGCTAGGAATTTAGAAGCTCCTCTAACATCCAACTCTAACTTTTCATACTTTTCTCGCAGCTCATACGGTCCTCAAGCACTTGCACCTTTCTAAGTCAAATCTTTTCATATCGCCAGCTTCTGCATTTCAACGGAAATAATGGGCGAGCTACCTGATGTTGAGGAAAGTGAGTTTGCCATTGTTAAGAAGCCCACGGGAAAACCGAAGGTATGTTCTGCACACTTTCTGCTGATCTGTAGCCGGAGAAACGGAAGTCTACCCCACTTGCGACGCCCGAAGAAGCTGAAATACTTCCGGCATGGACTGATGATGGTGATGATGCAGAGGACCTGGGTAAAGATGTGAAGAGGTAAGCGTCCTTTAGTCATCCAGTTTGCAGTTGTCCGGCTGCTCTTGATATAAAGGCTCGTCTTGAAAAGAGGACAAAAAAGAGACAGAAGCGCCTGGAGGTGGATGTTGAAACTATCTACTCAGTCCTTAAAACAGACGATAAGTTACCAGATAGTTCTGCAGTCGCCATGAGCCGTCTCTGTGATGTCAATCGGGAAAGACTGTCCAGCGGTCGGCTTATGGCGGTTGAATTTAACACTCGTTATCAAATTCTTATGACTGCAAGCTCCGATACGACACTGGCATTTTTCAAAGTGAGCTTCCAGTTTTTGTGCTTTTTTCATGTAAATGCTGTTTTGTTGCATTTAAGAAACTAACTTGGGGTCCCCGGAGAATCAAAAGTTAAACCTTTCTTATGCGGAATGTGTAATCGCCGATGTTTTGACCGAAAAATTACCAATTGAAGTGTTCAAGCCATGAAACCCAAGTACCGATTCGCAATTTTTAGGAGAGCGAGTCCTTGTAAACAGGCATAAGAGCGGAATGTATTTAAACTCAAAATGGGTAGGGAAAGCTACCGTTTCTTCAAGTATAATACTTTAAGAAGACATAATTTACCACCGAATGGGTACAAGAAAGGATAGTTGTGTCTGTATTGTCTAAAAGATATCTTCGAACTTATAAAGACATCGACAATGAATGGGAAAATGCAAACTGCTTGAATAGTCATTTTTACTGAACGTAGTTTTGCAAGCGGGAAGGAAGAATTTTGTTCAGAAGCCAGCGTTCTGAATCGACTCAAATAGTTGAAAATTATTTTGCATGCCGATTAATAGTACTGAGGTAATTTCGGCGAAAGGAAAACACATTCCAGAATTTCGGTTAAGATTTCAAAAGGTAGCAAATGTACAGTAAGCAGTTTTTATTTTCCACTTATCATTTGTACTGGTGGATCAAAGTCGTCAAGGCCTAAATTTACCACACTACTGCTCTCGAATTAGCTTTATAGTGTTTTACAAGAGACGAATACATCGTCCCAATCACCTGCAGAAGGATTTCAGTCGCCACTTTTTTGAATTTACACAGGAGTCAATCATAAAAACCCAGGAAGGTTACAACAAATAAGCATTAATTACTATCACTTTTGCGAATCAGTGAGGGTTTAGGCTGTCCGACTTTCAAGTCTGTGGGCAGACAGAAGCTGAATGTGGGGATTAAGCGAGCCCCTGGAGGTCAGAGCCTCCGGCCCCTGTTGGCCTCCTGATTATCTTATTGATAGTCTGGCTGATTATCCTCGCATGAGTCATCCATGCAAAACCTGGCCTAGCACGATGACAAAGTTAGCTAGTTATGCAATTATTCCGAGGTGCTGTGCCAAATTTTGCTGTGCTTTTTAAGTTTTCTGTAGTCTGCTCCTCAGTTCATAACCATTCGTTCCGTCACATGCACGTAAATTATTGTTTTCATTTTTGTATCATTTTGTATCTCCCTAACGGTTGAACTCTACGTTCGGTTTATACGAGCCAGCGGACCAGTGTGTCCTTGTCACGGTAGTTTTACATCGGCTATTGTTTGCCGAGTAGTCTTGTAGAACTTTGTCCCGTTGAAAATAGTTAAAGGCTTTTTTGTGAATTAAGGTTGTACTATTATGACCAAAAACGTGCATGGTTCTTAAAATTGGCTTACTAGCGAGAGTTAAAGTCGGTTAAGAAATATTTATTTGTTTTAGTTTGAAGGTGCTGAAAGTTCGCTGATTCGGGACATAGTCTTTCAAAAGTTTCCCCTTACTTCAGCGAGGTTCACAACATCTGGCGACAGGGCCATCCTTACTGGTAACAAGCACTATTTCAAGGTAAGTCAGGCAATAGTAGGATTTTTATCTCCATGTTGTGTGAACATCGGGGGCACATCAATTTTATTAGATAAAGGCACTCTATTGAGTGACCGTCAGTAGAAAATATATTGAACCTAAACATGAATCTCGGACTTCACGTCCACTCATGGCTTATTTAACTTAGCTAATTAATTTTTATATATTTTTTAAAAAATGATATTTCTTTCAACTGTTAGAACACCATTACCTGCTCCCTTAACACCACTATTAAAATACTGAATTCAAGCATACCCGTTTGCGGTAAATTCGATGCCACGTTGATTTTGCATGCTGGCAAGCAATCTGCCAAATACAGGGTGTCCCAGAAGTAACTGACCCTTTTGATTTGCCAATAAAACGAAAACTATTAATGCTAGGATATTGAAACTTGTTTTATTCGAAAGAAAAACCTTCTTATGCTTGATTAGAATTAGGTTTTGAATATAATGTCTTTTAAATGATGGCCATGGTTGTTTTGACGTTTCTTTGTCGTTTCCATAACGATCCTTAGTGTATCAGGCGATAATTGTCTTATTTCGGAACAAATGTTGTTTTTAAGTTCTTGCAGATTTGTTGGATTTGTTACATAAACCCTTGACTTCAGTTAGCCATATAAGAAGAATTCGCATGGGGTCAAATCTGGAGATCGAGGGGGCCAAGGAATTTTACCAAATCGTAAAATCAAATGATTTGGAAAACACTCATTGAACAATGTCATCGTATCTCTTGCTGTATGGGCCGTGGCTCCATCCTGCTGAAACCAAGTATTACGTAGGCCATGTTTTTCAATTTCAGGAATTAGAAATTCGCTAATCATAGTTCGGTATCTTTCACCATTAACTGTTACTGTTGCGCCTTAATTATTTTCAAAAAAGCATAGACCAATCACATCAGAAGCAGTTATTCCGCACCACACCGTCACACGAAGAAGAATGCTATATGGAGGATTTCACAAACCTGAATTTTCAGCAAAGTGGCTCCATTCACGGAGAGCAGATGGTAAGGTAAATAAATGGTCACTTAAAAGGACAAAGGTAAAAGGTCATGTAATACTCATAAGTCAAGTTTTTCACGGCATTCACATCAACTATGGAGACAGATCGGATTTCAACTTCTCCATTTCCGCTTCTTCACACGCTTTTTTCTTCGTGTTGTCATCCTACGTAGAATTGTCCATGCTGGTTTTGTTGGTGAATTGCATATGCGACAGATTGGCCCCATTGGACAAATATTGGGATGGCGATATGTTGTAGATAAAATAGCGTACTGTAGATATGACCTAATGATCATAAATGCAGGCAAACAAAGTAGAGGATGAGAGAGGATGATATAGGATAATAAATCCCCACGTAAATGGAGAGCAAAAAAAGGGTGGCTCAAATTCGAAAGCCGCGGCCTTTCTTGAATTTCTCTTGG
>JAYGXS010000001.1:92425797-92449344 GCA_036362985.1 Ligula intestinalis
CCGGCCTCGACGATGTCCTTGACGGTACTTCCCCATGTGTGACAATCCATGGCAACAGAACTGGATAGTTCAATCCATTCTCTTCGCTAAAACCGGAGGCCGAATACCGAAGCTCCAAAAACCACTTCCATGTCCTGACGGGCTGAATCAAACCAGCTTTTGATCCCTCTTTGATATTTTAAATTGGGTAATGGTTCGGTTGGAGGGCAGTAACACTGAGCTCGTAAGCTTGACAAGAAAGAAACCGCCTCAGTGGTCTTTCTTCGATGGCCTGGGATATCCTTGCGATTTTGTCGCAGCGAATGCGAACTGTCTCATTTGAGACGAAGTTGTTTTACTTCACTCAAAGGATGGTCCTTAGGCAGCAGTGGTCGAATTCCTCAAGTTTTCTTTCATCTTCCACGCACATATCCCAACGTCAGCAGTCGTAGGGAAGAACAGAGCGCACGGATGCACGGTACACGCGAACCTTCGTTTGTATGGAAATATCGCGTCGGGCCCATAGGCACTTTCTAAGACTGAAGGAAACTCATCGAGCTGCATCGATTCTGGGGCAGTCCAGCCTTACTCGGCCCGTTCGGCAGCAATCTCGCTCCGAGGTGTTTGAAACTGTCTACTGCTTCAAGTTGACTACCACTAATCTCGAGGTGTGCCTTCTCTTAGGCAGGGATGCAGCAATAATTGAATTCGACACGCTAAACTCCAAATCGACGCACAATTGTTCTGCCATCAAATTTATACTAACAATGCATTGTCACTTAACTTTGTTTCACGCTAATTGATCTCCATCAATTTTGTTGCCATCGAGAGGTCTGATTGAAGCTTATAGGTTCCAGCAGACGTCACACACACGTTAAAAGCGGTCGTTTTTCTGACCAACCAGCATCTTTCCTGGCACTTCACTGTCCGGTCGCTAAACAACCAAACAGTTCCCAGTTTCCATTCACCCAATTGTGAAAATTTTGCGGCCTTGGTGGGAGTCGAACCCCCACAGCAGGGAAGGCTTTTGCACAACTAACGCTCTACCATTGAGCTACGAGTCTCACTGTGAGCCGTGAATTTAATCAAAATTGGATCGATTTCATCCGCCAAACTCAGTGCTCGTACGGAATCTACCGTTACGGAACAGCAAGCTGAATGCCCAAGCAAATTTGCCGACCCCCAAAAATTAAGTGAGCCTAATAGTCATTCTGGTGTATTCTAGGTGATTACTTGGGAAATCCTCTCTGAGCAGTCAGTCTGCTGTTCCGTACTGGCGGATTCCATACGCGTGCAGTAGTCACCGACAATTAAGCCCACCTCAGACCCAGAACAAATTGGGCTTAATAAGCGGCTGGGCCTATTAACCGTGGGCTTAATAACCGGCGACTAATGTAGTAAGCTTGGCGGGTAAAGTCGATCCGAGTGTGATTAAATTCATGGCTCACGGTGAGCCTCATAGCTCAGTGGTAGAGCGTTGGCTGCGCAGAAGCCTCCCATACTGTATGGGTCCGATTCCCTCCAAGGCCGCGAATTTTTCAAAATTGGGTCAACTCAAGTGAACAAACCTGCCAACCTCCCCTAACAGTTCCCAGTTCATCCCCTTTTTTGAGACCACAAGGCCATTATATTCCATCCGCCTTTCACAACACCTTTTAGAACCGTCAGAATGTCTTTTTTAGCCACTATCAATGTACAGTAGTCGCCGGTTATTAAGCCCACGGTTAATAATCCCGGCCGCGTATTAAGCCCAAATCAGCTTGCGACAAACTTTTAAATAGCGAAATCCGCCGGCTAATAAGCCCAGTCACCGGCTATAAAGCCCAGTTTGCCAACAGGATAGAGTGAGATTGTCATCCCTCTGCGATTTCTGGTGCCTGGAGAAGGACATCAAAGAGCACTTGCGAGTGAATTCTCCTCCAAAACAACTGACACTAGACCGCTTTTTTAAACGTGTCGCGAATAATTTTTTGCTTTTTTTATTACATGAAATACAGACAAACAGCATTCTTTTGTACATAACCAAGCTCTACACATAATACAGTACGTATGTAATGTATAGTGCCTATCCTGCGTGTGCTAATCAAGAACTAGGACTCTCCGGTTATTACGACCGCCGCTTATTAAGCCCGATTTGGTCCGGGCCCGAGGTGGGATTAATAGCCGGCGACTACTGTATAATGCATTTCATATCTGTTTTTTGTTTATCTGCACAGGTATATGACCTTGCGACCGGCGTGGAGACGCGTCCTGCCGCTCTGATCGGCACCACAAAGGATGAAGTCCTTCGAAAGTGCATCATTTCTCCCAAGGAGCAGTTGGCTGCCTTTGCCGGCCGAGAGGGTTGCGTGTACCTGGTCGATCTTCGAGTGAGTTTTATCGGCTCTGCGACAAACTAACACTTGCCATAACTATGGTTTAAATAACAACCTTCAGCCCCCATTACCCCAGTTTAGAGGTTTATAGACAAAACTTGGACCTACTTTGAACGAACACCCAAGTCTCACCGCACACTTTACCGCCCCATTACAGAAGGGAGAGGTGCTATAAAGGCCACAGCACTGAGAGAAAAGCAGTCTAATCTGACTTATATTTCATAGGAGAAGCAAGCTATCCCATCAGCTGCCTGATTTCCTTTTCGCGATGGAGTCAAACCTTTCGAATTTTTTCTAAGTAGGAATGTTTATTCCCCCCCCCCCTCCCTAAACGGCGCCAGTGCGATGTGTGAGTCTTTCTACTGGCTGGTAGCGAGATTGGGTGTGGTGGCTAGTCTGACGTGAAAACCCCCCAGTCGACGACCGATAGCGTCTTAGCGATGTTTGTACGCAGAGCACTACAATCAGTTCGCAATTTTTAGATAAAAACAGAAGGCACCAGAACGTGGAGTTTTTTGTGTACATAACCTCTAGTTGCTGTTCCAGGTAGCTCTGGCCGCTGGAGAAACCACGGCTAGTAACCACAGCGTCTAGTCATGCACGAGAAAGAGGAGGGTGAATCAAGTTCAAGTGCTGGTCAATTGGCACGTGTATGTGTGTTGAAATTTCCGAGGGGTGGTGCGTCTAGTAGCTGATATTGCATCGACCTCAGGGTGGCCTGTTGAAGGGGTGCTGGGGGTAGCCACGACTATCCGGACGCAGTTGTGTGTGTGTGTGTATGTGTGTCTGTGTGTGTCCGGACGGAAGTCGGTCAAGTGGCTGCAGGTCAGCGAGTCTGAAATCGCTGCGTACAAAGGTGGATGACCTCGCGGCGGCGACTGTCGGCAACAGACCTGACTGTCCGAGATAACCATCTCTCGGCAGCAGCCTAGGTGAAAGTGATTTGGCTCTCCTGGTGATTTTACTTCTTAGCTGAGCGTGGTCAGGATGAAAGCCCATTTTGAGGATACAAAAGCCATTCAAGAGGGGACTAGATAACCTTAAAGAACAGGGTTGCAAGTTCACGGTAGATCTTGCTTTTGGGTTAGTTTGGTCATAACTAGCGAGAAGATCCCGAGTCAAGATACGGAATTAGGAGCCTCCCATAAGGTGGATGGCTAAGCGCTAGATTCTAGAGAGTTGGCAGTTGGGGCAGGATCAGGGTTAAAACAAGGAAGTGTGTACCTCTCGTGGAATTTAGAGCAAGGGCATCTGAGAGGAGAAGAGTTGGGAGGATTGATACCAATATCGGAAATGAAATCCACCAGCCTCCGTCAGATAACGCATAATATTCTTAGGCCACCATCAGGCAGTCCGTAGTATACAGTAGATGCGACATCACAATAAATTCGGAAGTGTTTTCGCTTCGAAGAAATTACTTAAGCAGGATCGTCATGCTGATTATCGTACAGCCTAATCCTCAGATGCTTCAATGGTCAATTCTTCGTAATATGGGTGACCAGAAACTGTCTGCTCATACTACTATTACTGAATTGGAGAGATCCCTGCTGGGCGTCTAGAGAAAGAACCTCTTGTTGACCCTCCAGGATCTCATTTGTTCGATACCACGTAGGGTAGAAGTTGTCCTAAAAGTCAAAGGAAAACTACCTCTACTGCAAATTGTAATACATTACTTTAGAAACTGTGTGTTATTAGTGCGCAAAGCATTTCGGGACTCCCCTTAAATGTGAACTTTATGCTCTTGGTAACAGGTTCCCCGATAAATCCTATGGGAGGCCAACTAAAATGCGACTCCTTTGCTGCGATTCTACACTTTCAACTTATTTGAAGCCAGACGTTACTGTCTCGTTCTCTCTCCTTTTTTTTCTTGCAGAGCTTTGAAAAGGTCGCGACGACTCACTCCAGTGGATTAGTGGAATCCCTATGTTTC
Organism: Ligula intestinalis; assembly: GCA_036362985.1. Lineage (NCBI taxonomy): Eukaryota > Metazoa > Platyhelminthes > Cestoda > Diphyllobothriidea > Diphyllobothriidae > Ligula > Ligula intestinalis. Next base: position 92,430,082 of record JAYGXS010000001.1, read on the forward strand.
GCCAAAAATGGTGACTTACTGAACACCTTCTCCAGTAAGTTTTTTTGCCCCCCCCCCCACCTAAAAGTCTCGCTTTCTCTCTCTCTCTCTCTCTCTCTCTCGTGCTTAACGAATATTGCCGTACTTTGCCGAACGTGTGAGTAGAGGGGCATCGCTATGGGGAAAGTACCACTAACGCGCCACTTTGCAGTACGCCTAAAGCGGTCTACTCCGCCCGCCGTCTCTCGTGAGCTCTACCTGAGCCGTCGTACACAGCAGTTTTCGCGTCTTTTTCGCAGCCCCTTTTTCTTGTCGCGTAATTTGTTCGGAGTAACGACCTTCCTTCCTGCTTCCTGTCCTTACTCAGCTCCATTTAATAAATCCACCACTGGGACTTTTCTTGAATGCTTTTATGGCGCTTTTGCGCTGCACACACACACACACACACAGTACTTACTTTCGGCTACCGCCGGTATCGGCTCACATGACCGTCAGTCTGTTTGTGGCAAAGCCTGCAACAGAGAAGAGTTTCGGTTGGGCCTTAAACAACATTCAAAAACGCCAGGAGAAGGAGGACTTAAGAGCCTGCATCTTTGGTTTAAAAGGTACTTCGTAGTTTTCCGGGTAGGAAATATAAAAACCAGGACCGGATAAAATGCCGGATTACCAGTGCCACTCCTTCGCTTTCAGCAAACCTTCTTGCGGTAAATGCAGTGCATAGTGTGTTTTGCCTGACCAGACGCCCATGGCTGAACAATTGCGAGTGATGATGATTAATCCCCAATACCCCCTGCAGGATGGACACAATATTGACCTGACGTTGCATTTGCTTATAATCAGACAGACTTCCATAGCGTGCACATCATCCTCTCTCTCTTTCTCTCCCTTCACTCACAGTCAAGCAAACCGGAGGCAGTGGTAGGTACAGTGACTAACAGCACTAGACAGTTCTTGATTAACCCCCATCGATCGCTAAAAGAACTCACTCATCCCGCTCTGCCTCTGCCCCGAAAAGTAGGCAGAAGAAGACAAGAGAGCGGTTCTGATGGGCAAGGGCTTTATTCAACACCTCACAACGACAGCGGGGTTTGCGGGGTTCTTTAGCTTGTCCCCTCCGGTGTATTTATCTGGTTACAGTCTTTCTAGAATATTCCTGGCGTATGGTGTGCGTCTGGGCATTCAAGAACCCTCCTGAATGCAGCTACTACCCACGCTGTGTGGGCGGTCTTCTCGTTTGCTCGACGCACGGCATGGGTGTCTTGACTGTGGGCATGACCCAGTTGGCCTGTTCTCGTCAACTGCCGTGAATGCATGGTGGTCCCGCCTCCGTAACAGGACTCATTCTCGAGTTCCACCAGCAACCACATATACCATTATCGGCCATCATAGCAATGCACAGTCCCCGTGCGGCTGCTGGCGGAGCTCGAGAATGAACCGCAGGGCAGAGCGGGACGAGTGAGTTCCGTTGGTGATGGCTGAACGTTAATCAACGAGAGTCAACATCTCACAACCTAAACCGGCAAGACAACGAGTCCGTGGCTCCATGGTTGGAGCCTTAGACTTCTGATCAAAAAGCCGTGGGTTCGAGCCTTGGGTGGGGCACCACCTGCTATTAGGTATGAAAGTGATCCAATCCCCCACTAGACCAACGCCGAACGCGTGTAAGTTGGAGGGTGTTCGCTGACCCTAGGCGAGGTCACGGTGGTCGACAGTGAATAAACAGTCCGTCCTTTGATCGCGTTACGGGCCACAATCTTTCCGTTGCGCTTTGGGGATCACTCTCAAGCCCCGCCAGCAGCCACACAGCGGCTAGTAGTAGTAACAGAATAACACTACTGACAGATCCATTTGAACCAGTTGTGAAAAACTTTGCAGCCTCAGTGGCATTGGAATCCACGCAAGCAAGGAGATACTTTAGTACAGCCAACGCTCTAACTAACTGATTTATGAGGCCCCCCAAAAAAATTAACGGTACCTTGCAGTCATCCTGTAGATTCTAGATTGATTCCTTAGGAAATCCTGCTTCGGCATTCATCATTCTATATCAGAATTGGCGGAGTTCATAAATTTTAGACGGGTGGGCCGGGATCTTGATCCCAGTGTGATTAAATTCACGGTTCGCTGTAGGGCGTCGTAGTTCTGGTGAGTATATCATCATTAGAAAGTTTGGCAGATTGACTTAGTTTGAGTTGACCCAATTGTGAAAAAACTGGAGGCGTTTGGTTGGATTTGAACCCGCGCATCAGAGGACGCCTTTGCCGGAGGCCGATGCTCTAACCGCTAAGCTACAAACGCCCCGCCTTGCGCCATGAATTTAATCACACTTGGGTCGATATTACTCACCCAACTTTACCACCCATATGGAATCCACCAATACGGAGCAGCAAACTGACTTCCCAAGCAGGATTTCCTAAGCAATCATCTAGAATCCACCAGAATGACTACTAGGCTGACTTTATTATTAGATGTGTGGATTCAAATCCCGCCAAACGCCTCGAGTTTTTCACAATTGGGCCAATTCAGATTATAGCTTTGACTGTACTCAAGCCTCGCCATTGCTGTCGTGGGTTCTTAACCCACAGAGGCCGCTAGGTTTTTCAACAGTGGATCAAAGGAATTATTATTTCAAAATATGTCAAAACACCAATTTTTTAGCCTTCGTTTCGCTGAGCTGTTTTTACGTTATAATATAAATGAATACGGTTTTCACTAAGGTCCCAGTCTGTATTGACGCCTTCTTATTAACCAGCGTCAATTTCTACTGGCAGAGCATGCTACACTAGCTATACAACCCATGGGAACCTGCGATAGATGTTTTTGCTCAGCCTTTGAACTCTGCCGGTTGTTTTGGTTGATAAACACGATGGACTAGGATGTCTCAACTCCACTCAGTCCGCCTGTTTCATATGTATCCCCAGTTGCTAACTTAATTATCATCTTTGCGAACTTTGTAGTCAAATTAGGGCATTAAGGCTTAAGACAAGGACAGGTGGGGAATATGTGAAGTGACTAGAAGAACCGACACTGACTCGCTCCCATTTCTACGGATGTCGGCGACTTCATCTGTTCCGCTGTGCGGCCTTCCCTGGTAATATTTCGTCTATGTATAGCAGTGGACACTCCCGGACTGCAAAATACTACTGAAACTCTTATTACACACTCTCTACTTTCCTCAGCGCCCCAACAACACCGCGTCTCCAGCGAATATCTCACAAATTAGGGCTGTCATTTTTTGCGTATGTGAGGTGAAAAGTGTTCAGTCCTGCTATTTCAAACACCAGCTACACTCACTTGAACGACAGCAGCTGCTGCTACCGCGGTAGTTCCAAAACCGTGCCACCTCCTCATTCTTCCCCTCCGTTATAAAGCAAACCGCTTTGCAGTCTTTATTCACGCCTGCTAGCGTTGGTAGCGCGCTATTGACTCGACCATTTGGTGTCCGCTAACTGCGCTTCAGTATCCGAAAACGGTTTCAAACGTTTGCCCATTTGGTGGTTAGCATCCCCAGGTGGATGGCGTGCTCTCTCGTCCCCCCCGAACCTGCTCTCCTCTACCCGTTGCCTGCCACCCACCCACCCACCCCTTTTTGGATGTCACGCTGAGGACGGAGTCGTTACAACCCAGCGGAGAAGCGAGCGCGCTCAGAGTCAAACTGGCCCAGATTATTCCTCCACTACCGTACTCCGCTCAAGATGACCGCGAAGGGGATGCGGGTTGGTGGTGGTGGAGGTGGTGAAGGGGAGAAGAGACAAAAAGGCGAGGGGAAGGGCACGCAGGGCACACACACTGGGATCTAAATTCTGCCAGCTCACGGCACATGCGGCGGTGGCGGCGGCAGCGGCGGCGGCGGCGGATACTGTTTCGCCAACAAAAATGGTCCAGTCTTGTGTTACTGATGTGCAGGGCTTGCGATTTGCACTAAAGAGGATGATTTGTACGTCGAGCTCACTGTTATTGTTTTCCTGTTATTATTTCCAGGCGACGGATCAGTCTTCGTCTTCGACATTCGGCAGACTCCGCGGCCGGTTCACAGATGGGCTGACTACAGTTGTTCCGGCGCCGGCGGTATCGCTGTCTCTGAGGATTCCAAATACATTGCTTGCAGGTACGTGTTTACTACTGCCTGCGACTGATGGTATGTTAACTGCCCAGCGGCCTACGAGTAAAAACACTTTGAGGAAAACCAACTTATCCCGAGGGCAGCAAACTCTCAGTTCGTTTTAATTTTCTTTGCTTGTCTTCTTATGTGTATGCCTGCTAGCTATGAAAATTGGTAGTTGCTCAGTCTGCATATTGCTTTTTTGTCTTCAAGAGTCATCGTGCTTGGCAGAAATTCTCGTACATACATAATTGTTTGTATTGGAAGCATGTTCACTGTTCGGGTTATGGAATACGCTCTTCCTGTTGTGCCTCCGGGCTTAGTCTAGAGTCCTTATAGGTAGTCACATAGTTATCAGGAATATACAGCGGAAGACCCTAGGCCCAAAGGCTAGAGCGTAATAGACTGGCCCATTTGTGGCTCATTAACCGTCGTCAAATAGTCATAACAACCCGAGCCTAACACTTGAGTTATTAAATCCGACGCTCTACCAATGAGCCTCGGACCCTATGTCCTATCGTTTGCAGTAGGATGTATTAGATTTTTAGCATTCCGGCAAGATAGTCAAACCGCAGTACAATAGTCGCCGGTTATTAAGCCCATGGTTAATAAGCCCAGCCGCGTATTAAGCCAAAGTCAGCTTGAGACGGAATTTTAAATAGCAAAATCCGCCGGCTAATAAACCCAGTCGTCGGCTACAAAGCCCAGTTTGCCAACAGGATAGAGTGAGATTGTCATCTCTCTTTGTGCGCAACTGGTTACGTGTCGCAAATATTTTTTTGTTTTTGTTATTACGTAAAATACAGACAAACAGCATTATTTTATTCTACATAACCAAGCTCTACACATAATACAGTACGTATGTAATGTATAGTGCCCATCCTGCGTTTGCTTATCAAGAACTAGGACTCTCTGGTTATTGCGCCCGCCGCTTATTAAGCCCAATTTGGTCTGGGCCCGAGGTGGGCTTAATAGCCGGCGACTACTGTATAGTTATTTCGGGCTGTTGGCCCTCGTCGATTACGGGCACATCCTGAGATACAGATCGCAGTACCAAAAAATACTATTAACTTTTGTTTGAGGGACGTTCACTTCATCGGATCATTCGACATGTATATTTGTATAATAACTTGTCGAATAACTATTAATTTTACTGATATGTGTCGTTACTAATAAAAAATAATTTTAGTCCAAATTCGATCTTTCATGTAGGACAAAATATTACTTAGATGACGCTGCGGTGCCAAAACTCATCGAATATGACCTGTTAGTTTCAGCAACCTGATAGCGGTTGCTTCTGCTGTTGCTAACAGGCGTTGAGTAGTTTGGCTGGACCTTATAAAGTACCTTAAAGGCCTCGTTGGGGTCCACACGATGTCCGCCATCAACCATGTGGGCAAGGATGGCGCTGTTGATGCTTCTGACTTCATCTTTGCTCAGCCATGCTAGAAGGTGCTTCTGTATTATTTTGGGTAAGCACCGACTCGTGCGACCGATATAGCCTGCTCCACAGGAGCAAGTTAATGAGGAGATGCACATACAAGTGGTCTGAGCTGGCAGCCTATCCTTACCTTTGCCATGCAGGACCAGATTGGTTGCGAATAACACGCGAACTTTCGCTGCTGGGTTGGGCAGGTCATTGCTCTTGTTTATAGACTGGGGATCCATTAACCATGATCTAAGTAACCGTCGACTCACGCGATTGTTACCTCTCACGAGAATGTCGGTCTCATGAAAGTTAAGCGCGTGGCTGAGTTTCGTCGAATGGGCTGCGACTTAAATAGTAGCGTTGTTTCTCCACGTGTACGGCAATTAGTGTCTCGAAAAGTCTTCAAGTTTCTCCTACCTAGCTGCTTTTTCAGCAACTGCATCAGATCCTGTAGATGACTCCAGCTGTTTCCTGCCGTGGCAGTGGGTCTTTTGGTTTCATTATCTGACGCCGTATGCTTGTCTCCGGTCTGTATGCGATTCCAGCTCCAAGTAGTGCGAGAAGGCGTTCGACGGCATCTGAGACGTTTTTCTAACCTTGCGTGTTTAACGTTGCAAATTTCCTTTACTAGTAGCTGAAATAAACGTAGTTTTACTTGTGCAAGTTTTCATTGTTGAATCATTTTCAGTTTGTTTTCAACTTTTTTTTCAAGTAATTATTGCCAAATACCATCGCCAACAAAGCCTGGAATGGCAATTCATGACTCGTTTACTATGTTAAACCTGAACTAGGACCCTGTCACTTAGTTATTTTCCAGGTTCTTGCTCTATGGGCTGCATTCGGGAATACGAGAAGGCAGCGAAACCGCAAGAACTAACAGTTACTTAAAGATTTCTACTTGTGAAGTCCGCGTTTTTCCAATCTCCTGCAAAATTCGCACTTACAAAAAATGGGTACATTAGCGAGATCTAATAAAAGTAAACCACAATGTGTAATTTTGACTGTACGATATCCGAAGGGAGGAGCGTGGAACCTTGGCCTTTTCAGAAGTACATCAATTAACGATGGCACTTGAGTTCTGAAGTGCACTTTTAACATTCCCGCCAACGTGAGCGACACGCATTAGTCTAACCGAAATTGTCTGGATCGCTCCCGCCTCCCCCCTGTCTTGCGTTCCCTCTTACCTCAGCTACATTCTTCTCGTCATTTGCTCAGCTCTTGTTATCAAATAGTTTTCAAACGTGGCTCTGCTCTTTTCTGTTTATTTTACTCTAACCCTTTTAATTTGCTTTTACACGCAACTTTTTATCCCCCAGTTCTCACTCGGGCTACGTCAACCTCTACACGTGGTGGTCGGTGATGGACGGTTCGAAAGCACCGAAACCCTTAAAATCAATAGGCAACCTCACGACCGCTGTCGATCAACTCCTCTTTCACCCCAACAACGAGATGCTCTGCATGGCTTCTAGCCTAGAGAAAGCCGCTGTCAGACTGGTGCGTTTATGGTATTATCCTGCAAATTTAAATTTGGCCTCAGCTTAGCCTGTTACATTTGCGCTAATGTTGACCCTATTCTCGAAAACAGTACCTAGTGCCATCTTTGGAAGTCCAAATCATTTTCCGCAATCCTTTCAGTAAGTCCCTCTGCCCATGAAGATGCACTGGAGCATTCAATTTAACCTTTGGAGCTTCTAAGACATTTTATGCTTAAATTTCCTCTTCCTAGTATCTAAATGATACTTCGAGTCGTGTGAGCCTAGGTATTTCCGCATAAATTCATTTTTTCTTTCTTAAAATGTCGTTTGCACTCTTTTTTGCAATGCCATCAGACTGCTATCGGCATCTGATACCGTTTCAAGGTGCTTTCTTTACTGAGCCGAAAAATTGAAAACGGTCCTACTAATCTTGCGCGGTAATTTAGTGTCTGCAGCGCACGTTTACAATTCGTTTTTTTGCCCTTGGGCAGTTTTACCTTCAACTCTCCCTCTCCTTCCTTACTGTTGATTGTTATTTTTAGGTGACTGTCTGCGAAGGTTGTGTACTGCAGCTCCAGGGTAGAAGAAAGATCTAGTATTCCCTTCCGCGGTTAGACCGCACCTTTGAACTTCAGATTCTACCCAGCATCTGGTCCTTGTTTCCGCCTTTGCTCGAGGTTAAGAACTGCCTAAATTCGGTTACATTAGCGTGTTAAGTGCAAGTCTTCCCGTTTCGAGAGGAAATAGATCTGACAAGAATTTTATTCGCCTGACGTTTCGAAATCCGTCCTATATTCTCCGTCAGAGACAATAGCAGAAACGGGTAATTTTATACACATACAAGTAGTTGCGATATTCAAAGAAGGCAGTCATTATGCTACTGCACACGTAGGACAAATAGCGGCTCCCCTATCGAAGCTTATTGCCCGCTTGCGCGCTGATTGCTTGGTGGCCAAAGTGCGGCGCGTCGCATGCTGGGAATTGGGCGGGATGATTGCTGGGCTACCTGGCTGCCTGACGCCGGCGTTATACAAAGCTTTGGTCTGTGCGCTCCTCATGGGGCAAATTATTTTGCCCTACGTGACCCTAGCACCGGCTATGGGTTGGGCAGGTCGTTGCTCTTGTTTGTGGACTGGGGACCCATTAACCATGATCTAAGTAACCGCGATTGTTACCTCTCACGAGAATGTTGGTCGAACCAAAGTTGAGCGCGTAGCCGAGTGTCGTCAATTGGACTGCGACTTGAAAAGTACCGTTTTTTCCCCACGCGTGTTAGTGTTTTGAAAAGTCTTTAAGTTTATCCTACCTAGCTGCTTTTTCAGCAACTGCATCAGGTCCTGTAGATGACTCCAGCTGTTTCCTGCCGTGGCAGTGGGTCTTCCGGTTTCATTATCTGACGCCGTATGCTTGTTTCCGGTCTGTATGCGATTGCAGCTCCAAGTAGTGCGAGAAGGCGGTCGACGGCCTCTGAGACGTTTTTCTAACGTTGCATGTTTAACGTTGCGAATTTCCTTTACTAGTAGCTGAAATAAACGTAGTTTTACTTGTGCAAGTTTTCATTGTTGAATCATTTTCAGTTTGTTTTCAACTTTTTTTTCAAGTAATTATTGCCAAATACCATCGCCAACAAAGCCTGGAATGGCAATTCATGACTCGTTTACTATGTTAAACCTGAACTAGGACCCTGTCACTCAGTTATTTTCCAGGTTCTTGCTCTATGGGCTGCATTCGGGAATACGAGAAGGCAGCAAAACCGCAAGAACTAACAGTTACTTAAAGATTTCTACTTGTGAAGTCCGCGTTTTTCCAATCTCCTGCAAAATTCGCACTTACAAAAAATGGGTACATGAGCGTGATTTTTTTGCCATCGCATTTCGATGCCCTCATAAATTCAAGCCTATTTCTTTAAAAGAATGCTCGGCAAAAGTAGCTTATGTAGGCCCACCGATAAAACCCTAGTGCCAGCGTTTTGTTCCGCAAAAACGGTGGTTATAGAGTTTTTTTTGGGGGGGGGGGGTGGAGAAATAGGATAGACAGAGAAGGAATTTTTTAGAAGAAAGTGTAAAGGGAAAAAATATAGTCGAATTTGCTTCCCGCGGCTGCTTGGAGTAAGTTGTTCCGCATGTAAATTGAAGGTGTTCGCGGTGCTATATTAATCTAACTCCAGAATGGTAAGTTGGACCACAGGTAGGTTGAAGTAGAAAGACCTCCTAACCGCCATTTCAATTTTTCGGGAAATTCAAGAAACCTGCAATTTTATAATCGGGTTTTTCTGCAATAAGTTAAACGATAATACAAATAAGGCAAATCTACAGATATAAATCAGCAACACTACTAAATACAGTAAAACAAAAATGCATATAGCATTTATTAAAGTATATTCCACTTCTTGTGCTAATTCCCCACCCATTAAAACCCTATAACCACCGTTTTTATAGGAAAACATGCAGGCAGAAGGGAATAGTAAGTGGGCCTACGTAAGCTTCTGTTGCCGAATGCTCAGTACATCCCTTCATGCACCCATTTTATAGTAACGTACCCGCCAAATCGGTATCTGCCAGTTTTAAAGCGTTTAGTGCCCAAGTAATTTTGAATCCGGCCTACTCTTGCATTGCCTTATACAATACAGACTGCGTTATATTTAATACTAATTGTACATTCATCTACGTCAATAAGGTGCCATACATAGCTGGCAAATATGTGCAATAGCTATGAAACGCATTTTAGAATACGGTGATACTTGAATTGACATTTCACGATCTAACTAATCTCATTATTGCAAGTTTTTTTACGTGTGACGAAAGCTTTGAAACGAAATTGTTTACTGCAAAACGAAAACAGGCAAGACTGTATGTCTGCATGCTTTCAATAAAAGAGGCCTGGATTCATAAGGACATCTGGAAAAGTCCATCACCGCATCGCACACCTCCTAAGTAGCCCATTTTCATGCGTGATGTTCACGCATATAAACGCCATTATCATGGCGTGATTGAGGTATTTGGGGATTGCGCTGCGTGATCGCCTTATATAAGTTCACATTTTTGGCCGAAATCACATGTGTGAATGTTGGTTCATATTTTATGACCTAGACAATTTACTGTATTTCCGAGGAGCCTGGAATTGCCTTTTTTGATTGATTCGCCATCACCACCCCCGCCTTAGTCTCGAAGCCTGGCATTTTTGAGCGTTAAAGTCTATTTTTGGGTGGCGTATGGCGGCCATTCCTAATTTCCGCACCGTTTTCAGCCGATCGAAACAGCCTGGACTGTAAGTCCTGATCCACGCTTTCCATTCAACTTAACTGTGTAAGGTCATTCCAGTTCCTCGCGTCCTTGCTGCTGTAGGTAAAGTATCCATGCCCTTGCTGCAAGACAGAACGGTGCACCCAAATTCCATTTCCTCAATCAGGCCGCATCAGCTAATTCCACCCCCACACATGGAAGAGGTTTTAAGAAGTCGAAAAAAATTCCGCTACGAACCCGGATTTTTCACATTACTAATTTTTCGTTCGTTGCGTTGTGTTTCCTGGGTTTTGCACCTTTAACCCTTTGCTCTCTCCACCTGCCCCCTTTTAGTTTGACTTGGATTCCCAGCGCGTCTATGCCAACTTCCCCGCCTGCATGGGTCGCTTAGAGGAGCCAACGTCGCTCGGTGTTAGTCCAAACGGCGGCTACCTTTCGATTGGACAGGCTAACGGACACGCGGCCCTCTTCCGATTCGAGAACAACCCGAAATACTGACACAGCACAACCCCTGGAGCTTGTAAATTAAATGCCTCTCCCTTGTTAAAATAAATCATTGATTCTTCCGCGAACTTTCTTTTTTTATTACCGACGGCTAGGGGGATAGTTTGGTTCGCTGCATCTTTCCTATCTTGAGCCCTGGGGAATACGGTCTTTACCGAGTTGCATGAAGCGATTTTCCTAGCCGACATATGTGTGTATTGGAGTGCTCAACATTTTGTCCTTTTTTATGGGTTTACAGTTCGTGCAAGAAACTGCAACCCTTGACTTTTTGAGACGCTTTACATATTTAAACGTCAGGATTCTACCTCCGATTTTTTATGTCGGGAGCAAAAGAAACGGCATGGAATTAGTCCAATTCATGAGAGAACGCTGATCCATATTGCCTTGGAAGTATAATAAAAATAGCGAAATCGAAAACTTACTACGATAGAACCTCGTCCATAGGATCTGGTGCAGTTGCGGACAAAGCAACTACGTCGCAAAAGCTGGAGGACTCCTCTAGACACGAATTGCCGAACACGCGGCAGCAGTGCAAAAATGACGCGAGTTATCAAATTTTGGCTTACTCGATGAAACCCGGTCCCGCATTCAAATTTGATGCGACCGACAGTCTCGCGAGAAGTGGCAATCGTGTGAGTCGGTAGTCAGTGGAGTCATGGTTTACGGGCCCTCCAGCCTACAAACAATTGCAATGACCTGCCCAATCCAGATTCGGTGCTGATGCTAATTTTGCTCAAAGGAAGTCGCCACTTGGGAAACACAGAGGCCAACGCGTCGTCCAGCGCCAAGGAGCCAGATGGTTGAACAATCATCCCGCCTAACTCCACCACATGTAATGAAAATTCATCAGGTCACGGCCCAAATGCCGGTCATCAAGCACAAGTGAACAAATCTCATCGATGGGGAGTCGTTAATTGTCATAAGCGGACAGTAGCATAGTGACTGTATCCTATAAAGACTACAGCTCCCTGTGCATAAATTACCTGTTTATATTACTGTCTCTGGTGAAGCATTCGCGACGGATTTCGAAGCGTCAAGCGAATTAAAGTCTTGACCGAGCGATCATCTCGAGTTCTTCTTGGAAGCCTAATAAGTGTAAAAAATACTGTGCATGGGGTGTTATGGGCTTTTGCGAAATGATCAATTAGATTTTGCGTAGACTAATGTCAACTGCCCGCCATTAATTGTTGCTACCGTATTTTGTATGTCTTGTCGGAGGAATTTCGGCATAACTTTTGTATTAGGAACCGTACCGCCTACCAACCCTTGAGATTTTTTAGCAACAGTTGGGGTTCTTCAAATGAACAGCGCAACTTCTTAGAATGTTTAAGAATGAATTATTTGTTCCAGCTTCAGCTATGAAGGCGATTTTACTCCTACGGACAAAACCTTATGAACACACATTCGAGAAGCTCATGCTTTTTTGGAAAAAAACGAGCAGCTCATAATTCACATTGCCTTAGTGCTGCGTTGAGCGTTCATGGTGGTTAGTCAAACAAGAATGACGGAGACGGTGCGGAGTTTCATAAAAAAATGAGCTCTGCAGACAGAAATGAGAGTATGCGGTGTACATTTCACTATCGCCCACAGCTAATTATGCTGATTAACAGAAGGTTGAGAGCAGAAACCCATCAATATTTTCTTGCGCGAATAAGATATGGAGACGGTTGGGCTTTCTCACAGTCACAGGGTACACCTGCTTTTTTCACCGTTTTTTGTTGCTTCGAGCCGCGGATGCCTTGGGGCGGCGTTATTTTGTGGGCGTTTCACTGCAGTGCTGCTTTACACAAGAAACTCAATTCCATAGGAATTTTAAAGAAAGCGTAGCATTTATGCTAGCAGAGTGCTGCAAGTAGGGAGCTGGCACGACATGACATTTTTTTTCGCTCGGCGATGTGGAGGTGCCAACCTTCGGGTTCGACACTGGGTGTTTACATGGATGAGGAAGAAGGCAGGTCGAGCACCAGATCAATTGATTTATTGTTCTGAGCTTCCGAACACTTACAGGTGTCCATCTTCAGAGATGAGAAAGCAACCAAAAACGAGGATAATTATAGTGGCCAAAGGCCAATCAAATGCCAGAAATCGTCAGGTTATCAAGGGATTAGAAACAGCAAAAAAGGGGGGTGGGGGAGGAGGTCAATTAGCTGTCACTGGGATCGGAGGGGTCGGAGGGGCAATTATGTTGGTGTAGGCGAATTAGCTGTCCGCGGGGCTGGAGGTCATGAACAGCAATTAGTATGCCGCCTTGTCACCCGGTCGAGGGCCCTGGCAACGCTGCCTCCTCTTCCAGCCGGTTCGTTGTGGTTTCCTGTTCTCTTGCCATTCTTACGTTTGATTTGGCTTCGTCCCGGCTCTTTCTAACGTAGTGGCGCAATACTTTGTAGGCCACTGGCAGGTCCAGATGCCTGTTGACTGAGTTGGCATCTGAGTACCATGCCTCGAGTGTCAGCCTTTCGGCTGGTGTTTAGCCTACAAGCCATTGACAATGCCTTTCAAAGCTGAGCAAATGGTCGATATTACTCTATTTCAGACGCGCAAAGTCCATTTATATTGTTACGGAGGCGGTATCTTCCATACACTCAAGTAAGTCGACGAGAAGAGCAAGCCAGCTGGGTCATGCACGCAGTCAAGCCGCCCACGCCGTGCGTTGAGCAAACGTGAGGACCGCCCACATAGCGTGGGCAGTAACCGCAGTCACGAAGGTTCCAGAACGTCTAGGCGCACACCATACGTCAGGAATATTCTAGAAAGACTGGAACCATATAAATACACCGGAGTGGATAAGCCAAAGGACCCCACAGGCCTCGCTGTCTTTGTGTGCTGTTACATAAAGCCCTTATCTATTAGAACCGCAAGCTTGCCTTCTGCCTGCTAGTCGAGTTCGAACCACTGGGCTATAGCAGATAGAATGGTTCCACATGTATTGTGTTGCGTTGGAAAGCTTCAACCAAGTGGCACATGCAACTGCTCGTGCAAGAAATTGTCAATTTAAAACTTAGCACTCCTTGAGATTTCTAACGCCAGTGGGGTTACTTCCTAGAATGTTGGAAATTAAATTATTATGTTCCGGCCCCAGTTATGAAGAAGATTTTACTCATATGGACAATACCTTACGTGCACAATCCGAGAGTCCATGACTTATTTTTGAAAAAAAACAATTGAGAAGTTTATAATTTGCATTGACCCAATGGTTCTTTGGGCGTTGCTGGTGATTTACCAAACAGGAAGGGCGAAGATGTTCCAGAATTCCTCCCCCAAATGAGTACTCATTCCCCAAAAGAGTACTCATGCGAATGAAGGATCGATTAAATCCCAGTGAGCAAAAGGACGTAGTGTATCGCATACAATGTAAATTACACGGGACAGGCTGGACGCATGCTGGGTTCGCGCATGCACGAACACAAGTTGGCCGTTCAACGGGCGACGCATTATCGCAAGTGGCCGCCTACACCTACGAGACGGGTCACGAGTTCAACTTCGCAATTGCGAGGATAATTGCCCACGCTAGCAGCAAGACGGGCCGAGAACTGATTGAAACCTGGGCGTCGGATGACAACTCAGTTAACCGATGCATCCAGCTGGCGCCCGCATATGTTGCCCTGTGCAGGTATTTCCAGACTCACAGCACTGGTGGTCCTGTCTCTTCCCCCCATCCGCTCGCCCCGCCCCTATGACGGTTAATTGACCCATTCCCCCATAAATATTGCTTGCTTTCGTTGATGGTTAATTGGCCCCTTCCCCCCGTAAATGTTGTTTGCTTTCGTTAATGGTTAATTGGTCCCTTCCCCTGGAAATGCTGCTTACTTTCCTTGACGGTTTTATCTCTGACGATGGACTCACGCAAAAGTTCAAAATCTCAGACTAGTAAAACTACGATTCCGGTGATCGAAACTACTTCTTTTCAGTCTGCACACATATCTGGGATGCGAAACTTTGCCTCAATTCGTGAGTACTCATTTCTGCAGGCACCAATGAAAGTATGCAGGACCCAGTTAACTACCACCCACAGCCAATAAGACCGGTTTACACAAGGTTGGGAGCAGGTAGTCTGTCCAAATACCTATCAATATAGTATTGCCTGAAAAAGGTTTAGGAACCATTGAGGCTTCTCATGGTCAAGTTCCCCTAGGCTATATTTGCTTCATTCACAATTTTTTGCTTTGAGCTGTGGATGCCTTCGGGCAAGGGTAATTGTGCGGGTGTTTCGATGCAGCGCTGCTTTTTATTGAAAATCCAAGTCCATAGCAATTTTAACAATAGTCGTAGCATTTATGCTAGCAGACTGTTGCCAAATAGCGAACTGGTACGATCTGAAATTTTTTCGCTCGGCGATATCGAAGTGCCAACCTCCTTGGTTGACCCTGGATGTTCAGCCCACAAACCCAGGGCAACGCACTCCGACGCGCCTAGTCCATTGAGAAATAGATTCTAGATTTCTTGTGTTACGTAAGAAGGCCTCCAATAAGCAGCACGTGGGAACCCAATTGGAGGTGATGGGCATTATCTTTTTAGAAAATGGTTAGACTAAAAGATAACCAATGGCTCGAAGTCAATCCCTCAGACTGGACTTTATCTCGATAACGCGGAATCGCCACACACAACACCACTGCCACAGCAGGAAACGGCTGGAGTCGTTTACCGGATCTGGTGCAGTTGTGGACAAAGCAACTATGTCAGGGAAAACCGGAAGCTTACCCCAGACGCGAATGGCCGAGCATGCAGCTCACTCGACAGGAACCAGCCGAATTTTTAAGTTTGACGAGGCCGAAATCCTCGCAAGAGGTGACAACCGCGTGAACAGCGAGCTGTTCGAGTCATGGTTCTCAGCCCTCCAGTTCATCAATAAGCGCAAGGATTAGGCGTTTCCCCACTGAGTACTGAGACATTACCTGAGCATAAGAATCGGTCACGTGAGAAGGGCCGGGCCCAACGACAACTCTGACGACAGTGAGCATAATCATCGCGCAATTACCAAGCCCGCATCCAACACGGACAAGGAAATCGAGGCAATTAATGGGTCAAACGTGGAGTGTCAAGCCATCACCGCACCAATTAAGACCCGAGTGGTGGCTACAGGAGTGGATAAATATAGCACGCACACGGAAAAACCGCTACGAACCGTGCAGTCTGTGCATGTTTCACCCTCTATCTGCGCATGACTTAGAATATTGTACCATTACCTATGATTTAAGATTCCCAATGGAATCCGAAACGCCAGGACAATAAAACTCTTGTTCCAGTGGTCGCATCTCCTTCTTATAGTTGCAGCGGAAATCCGCGTGCGTGATACAGTTATCCACTCCTGTAGCCACCGCTTGGGGTCTTAGTTGGTGCGGTGATGGCTTGACACTTCCTGTTCAACTCATTAATGGCCGCTTTTTCCTTGTCCGTATTGGATGCGGGCTGTGCATGTCTCAGAGTCTTCTTCCATTACCTATCATTAAGGATTCCCGACGGAATCTGAAACATCAGGAAAATAAGTCTCTTGTTCCAGTGGTCGCATCTTCTTCTTCTTCTTCTTCTTCTTCTTCTTCTTCTTCTTCTTCTGAACTGCTTCCTGGGACTCGCATATGCAATTCGATTGGCAATCTGATCAGCATTAGGTTCGATTGGTAGCCGAGAGAGGTGATACACTTCTAGTTATTGGATTAGCGGCTTTCGTCGAACTTCGTTGCTGCGTCGCCGTTACCGAAGGCCGCTAATCCAGCGGCCTGCAGCTTATCACCTCTCTCGGCTACCTGTCCCCCTAATGCTGATCAAATTTTTGACCCCAATTCCTCCCTAACCTGCCCTGACAGCTACTCTATTTTTTCTACTTATCCGCATCTGTTATTTTGTTAATAACCATATGAATGTAAAGACCTGACGAGGATTTATCGAAAACAAACGTATGTTCGCCAATTTATCTTCTCACATGGAAATATTAATCAGTATTCGTGGTGGAGAGAATCTCCGCTTATGAATACTGCCGTGCTCTGGCAGTCTTTAGGGCTTAGTAATAGGTCATACTCTGAATTATCTTAGCTTATTTCTATAATTTTACTTGAGCAGGCGTGAGCGCAATTAACAAGGGAAAATTCACGGAAGTCTGATAGAAGTCCACATGTTAGCGCGTGAACCGCGACGCGAGCTGGACTAGAGCGTCACACCATGTCCGCCGCCGTGTCGAATCTCGTATTCAACTGACTGCGACCAGACTTGTCGATAGTGTGGGTGGGACGGAGTAGTCGCCGTAGCTTCGATTGAGTCAACCCTCCCCCCTGCAAAACAACAAAGTTTTTTTAAAGTGCAGATCTACTTTAAATTATTCGTCACCAGACTTTTACATGTATATTATGGAGGGTAGAGTTACGGGAGTTTAAACATCTAGTAAACAACATGTGTGTGGGGAAAAGGGTTGAGGGTGTTAAGAGGTAAAAAAAGTCATATTGACCGAACAGCTAGGCGCCTATCTAAGCGGATGCGATAACACCGCCGCGCATGGCTATATCAGGGCGTGCTTAAGTACATCTCTAGCGCAATTGTGGTTCACTTGGTTTACAGCGATCACCGAGTCGACGTCAACCAAGCATGCCGAGTCATCTATAAAGTACTGACGAAACACTCCAAATTCCTGTGTCAGCGGATCCTTACGGCGATAAAGGCGACGGCTAAACAATCCCATTTTGCGTTCACAAATAGCGTTTATGCAGACCCTAAGGCCTCTCTGGGCGAAGACAAAGGCAGCGCGTGCGTTCACACTTCCTGCCAGCGATGAAGCACAAAAACTGCCAATTGTCAGACCCTTTTGCCCTCCAACTGGCCTCCGAACGCCCTCAACCATCTCCCCCCTTATAAATACTGATTAACTTTTGGCAACCTACACTGCCTGTAAAGGCCTGATGATGAATAATCAAAAGCGTACGTTCGACAAGGTTGACTTCTTAAATTTTCTAAACTTGTGTCCACGCGCCGACACTCATGGATTGGGAGGAAGGAGACGTGATCGCTGGAAAGAAAGCTTTATTCACATAACATTTCGGATGCATGCTTGCATGCATAATCAGAGACAGCATCGGATGCAGTCTGATTATGAGGATGGGTCTGAGCAGGAATCCGAACCGTAAGGTGAATAAATTTCTTGTGCTTGTTATCCTCAACTGCCTTCCAGGCCTCGCATTTTCGACAGTCATGGAGGGGAAAACATCAAACTGACTGCGCAGTTTCAAGACTAAGCGAAAATGTTCATTTTCTAACACTAGCATACACCTGCGCGGGGCAGCGTTGGGGCATGCTAACACGCCTTTACCTGTCAAGAAAACTTTCTTTAACTGCACTGTTTGTTTTTGTGTAAAAAACTAATAATCGAATTTCAAACGACTTGACCATTCAAAATATGCCACGCGGGGAAACTCCCTGTTTACGAAAACAGCCAGTACAGCGCAAGAAGAATGACTAGACAGGTCAACGCATGGCGTTCTCATTGGCTCAATATTTTGGTGACTGGAGCTTTCCCTTGCAAGTGAAACATTTACTCTACTACCAAATCCAACAGCGTTGAAAACTGCAAACGAAGCACTACTGTCTGACGAGTTGTGACTAACAAGTGTTTTTAGGGGTTCGCTGTAGTCTGAAGCCGTTAGACTAACAGGTTGTCTGCCACAGGTAATAGCGATATTGCTACTATTGATATTGATAAGGAAAGCTTTCAAGTACCACTAAAAATAGGAGTGATGATGACAGCAATGTCAATAGTTTGAATAGTAAGGCGAAGAAGTGCCAACAAGTGATACCATACTAATGGCACTTATACTAGTAGTAACATTATGTAGCACGAAAAAATGGTAAAATAATAAGGCAGATACAAGAAGATAAGGCAACAACACAAACGGCAGGTAGATGCAGTAAGGCAATACAACAATACTATACAGTGCAGCAGAAATAATACAATACAAGTGATAACAAAACGAATAAAAACTAGTCATATTAACGATAATAACAATAATGCACCTCCTTGTATTATTAGCCAAAGGACTAGTGATAATGAAGAAATAATAGCGCGAAAGCTGTTCTACTACTACCATTTCTACCAGTGTACCAAATATTACCACGATAACTACCGGAATAGGAAAACTGCGTCTAATATTAATACAATAAATGCGGGCATACGATAAATAGTGTCTTTCGCCTATTGTTTTGACTATGATAATTACTACTGCTGCCGGGGTCATAACGGGGATGGGGGTGGCACCTACCGGAGGCCCTCATTTGGTTTCGTCTACCGGTTGAGGTGGTTACCAAGGGGTGGCTGCTAGGCAGAGCCATACTCAGGAAAGCCTCAAGTAAGAGCTGGGTGCCAGGTAAGTACGCTAGGCGTAGCCACTATCTGCACGAGAAAGATGATGCAAACTGCCACGAACTTCACTTTGTACCTCTAATTGGACACCCAATATCTCCATTCTACCTCATCCCTCCCCACCCCCACTACTACTGCAACTATTGTTAGTACTACTACTACTACTACTACTACTACTACTACTACTACTACTACTA
>JAYGXS010000001.1:92449354-92635225 GCA_036362985.1 Ligula intestinalis
ACTACTACTACTACTACTACTACTACTACTACTACTACTACTACTACTAATAGTACTACTACTACTACTACTAATACTACTACTACTACTACCACTAATACTACTACTACTACTACTACTAATACTACTACTACTTCTACTACTAATATCACCACCACTACTACTTTCACCATCACCATCTCGAGTGCAATCACCTTCTCCTCTTACCATACTGAATACACGTGTCTTTGTAGTCGCAGCCCAAAATGGAGCAAACTAGTCATTTTGTGCAAGAATTGGGGTTGCTAGAGCGAGTCTTCTTTGTTCGTGGTACTTGAATACAGCAACTTACGATTAGAGTGAGTTGCTGAAGATTTGACTTCCCAAGTTTTGCATGCAAATTAGTATATTAACAAAAACATTCATACTACATTTATGCTCTGCTATTGCTTCTGACTACATTTTATGAAAGAAAAGTGCCTTGATATCCACTTCTGCCAACACACTGAACGACCCGATCTCAAAATAGCTTTGGCGGTTTTTACGAATATGGGTAAGTGCTAGTGACCAGTTTTCGCGCAGCGACTTGGGCGACTAACCAGAAGCCAATGCTGCAAAGGTTTCTGACTTTTCCAACATTAAACAAGTGGTCAATGATAACTTAAATAAGGACATTAACGGGTACAAGAGCCCGAGAATTATCGAGAGGGCCAACACCTCTTGAATACCTTACTGCTCTTCGGCCATAATAAGTAGGCCTATCATAACCAAAGTTGAGGGCCAGAGTTATTAGCAAAAGTATCGTGGGGGACGCATAGGGGCAAGTTGGAGAAGAGGTGGAAGTCACACACCACCAACCCGTCCACTTAGCTAGATCAGAAAAAGACAGGAAACCAATGGGGACGAGCAGGCCATAAAAGCGCACCGGAGTTAAACAGAACCGTAAATGTTTAAGTACGAAATAGTGCGATCTTTTTAGCGCAATTGATTGGCCTATTCGTTTTAAGGCCTGTCCAAGAAGGGGTGAAGAGGTATGTATTTGCACTGCCACACAACCGTCAATACGAACGAAATGGTGAGCTCTGAAGACGGTTTCGGAGAAAGAGACTCAACAAGGCTCGTGCGACATATGGTTGGTTTTGTGACCGGGGCTCGAAATATATCGATACGCACCAGGAAACTCCAACTTGCTTGTAAGCATTTTGCTCGCCTTTCGTTGATCTCAAATAGAGACTTGCTTTTCATTGCAGGGGTTTCTACTTATGTTGAAAAAGACTGTTTAGACATGTTCACTGTTATCGAAACACCATTGCAGGTTTCATCTAGGTCAACGAATTTGACGGACGAAATCTTCTCTTGCGATTCTTACGAAACCTAGAAGCGACCAAAAAAGTTGTCTTCGGACTAGTGCACATGGCTCTTCGGACAGTATCCTTTGTGCAGGTCGGATCAACATATATTTAACAGAGGTGACCCGAGTCTTATACAGACACCTAGACATGCTCTGCCTTAAAACTAACGTTAACTAGGCCTCACACAGGAATAATAAGCAGTGAAGCTATACACTTCAAATGACTTACAGTAGAGGGTCCGGTCGCAACTGTGTTGAAAATATCACTTCTTCTCGACGGTACTAGGCGAGTGAGTGTCCTATCGCGGAGAAGAAATGTCAAGGACGCCCCTCGCGTCTGCGCAGTTACAATTTACTTCTTTTATGCAAAATATCCATGCCTACGGTTAGCAGTTAGATAACCGCTGTTGTTCCTTCAAAAAAGAAATAACTTTGGTTGGTGCTCAGGTAGACTAGAAAAGTCTGTATTCGTGAGGGGTCAGGTTTTCTTGATGTGAGAGTGTAGACTTCACTCATGAATTTTTCATATCTGGATGAGTTTTGTGCTCGTCTGCAGTCATAAAGCTTACGTATACGACTTTAATAGAGGGAAGCGGTCGACGTGCAAACGCATTATTTCGACGTGCACAGCTACACCCACCTCTGAAACCTTGTTCTTCATAGTTTTTATGCTTGTCTGTGTCTGGGACGTTCTTAGTACTCAAATTTATGCAAATGTACTTTCAGCAGACTGGTAATTTTGATCCACCCGTACAATTTCATATGCAATCATTATAGTAGTGATCTTCCGGAGATTGATGTGACAGCATGGTCAGCCTTTGACGTACGATCGGTTTATAGACAAAAAGTTTCCAATGCAGAGGTGGGGGAGAAGGAGTTGACAAGGAGCACTTTATTATGACTCAGATAGAGAGGGCAAACAGGCTGGAAGACAGCGACAACAATAGCTATAGCCATCCGAGGGCCAACGTGAGAGGTAGGTCCGCCTGAGCCAATTTCGGCTGCGATCAAGCATTGGACACCAAAATGGCAATCGGTGTCCGGAGGATCGAGTCATTTGCGTCATGAGCAGTCGAAAAAAGTCGACAAGCAGTCGGAAAAAGGGGGAGGCAGAGGGATCGGTCGCTCTTGACACGCCGAATGGATCATCACATCCTTATCTGTATGTGGAGACAGGACATTGACATGCAATGCCCGGTAGCAAGTCGCGAAAATCAGATTCAGCTAAGGGGTGTGTAGTTGGCTCACGATCGCGCTGAAAAGAAAATCCTTTTGTTAGGATACATTTTTCGTGCTGAGAGCAGAAAGCTGCACGTTAAGCGAGTCATCGCCCCTACCTTCCGAGTCTTTCCTGCAGCCAACCGACATGCCGCTGAAAACTCCGATTATTCGGACGTTGTGGCCACAAGCCCTAAGTAAAATAAATAGAAATTTATTGAGTGCAGTGGCAGTTGGAATAAGATAAAGTAGTTTAAATGACGATGCACGGTAGAAGAAGTTAAGTCTTGAACGAACAGCACCAGCGTGAATGGAAAAACGACAGCCAGGTTGAGTGGATGAAATTAATTTTTTAAGATTGCCCAAAAGCGTGACCATAGTCGGTAGGTGCTGTTCATTTTGCATTTTCTGAAGAGCATATTTAAATCTTTAGAAATTCGTTTGTCAAAAATAGACACATAAGTGTTGGTGAGAGTGAGTCCGGGCCGGATGTGCGTGTCTGCACGCAAATGTGTATCTTCTCATAGTTGTGCCGGACGAGCGAGCATTTTTTCGAGAAGGACAGGGTAGGAATTGCAAATATGATCCCCTCCTCCTGACAGGATATGCGAACAGGAACCGCATCAAATTAAGGGGAAATTCAGGCTAGGATTAATGTGAAGAATAGGAGTTTAGTGTAGGGTCACGGTGGACTTTTGGTTATTTTTGCGGTAAAGACACTGGAAAACTGTAAATTTTGTATTTAAAGTGCATCTTCTAGTCAAAAAGAGTACTTATGTGGGAGTTGCAATCTAACTTTTCGTGCAGAATAATGCTCAAATGTTTCGGTCACTTTGGGGTACCAGCTGTTAAATGCGCTTCATTCCGGCCGCCTGCATGAATTAACTTTGGAAAACGTAATTTTTTTTATGAAAGTTCACAATTGATTTTCCATGCCCTTATAAATGCAAATGTACCCTCTAGAGAGCACGTACAAAAACCTTATTTCTTTAATAAGCTTGATCCAATTGTGAAAAATTCCCGGCCTCGGTGGGAGTCAAACTCACACAGCAGGGGAGGCTTTTGCGCAGCCAATGTTATACCACTGAGCTACGAGGCTTACCATGCGCCGTGAATTTAATCACACTTGGATCGATTTTATCCGCCCAAATTACTGCTCGTATGGAATCCACCATTACGAACACAGTAAGCTGACTACCAGGCAGGATTTCCTAAGTAATAATCTAAGATCTACCGGATGGACTAGTAGGCTTACCTCTGTTGTTAGGGGTTTGGGGTTTTTTCTTGCACGAACTTGGTCTCCTTCAAAATTTGGGTGTTATAAAGGGATATATTTTGCGAGAAAAGTTTATTTGGGAAACAGGAACGAAGTTAATTGTAAATTTTTGACGCTGGCACACCAGGTCATTGTCCGACTTGAGAGAAATGGTAAGAGAACGCTGCGCATTTTTAAACAAGCCAAAGACAAAGACTTCAAATTTATCATAACGCTGATTCTATTGACGTTTTTTTTCTCCTCATCTTTTCCGGGCACATTTCTCCATGACTTCTAGAAAGGACTATTGGGAATTTAGGAGATCCTCTTAAAACTGTGTTCTCTGCGTCGTGTCCCCTGGGAACCTAGATGTTCCCCTTAACCACCGCTCAATCAAACGAAGCCACGTGGAAGAACTCAGCCTAAACTGCTGCTGTTTCGTTGGCTTCTGACCATCATCAGGCTTCCTACACCTATTTCTAATCTACTACTCTGTCTTATCTTCATAAGCAGTTTTTTCTTTTACACACTTTTTGGAAACGGAAGCCCGTTGAAATCTGCCTCCATTTTAACTGCAAGAGTTTTTTTAACTGCCTTCAATTTTTAGTTTTTAAGTTCGGAAATAACTGCAAAACATTGCTAAATGTTGCCCCAAAAGGACAATTTCTGCTGACATTATTACCACTGTCTACGTCTATCTGCGCACGTTGTCAAATTCGTTTTTAAATAATTTATTTTTTCGGAACTAACTTTGTATGGGCAGTGCCATTCTGGCGCTAACAAATACAAATTAAAAATTCCAAAATTGATAATGATTCATGATCCATGGTCAATAGTAGTCTCTGGTTATAGGCACTTTTTCAAGGCATTTTTGAGATTTATGTACATTGAATCCAAAGCAAGATTGCCGTTGATGCAGGAATCATTAGAGTTAATGGCCTCTAAAAATTCGCAGCCTTTCCTATGTGGGCAGGAGCTCACAATGCGGGTTTGGTCCCATGCAAACTTGTGCCCAGTTTCAAGCAAATGCAGGATGACATGGTACAGGTGATCTTGCCTCTTTACTGCTAATTTATGTGCACGCAAGCGTGTAGAGCCGGACTTTTCTGGTTGTCCACAATCGATAACATCGCAGTCATCGAAAGAAATTTTGTAAATGACTTCTTTTCTGTCCAAAGAGCTAACTCTAACCTTAGGGCATACAAACAGACTTCGAAGCGTGAAGTCTGTTTCTACGCCCTGCTTCTGCTTCTATTTGGACAGAAAAGAGGTCGTCTACAAAATCTCTTGCGGCGACTGCGATGTAATCCATTGTGGACAACCAGGAAAGTCTGGCCCTATGCGCTTACGTGAATATAAATTAGCAGTAAAGAGGCAAGATCACCTGTACCATGTCATCCTGCATTTGCTTGAAACTGGGCACAAGTTTGCATGGGACCAAACCCGCATTGTGGGCTCCTGCCCACATAGGAAAGGCTGCGAATTTTAAGAGGCCATTAACTCTAATGAGTCCTGCATCAACAGAAAATTTGCTTTGGATTCACTGTACATCAGTCTCAAAAATGCCTTGAAAAAGTGCCAACCACTGTAGCCTACTATTAACCATGGATGACGAACATTATCGATTTTTCGACTTGTTTGAAAATAGGCAAAGTTCTTTACACATTTCCCTCTAGTCCGATGACGACCTGGTGTGCCAGTGTCAAAAAATTACCATAAACTCCGTTCCTGTTTCCCAAAGAATCTTTCGTCGCTAATTATATTTCTTGGGATGCCTATTTTTAACAAGGGATATATTTCTCTTTTGAGAAGTTGAACACTTATGAGATTTTAAAGATCATGAACTGCTTGAGTGCAAATGTAACTGCAACTGGGATTAAAAATAATTCCATAATTGAAGGAAAATGTTTAAAAAAATCAAATCCCCATTTTCATAAGTAGATAGATTCAATGAGATGCAATTATCTACAAAAGAAGCACAAGGAAGGATGTTTTTGTGCGTGGTCTCTAGAAGGGGTATCGGAAATCAACGGGTCAAATTCATAACACTTTATTACTTATTGCTTATTGAAGATGCATCTTGCAGACGACTGGAATGAAACTCATTTTAAAGCTAGCACTCCTACGTGACCAAAAAAGTTTCGGATTGTGCTGCATGATAACTGATATTACAACCCTACTTACTTGCTACTTTAGAATCGGAAAAACAGTTAATCGTTTCGGCTAACATTGTATGAAATGGGAAAAAATACCTAGTCTACTCCTCCTAGAATATAGCCCAAGGCTTTACTTGGGGACATTCCTAGTCTCGTGTCCTGCACTATGCGGGGGAGGGGGAAGGATATAAACAGCTCCGAGCAAGATCAGCTCCGCATGAAGGTCACTACCCCAGAGGGTCGCTGGGGCGTGCACCTGCCCATTTTGCTGCAGGCTATGGTGACTGCCTTGTGGTTGCTTACCAGAGCAAACCATCTCTGCCAACTGTTCCCCTAAGCCCAAAGAACATCTGCAGCAACCCATAGGACCGTACTGACTCATTCATCACTAAGTAATTCGATGGGTGGTAGTCTGTAACTCTCTCTCTCTCTCTACTAATGAGCACTTTCTTTTGCTATAGATCAGGTTTGCGCATCCAGCATCAGTTAATTAGAGTGAGAAACAGTGGGAAATATTGTTTTTCATTGCTCACACGACTGAGAGGACTTTACTGTACTAAGTCTGAGAAGAAATCGAAAAAGGACAGCGTTGCGCAATCAAGCGGTCTCAAGAGGACAGATTGCATTCTTTAAATTAGTTGAGACGGACAACGAAGCTTTAGCACAGGCCGGCCTTTTAACTGCTTGCTGAGCCGAAGGAACTTTCCCTTCAATTTCAGCAGAAATTGCCTTTAAACAGGCAAGCACAGGGCACAACACTTATAATGAAACAAATGCATATTTTATTAAGCTACCGTGTCTGAAATTTGCTTGTAAAAACCTGAATGAAGTTATTTTACCTCAGGATTGTACCCCTTCTGTTAAGTAAATTTATGAAAGGCGGTTAACTAGTAAATTTTCTTGTTGGCATGAGCAGCATAATTTGTTCAGTAAATACCGCAGGCTGGTAAGTAGCGTATCCAGCGCATTTTCTAAAACAAACTGAGGCTAGAGAATAATGGGCATCTGAGTTACGATTATATTTCGCACTTTTAAGTTTGCAAGTGCTCTCTCCTGTAAAGAAGCCTTTATCGTGAATCTGGGCGACACTTGCATCAAGGAGCTTTAAAACGCCCCATTCGATCATTCCCGATAATAACTTTTTAAGAAAGCTCTAAGTAAAAAAAGGAACTTGAAAAGTCAAACGTTGGAGCCTAAGCGAGTGTTATGCACGTAAAATTTTAGCAGTGTAAATTTTAGATACATAACTTTTTCACCGAAACGTCAATACAAGAATTTTATCCCTAGAAAACACTCGAATTAGCAAAGTCCAGTATCGGCAATATAACAGCGCCAATATTCGCTAAAAAACACACAAAGTTTCACATGGAATATATGCAGTTGGAAGCTTGTTCAAAAGCAGGACTGCACACTGACAGGTTTAACTCACCCATTGAAATCGAGAAAGGTACACAACAATGTGCTATCATTTGGAAACCACTATTACAAGAACGGTCAAGGCGAGCAAGTGAGGAATTTCGGATACGCCAAATACCCACCGTTTCTTTAAATTCATGTACTGTTTAATTTATCAAAACTGTTTCCGAAAAAGATCACCAATCGTAACGGAAGACGAGGACCGCGTACTCCAGGTTACTCATCCTTTGTTTTATATTTGGTTTCCAGTCCTCCTATCACGTGTCGACTTAAAAGGCAGAAACGGTAGACATAGTTGCCAAAAGGGACTAATTTTTAAACAAAATGTTAACTTTTTATCTTGAAATGTCATACATGTTTCACATAAAACTGGCCACTCGGATGCTTGTTGCCTGCGACCACAGATAAACACTTCACTCTTTTCCCTCAGAAAGTAGTTGTGTTTGAAGATTTGCGGAAAAACCTTTATTATGAAAAAGACATTTGTTTGCTGCTCTAAGATTTGTGAGAGAATGCTTTTGAAGCAAAAAAGAAGTGCTAA
The DNA here is from genome assembly GCA_036362985.1 of Ligula intestinalis. Taxonomy (NCBI): domain Eukaryota; kingdom Metazoa; phylum Platyhelminthes; class Cestoda; order Diphyllobothriidea; family Diphyllobothriidae; genus Ligula; species Ligula intestinalis. The sequence goes on from JAYGXS010000001.1 coordinate 92,457,271, forward strand.
ATATGTACGAGAGAGGCCAACCTGACCTTAAGCACTTGCATTTTCAGCGTCCTTAATATGTAGTACAGTGACATACAGTTCACACAAAATACAATCTAGGGTAATTTAGAACAATTTACTGACCAAGATGCAACCGAAGTCTAAAAGACTACTGAAGTATTTTCCATCTTTGAAAATTCGCTTAAATTTGCGAAACTTCCCATGGAAAATTTCAGAAGATGAATTGGCGAGCAAACGTTTGTTTTCGATAAATTCTCGTCAGGCAATGAAATAAATAAACTATGCTGATTGGTGGACAGATGTAGTGTTATTGTTGTCAGGGTCGATGTGGGGGGCAGGAGAAAGGGGGTGGGGAAGTGTTGCGAAATTTGCTGTCAGGATGTCACGGCCTAGACGGACCAGCGTCCAAGACAGGGGATAAGGTGTGCGGGGTTGGATTCGGGACCTGCTTGTCTCTGCGGGGGCCCGTTTCCGAGGCCAGTGATCCGCCGTGCGTGGTCAAGTTCGCCAATGGTAACTGCGGCGACGTGACGAGATTCTTTTGGATGCACAGGATCGGTCGGCGTAGTCTGATGGCGACCGTCTCTGCCGTGGCCAACAGTCGCTGTCCAAGGAATTTCGAATAGCCCGAAGGCACCTTGTAGATCACTCGGAGGGCCTCTTTGGCATCCACGTGATGGTCTGAGTCTAACAGATGCGCTCGAATGGAGCTGTTTATACCCTTAAATTAGCCCTTCCCTAACCATGCTGAAATGTGTTTGCTTACTCTTTTGGACAAACGCCGGCTCGTGCGACCAATATATCTTGCCCTACAGGAACAGGTCAGTGAATAAATGCACATAAAGGTGAGCTGGGCTGGCAGTTTATCCTTGATCGCTCCGTATAGGATGGGAGTAATTGAGAACAATGCATGGACGTTGGCTGTTGGGAAGGTAGTTGCTACAACTTGACTCAGGCGCCTCCTTAGAAGTTCCCTTGGTCCGTCCCCTTGAAATAGGATCCTGCTGAATATTCGTTTCTTCTCTACTGTTAATACTGAGGGCTTCGGCAGTCATCTGTCCACTAACCAGCATATTTTTTTGTTTCATTAGCATAAACATGCAAAGGCTTGACGAGAAATTATCGAAAACAAACGGATGTTTGCCAATTTATCTTTAAAAAATTCTCTTATGTTCGAAATTATTTGCCACAATTCTCATGTGGCATATTTATTGGTCGAATAGGGATACTTTTCGAGTTGCTTATGCTGGTTGAAGTTCTTTTAAGAAAAGTGTTTATGTGGCCATTTTACGCCTACGCGCTTTTTTAGGCAAATTTGGAGGCAGAGGGTAACTGGAAAACTGATATGCTAAGTTGACCACAGGCAATTAGCCGAAATGAAGGTCACGGTAAATGCTGCTGGGCGTTAGGGCTGAAGATCTAACAGAGATTGCTATCAAGCTGGCAGGGATGGCCACTAATATCTGATTAAGTGCGCTAAGTAACTATGGAAAAGTTCCTGCAAGGACAGCCAAAAAATCCGGACGTTCAAAATAGTTATAAATTAGAACTGAAGTTAATAAAATAATAATAGTATATTATAACCAAATAAAATTTAACTGCCTTTGCAAGTGTTAGAAACCAGAAGTTAGTTTACCAGATTTTCAAGTAGAAATATATGTAAGCGAATATTGCTGTTAAAACAAATCTAATCTACTGAGCTTTTATTGGTTAACCCGGTGTTTACTTTTGAGAATAAAGTTTGCTTTTTAACTCTTAACCGATAGCGCGTATCTCTTTAGCCTTCAAGAACTTTAAGTCCCACAGGGCATACTAAATTTGAAGATCCCTATAAAGGTTACTATATAACATTGGGTATGCGTTTAGTTTAACGAAATTCAGAACTTGATCTGCTAAGGAACCATTTTTCCCAGCATGGTTGTGTACAGGATGTACAAGTCATAAATAAGAAATCAACATTTGTACTTTATTCTTTACCAGACAAACGCTTTTTCCGAGGGAGATATCAGGAACATACACAAACACCAATATTTTATAATAAGTAGATCCCGATAGTCAACTTTAAGTGCAAATTACTACAGAATAAAAACCAGTGCGTGCAATGACCGTAAAAGAAAATATGCCTACTGAACATAATCGAAAGGAGGCACGACGTTTACATGAAACACGTTATGCGCATGCAAAATGTTGCATTGTCTAGATGTGGAATATTAAAAATTAGGAGTGAGTTAAGAAGGAACCAAAAGCCTTTCACAAATAAAACTTTGTCCAATACTCTTCTCAACTAAAATAGAGCACCATACAATGAGGAAAAATTATAATTTTCCAAGTTCCAAGTTTTCATTTTTGGACCTGATCTGGAGGATATGAAACTGTTCCTCGCTCTTTTTTTATTCAATCATGTTCCAGGAATCGTCTGGCAATAGAAGTTCTGTCCTCTTCATTATATGAAAAAGGCAAAATAGACTATCGCACACGGAAAATAAGACGCAAATGTGGGAGAATGAGGTAAATTGACATGCACAGACCACTAGGAATGGAAAATGCACATCAAAGATACGAATGTGAAAAGTGTCATGAGAGAGGTTAACAACCAGTAAGTGAATGGGTCTCAATGCAGGTGAGAAAAATCTATTTTCGAACTACTGATACTCATACCTGAACGGACGTGATTGTGAGGCATTTAAGTTCAAACTGTGATTATATTGACTAAAGCTGTCATTGAAAGGGACGATACAGGAGCGGAGTTTGTAATATATATTCACAACACAGTTTAAATTTCTGTAGAAACAGAATTTCAGAGTTAAAGTGCAAATAAACTAGATAATTATTTACCCTACGGACAGCGATTAATTGTTCTGTCATAACTACATATTATTAAGTAGGATTATATTATCGATAATCTTTTGAAATAATTCAAAGATACTCCAGCTATGCCAAGCTGCCGGACAAGGACGACGTAAATAGCAGGCATTTTTAAAATTTATTTTCGATGACCTCATTAATTTGAAAAGATTTTATCGAAAAAATAAGCAAGCCATTTCCAACTTGTAAAAATTTGATAACAAACTGTGTTTTCAAATAGTATATTTGAAGGAAAGATATTTGAAGGTTCTAAAATCTTTTCTTAGCCCCCTACGATTTCGAGCTTTTTGATTTTCAGCCTATAAATTGTTTACTTTCCATATGAGGCCTTGCATACGTTTTTCTATGCCTTTAAGACAGTTGCATATATCAGTGCAGTCTTGAGCTATCGTCTTCTTATTTTTCCTCGAAAATGTGCGCGAAAGTGGAGTCTATCCTTTGGAAAAACCCTATCTGATTTGTTCCCGAAGCTGCCAACAGGCAGTAGGTGGTACACACCTGTTGCATTAATAATCATGGTGACGCAACAGGTGCTAATTAAAAGACATTATACTGCTTTGCCTAATTTATTGCAGCTATATGACATACTTTTAAGCTATTCAGCTCACCAATGGGTCTCTAACAATCCTCCAATGAACGATAACTCCATTTTCAGACAAATATGGCCTAAGAGCCTCTTACGGAGTAAAATATTTTTGTCAACTTCCGAAGAAGGGCAAAATGGTCTTCCAAATTCATTTTGTGAAAACTGTGGAATAGTAATTATCGTCATGTGCATCGTTCTATGCCAAATTCTGGATAAGGGATGCCGTGCTTACGCGTGTGCTTTTCTTGACTATTCCTCAGCCTTCAACACGATCCCGCGCCATCTTCTTCTTAGTAAAACCTCTGCATGTGGCTCCCTGGCTGGGTTGTCTCATGGCTAAGGGACTACTTTTCGTCCCGCACCCAAGTCGTTCAGACCGGGAAGCAAAAATCCACGGTCCTTCCCAACAATTGTGGAGTTCTGCAGGGGTCTATATTATCCCCTCATCATTTTTCCCTCCATACTGATGACCTACGATCTCCAAACGCACGTTTGTTTGCCAAATACGCTGACGATATGGTTGTCGGCCATCCTCTCAAAAGCCAGACCCATCTCCAAACACTGAAGGATGGACTGGACCATGTCACAGCATGGTCGTCAGAAAATGGCCTTTTACTTAATGAGCGGAAGTCAGTCCAGTGCATTTTTCGGCTGTGACCCCCTACCAGCCCTAAAACCATTGACTTTCTGCCCAGCAATGTATCCTCCTTCCGATACCTTGGTGTAACACTTGCTTCCAACCTCTCATTTACTCTTCATATTGAAGACCTTTTTATAAAAATCCGCAAACTTTTGTATTATGTCCACCGCTTGCGTTCATATCGCACCCCACAAGCTCTCATCTGGCGTTTTATAGATGCCTGTATCCTCCCTCTTATTCTTTATTGCTCTCCAGTTACTTTTCCAGCACTACTCAAGAAAGACTTGCTTATTATTAAACGTATTCTCCGCATGCTCTCTTCAGCTGCCGGTTATTCCTATGTTTTTTTAGCTGACCTCATCATACAGCGACATTTTAAATCGGTCAAGAATTTCGTGGACCGTATTCTAAGTGAGGTCGCTCACCCTCTCCACTCTGAATTAATGGCTGCGAAATCTTCTCGTACCATGCGCCGAAGCTTCCGTCATATGACCTGCCGTACATCGGCCTACCAGTACTCGGAACTCCCATTCTTAGCACGATTCCTCACGTGTGAAGAAATGGAAATTGAGAAGCTGAAGGCAGACCTGTCTCCATAACAGATGTGGTAACCGTGTCGACTTCTTACTTTGAGCATTTTGTTATCTTTGACCGTTTACTCTTGAGCTTTTTGGACCCATAATTGATCTTATTTTTACTCTCCGTGAATGGAGCCACTTTTTTGATATTATCATCAAAATATAGCTCTCTCTCTATCTATCTAGTGATTAAGGTTAAGGTTGAGGTTATGAGTAGGTTTTAGGAAGAGTTCGGGCTAGGGCGAAGGTTAGATCCACGGTTAAATACGGAGCAAGTGTTTGCCTTGCCTAGTCGTTTGAGACGCGGCACTGCAATATGCGGCTGCCTGACAATAATGCTCAGCCGTTTTCTAAAATGTCAGGCTAATAAACATTTTCTTCTGGCGATCGCATCTTCTCCTTCTTCTGGGCTAATTTTAGATTTCGAGGTTAGAAAGCGGACTGCGCATTCTCCCCGGAATTTAGCGCACGCCCACCTTAATTCTTGGACGGATCCTTTTTTGCGTACCTTACACTACTTGTGGTTTCTAACCGGAAGGAGATAGTTTAAACCGAATCTAAAACTGGCTGCAAACAGGATGAATGAACCTGCAGAATCAGACGCTGTGGGACAATGTGCACCTGCGGTAAATCAACTGGCAAATGTAAGGAAGTTACCAGTATTATGAGGGCCAAGTCTTGAATCGTAGTCTTATGTAAAGGGCACCTTCATTTAGGCACGGGGAGAGGGGCAGGTGCAAGTTCTGCAGGAAGGGGGGGGTCTGTTTACTGTTAAAGACGCGGTGACTACTGGCGGGGCCAAGCCATGTCATGGGAATTTTCAGTCGAGCATGGGACAGAAACGGGAGAGAGGAGTGTGCGCCTGGGTGGTCTTATCCATTGGGCAGCTTGATCCCTAAGTAGCTGCACAGCCTGTTATGTAAACAAATGTCTGCACCTGCTATTTTTCCAAAGCTGCCTATTAAATTGGGATTAATTTTGCGCGTCCTGAATATGAAAAAAAATTGAAAGCAATCTTGATTAGAATAGCTAACAATATATTGAATGCGGTAACATTTAGGTGGATCGTCTTCCGGTTATACGGCCTATGCCTAAATGTGCCTGCTTTGAGTCGCCTGACATCTTCGTGGTCGAGATTTTTTGTGCTACTTTGGTCAGAGTCGTTACATCATCCGCAGTGCAGTTGTCCTTGGAGCGGGGAACGGTGGCCAAAACAAAGAATGGTGACGAATGAGGATGTAGCCTAAATGGCCTGCGTCATTAAAATAGTGTGCCTCAAGGTCTATTGCGTTCTCACTTCCAGAAGTGTGCGCTTTCTTTGAGACAGACGGCATTCTCCTAAAGGAAATCTGATGAGAACAGAAGAAGCTGCAGATTTACGCCTTTTTCACTGCATCACACACTCACCTCCATTTATGATTTATCTACCGAATTTAGATCAGTAATGTTAATAATGACAAGATTCAATAAATTTGGGGACTGACCTTAAATAGTCAAATCAAGGATTACGTTTCAGGAAAGCATGTTCCCTGCTGTAAAGACATGCGTTCACTGCGGCCCAATTACAACTTAGCAATGAAAATAAAAATTGGACGAACGATAAATTCGCAAGGTGAGGAATGGCCAGACCAGGTTTTCATCGTAGACAGCAACACGTGCTGGAATTGGGCGTGATGAGTGTTTGGCAATCTAGCTCCCTGACACTGGTGTTGAAAGATTCGTTCGCTTGTGTGCTCCCTGAGAGGCAGTTGGTTTTGACTAAACTGAACGTGAGCATCGAATATGGGTTGGGCAGATAATGGGATGGGCCAATCAATCATCACGCACACGTCCGGCACGAGTGATCAAAGTTCACCAGGGTACGTCCCGCACGGCGGTCATCAAGCAATTAGCGCAAAAGCTAGCAACTATCCGTGATAGCGGGGAGCCATTAATTGTCATAAGTATACCGTAGCATACCAACTGCATCCTTTTAATACTACAACTTCCTGTGCATGAATTATCCGTTTCTGCTATTGTCTCTGATGATTGATTCGCGACGGCCACAGCTGCTTCTTTTCGAGATATGACTTATTTGACATAAATTATCCGGCCAACTCCAGAAGGGGATGAAAACGGCATCTAACCGAGAACTCCCACAGAGTGGATGTATGGAGGGCAGGCTCAGCGATGCTCACCCACTGGTGATGAATAGCTGACTGGACCTAACAAAAACCTTAAAGTCATCCATAAAGATCGCCGTAAGGAAAAAATAGGAAAGTCACAGTAAATTCATGGCCTCGTTGACACGCATGAGTGTCAGAAGCTCAGATGATGACATCTCTACATCCCGAACCTGATTTACCACCCACTTCGTGTGTGGGTCGCGCCAGGTGGCACTTCGTAGTAGTCCATGGAAAAATAGGCCATTGCCAGCACGTCTTAATGCCCTTGTTTCGAAGTCGAAATCCCCAAAATCCTTCATGACTGTTATTTTAATAACTAGCTGTCCTTTTGGGTATATAGAATTCTAATGGCATTCCTTATTCTTCTTTTAGTGACTCAAGGAGTCACCGGTGTGTAAAAAACGTATTCTAGTCATGGTATGTTGGAGTTTGGATTCCCAAAAAAGTTGGCGCTAAGGAGTGAGGATGCGAGGACTTGAAAACTAATATCATTTACCTGCTGTTATGGACTGTCGCGCGACAAAGTCACATGTAAGGGCCGTGCATGCACAAGGGGCGCAGTATTTATGAAATGCACTCACTATTCCATCACAAATATATCGTAACTAACAGCACCTGCATTCGTTTTCGATGCGATAATGGGTTGCTCATCCACATTCAAGTCGTTGATTACTGCCGTTTTTATCGTGATTGACTTATCATACAACATGGAGGTAACTCAGACCATGGAATCTCTAATTTGCCGAGAAATGAGGTCAAAAAGCCCTCTACGAAGCCAGAAAATGCCTGGAGCCATTTATCGCATCTGGGATAGTTTCGGCAAAACAAATACTTCTGAAAAATGGAAAATGACTTTAGGCTCCCGAATGTTGCAGTGGTGAGGAGGATTGACGCCAACTGCCAGATCGCGGCTCATTCTACAATGAGGTAATAGCCGTGTTAGGCGCGAGCTCTTTGATTCATGTTTCTCCCTTTCCATCGTCAATGATTTCAATTTCTCATATTCAGCGCTGAGATTTCGCCTGGTAAGAGTAACAAGGCACGCGTGAGATGGACGTATGGCACCGGCAACCATCAGTTTTAGTAACAGGGAGGTAAAGTATCGCATAAATAGCCCCAGCAAAGATCAACATCTGTGATGGAATTGCGGCAATAAATAGTTCAGATGCAGGGGTACAAACACTGTTTTGACCCGAGGAGTAGGCAAAAAAGAAAGCAAAGAGCCAATTCCGCTGGCAGGGTCTTCATTCGGGAAAATACAAAGACAGTGGATTACCCACTCCAACGTATTCTAAGAAGGGTTTGCTCCTCCTTGAACCACCCTGGCCTATAATGTGTGACCGGTCTTCTGGCTTGTACGCTAATCGATAGTTTGCTACGCCATGTGAGCAGTCGTCACGTATGAACGCTGGCCGATAGTTTCTCACGCTGTGCAAGCGGTCGTTATTTATGTACAGTGATCGATAGTTTACCACGTATTTACATTGGTAGATTGCTCCTCACGCTGTGTGAACGGTCGTTAGTGCACGCTGTTTGTTTGCAGGCATGACTCAACTTACGTGCGCTTCTGGCTATAGGCCCTGGGTACACTGCCATTCGTGTCCCTGTAACATACACGAAGTACGAACCTCGATGATGAATTTCGATTTTCTAATTAGGATAGTATATAGCAGTGCATCCTTATTTATTCATACTCCCTATCGGCTAAGGGGTCGCTTAAGACCCATAAATGCCTGATGAATAAAATTCTCGCTTCAGTGCTTCCTTGCCATAAAAATAATAATATTCTTAGTTTTTACTTCAACTTCATCTTTTCCTGCTACTTGTCCTAGTTCTTAGAAGGCGCAAATGTGCGCTTTAGAGCATTGTTTGTTTGATGATAAGGCCGAAGCTGTCAATACCTATTCTTGGTTATAAGGAGGTTTCAGTTTTGATCCACGTCAAGGCTATATAGCTCATATAGGATATATTCAAAATCAAAATTGCTCAACCATATCCACATCCGTGCCATTTAGAGACGCAAGGTCACTCCAAACTTGTTTGGAATCCGCTCCGATCGGTTTCTGTGCTGACCGTCCTAAAAAGACCAGCACGTTGTCCAATCTGATAGCGCAGGCCGAGAAAGTGAACTTTAGCCTTTTTATTACATCCGTATCACGCAGGAGTTCAAATTTTGGTTCTCAATATGAAAATCCCTTTTTAAGAAATGAAGAAGCAGAAATGCTAGATATTTTCGACTTAATTTACGAAGATATGTTAAGGCTTATTTAAACACGAGAATGGCGCTGCATTTTCTATGAGAACAAGGCCATTTTCATATTAACACAACTTCGTAATCAAGGATACCTTTCGCAGAGAAACATCAAAATAATTGTTTACTTACGCCCCACAGAATTGATTTATGGGAAAATCTGTAATACAAGTAGCTTAACGCAACATTCCAAGAACATACGAGTAAGGCTTAGGGATAAGATCAAAGCTAAGATTAAGGTCAGAGTGTAAGTTTGAATTGGGATTAAAACACCTGAATAGATACCCGTCCTGAAATTTAGTGTCAGGCTGCAACCTACTGCTAGAGTCATTATCCTTTTCTTTTTAAGTTTCATTCTTGATTTTCGGCTGTCAGGTAGTCCCGTTGTGTCTGCTGTTGTGTTCTGTGAGCTCCCTTGTAATCGGAGCCGAGCTAGCCTAACGGTAGCATAACTGAATTGTTCAGCTTGATTTTATTCAATAGTTTTCGTAGACCATCCATGGCGTTCAGTAAAAGGAGGAAAATTCTGCCTAAAATTTCTTGTGAGTAAGTAAACGGTCATCTTGCGTTGCTTGCCGGCATCTTCGATGTCGAATACCAGCACAATTCTACAATCTTTTCTAATTTTATTCTGTTCGTGATATTTAGGTGAAACCCATCAATAGATTGGGCGCCAAAGACGTTTGAATGCGGGTCAGTTAATAATTAAGTACTTGAGGCTAACGACCTACCGGTTGAGTTCTAGACTCGCATGATTTTTTTTGTAAAAATGAAGACCGAACGTCAAATGAAGGTAGTGCCTCAACGCTACAACTGAATAAAGGCACACAGCGATTCCATTTTGTCCCGAGGTTTAACTCAATAGCCATTGGGGAGGGATGAGGGGCGTGATCTCCAAGTGTCTTGCATCGTAGTGGGGTTTCTCTTTTACCTAGTAGAGTGCACGCCGATATATAATCGCCCATGGGAATTCTCGATTAGAGCCTCAAGACAAACTGAAATGCGCATGTTTCCGGGTGTACTCCAGTCAATGAATCATAATTTCCAAGCGACTTTAAGCTTACGGTACATCGTAGCTGTGGAAAACATGTTTTATGATAGTTTATTTTTAAGATATCGCTAAGTGGTCTATATAACTTACCTTCTGGTGTGCAAATTCCTTTCAAACGCTAGAAACACATAAACAAGACTGAAACCATCATCAAATCTCGTCGGCTTTCTTGAAATTTATTTGCTAGAATGTACGTTCGCCACAGTCTTGTAATAGCCAAATGGATGAAAACTTTTAACCATTTAGATAATGTTTGTTTGTTTGGATTTTTGAAGGCAAACAAATATAATTATTGGATAGTTTCCAATTTAGCAGAGAGAAAACCGAGACCTTTCAAATCCAGTCGCTACGCTATCAGTTTAATGTAGAAAATGTGATGTTTTTGGAAATCTGCCAAACTGGATACGTAATGCTGCTAGTTTTATGAATTAACAGTTAGGTGTTCAAGTTAGGCGAACGAACGTTTTAGATTAATTCATCATCAGGCAAATACAATAACATTAGGGAAGGTAGAGTTACCAAAAGTTTAAGCAACCAATAGGTAGTAATAAGGGGGAGAGAATGAGGTGTTAAGGTACCAAAGGGACCAGATTCCAGTTTTAATTAGGAGCCAGAGAAATAAAAGAGAGAAAAGGGTCCGACAATTGTTCATGACGTCATGCTCTCAAGTTTGCCCATGAGGGCATCAAGTTAAACAGGTATAATAGATGATCCCATCGCTAAGCAAATTCGCCAAATGGATTTTGTAGCAATGGGGATCACCGCTTCGGCGAAAATAAATTCCAGAAGTACTTTGTTAATTGAAAAACCGATGTTATAGCTTGTCACACTAGCACATAATTGGTAGCCATGACTATAAGAACAGGATGTCAAGCTAGGCGAACAGTGTGTGATGCAAAACAACGTAAGTGCACGTTTGACACATAAAAAAGTAAAGGAACTTTCTGAGGACACGCTGAATCCCGTCTTTTCGAGGCCTATGGGACTACAATAAAAGCGCAATCAGACGCAGTACATGAAATCTAATCACACTAGAAGCCCAAACAGGAGACCCAAGAGTAGATGGAAAGTAATAATTCCACTTCAATTTCAAGGACGATGTAGTTAGGCAAGGCTAAAAAGCCAAAGCCGATTAATGAGACAAATATTAGTTGTGATAATGTTAGTTATAACTAAGTTTGATAGTTGCCTATTTTCGTTGGGGGATGAGGTTCAAGAGGACGGTTTTAGTACAATCAAGCAAAGAAAAGCACCAATGAATGGTTTTGAGATAGACCACAAAAATGAAATAACTGTGAAGACAGGCCTAATATTGAAAATTTCTACATGCAAAATACCATATTACGCAAAATCAACTACGTAGATATGCGGAGAGCCTCCTGCCTGTCGGCAACTTTCCAGACAAAAGTGTTGCGCAGCAAAACCGCGGATGTTTCGAGTATTTGCACGTGAATTTTATCCCCGGAGATTGCAAAAGAACATCAAAAGAAGGCAAAGGGGCAGGTGACTCAGGAAAAAGTCAAGGTGGTATGATTTCGGTGCCCAACAAACGTGGATCACCTATAGGAGTTGTTGAAAGTGAGGAAGTGACGATTCAATGGCATATTCTGGAGATTATGACGGCCTGAAATCAAGCTTTTTGATGGAACTTGGTGACTATCAGTAGGGGACCTAGGATCATTTCTGGAAGAAACACTGACTAAGGGCATTGTCAGACAGGTTACTAGCAACTGCAGTAAACAGAATATGGGGTACGCGTTCACGGACGCAACACGAAATCGTTATTCCAGAGAGCTAAAGTAATACGCAAAGTCAGCAAACTTGCCACTTAAGGCGTACCAAGAGGGCCCTTTACTAATCCAAAAACCATAAATCCGAGCATCTAGCACAAGCCAAAGGTAAACAACTGTATCAACAATAACGACGTGTTACCTAAAATGAACGCGAAAACTACAGTATGGCGAGTCCTGCATGCAAATTCCATGATGAAATTTGACATTATAGTTTAGCATATATTTGGTCATTTTATTCTGATCCACTGAGTAGATTTAATTCTGCGAAAGCCTTTTAGTTATGAAAATCCCCATTAAAGTTAAGTTAATTAAGCGAAATGGGCATTAATTTTTGCGAAATTGGGAGTAGTTTAATTTCGAAGGAAGTTTTTATGCTATGAAGTACGACTGAACACAACTTTTGACGAATATGCATTGTGCTGCGGAAAAACTCCAAAATAAGTAATAAAAGTGTAAAACATATCCCTTCCAGAAACGAAAAATGTTATTCGAGATTGTTAAGATGGCAGTGAATTCAAGTTTAAAAAATCCATTTTTTTCGAAACAGGGAACGATTGATGCTTTGAAAATGATTTTTACCTAACCAGTGACGTTTTGTGCCACAAATGCAGTAATAAGTTTGCATGACAAATTTTTTTACCGAACCGATAGCGATGAGCTAATAAGAAAAGGGTCCATATATGTTACAGTGAAGATAATGTAAGACAGGCCTTATTTAATCTCAGTCTTGTAGAAATTAACTTTTTGTGAACTATACGTTCCGCTTATACGTTGTTCAGAAACAAAACAGACAGAAGAATGATACGTATTTAAAAAAGGGCCACATATATAGCCACTCTTTTTTAAATTTGCAAACTGATAACAGATCCTGCAAAAAATCCACTATGGTGCAAAATAATCCATTTTAAAAAGGAAAGTAAGTTCTTCCATTTCCAGTCACATTGAGCAGTTTATTTTAAGGTAATTAAAATTTTTTTTGAAAAATTTCAATTTTATTTTGACATTACCTTGGAAAATGTAAAATACTTAGAAATTCTTCAGCAGAATATCCAATTAAAAAACTTTTTAAAGAGATTACCTATGAAAGAAAGCTTTTTGATTAATCTAAGGAATAATAGATGCGAATTTTTTTGTGGACATTCTTTGTGCTCAACAGTGCGGATTTTTCTTTCGAGGCCTTTCAAAATATGATCCATATGACCATCTTTATAAGAACTTAATCCGAAAACTCATTCTTCGGTAAAAGTTCTAAGAGTATATCTTATTTTTATGGCGTTGATGTTAAATTCGAACAGAAGCTCAATTGATGGACGAAAATATGAAAACATTAAAAAGGCAGGAAATTATGCCATAATTTAAAGGACAATATAAAATAAATATTGATCTATTAATGGTTATACGTATAAAATATTTTTACTCAAGATATATGCCTAATATGACTAGCGCTGCTCATGATTATTTATAAGTTTTCGTAAATGCGATCACGCCGGCATGCGAGTAATGATGGAACTTTTACAAATTTAGGCATGTTGCATGCACCACTCACCATAATGTTTAATAAAAAGTAGTGGCATTTTCAGCAAAAATCAATGCTTAGTAATCAAATACCCGTGTAGGTATCTTAAAATTGTCAATGCATGACAAAATGATCATTGAACTGCTCTGCGTCTTCTTTAGAACAGCATATTTAGACGAGGGGTAATGCACGGAGATATAACTCGCGAAGTTTGCGTCCTTTGCACTAAATTCCAGGAAAATAAAGTTAATATCTAAGACGCAGCTTCTTGTTAGTGTTTGTAGGTAGATTTCAGATTAGGCTTCCGTTTAAAGTATTGGTTAGGATACAGCACTAGGCAGCCTGACTAGAACTTATCTCAGTGCAACATGCATTATTTTATCAGGAATTTCTTTCCCCCCATCCTATTGTAGACGGAGTCACACAAGATATCCCCGCTATTGCTTCCAATCACAACCAATTTCAACTTTGTACTATTCACTATGCAATGGACATTTACTTTACTCCAGACTACTGAAATTCATCTGCCCTTGCCCTCGTATTTTTAATGAACCGCTTTTAACTACACCTGCTAGGTATCAGCCGGGAGCTACTTCTTCTTTAAATATTTATATTTCGACTTCAGCCGTGACAAGTTAACATGTCAAAAAGGTCTTTTTTCTTTCTGATTTGGCGCTGAGGACTGGTAGTGAGTATTTTTTATAGGCTTTATAAAAAAGGTTCACTGAATCGGAAGATGGGCCGAAGGTGAGTTTTCAGTTCGGTTATACTTGCGGAAACAGATTTTAGACACGTAAGAAGACAGAAAACTGTGCATTTACGGCCAGTTATACTACTGCGGCAGCCAAACCGTTGACGCTGCTAGGGCCAGTTAGGTTAATGATGGAGACAGCGGAGAGCCAAAAGCAATTTCTGACGTATAAGCCAGCAGTGGCCAGCCATTTGCAGGCCTAGGTCGGGGGCACCTGGTATTTGAACTCAGAACCTTTGATAATTCTTTCAAATGTCCTACCAGTTTGATAAAGTGATAATTGGCCTGTCGGTTGCGACTAAAAATACTAACTGTGTATATTAAAAACGCTTTAACCAATCGCTTTACGGGCGAACCAGACGCATTATTTCGACGGGCTTAATCCAGAAGGTGATGACTGACGGAGACAAAAGAAACTGGAATGGTTAGTTTTGGCTTATTAGCTGTCTTCAATTAGCTATAGTCAACCCAAGGTTTGCGACACCTGATGCCCGCTATTTTAGTCAGCCATCCACGTCCCTAACCATTGAGTCGTGGTCTCGTTAGCCTGTTACTCGCGTTTCAGTAAGTCAACTATGGTAGAGTGACTCAACTTCATTGTGCAACCAGACCTGCCTATTCCCTAACCCAGTTGGCAATTGCGCTTCAAACAGTGCTGGTTTCATTAAGCCTGCCCCTTAGCATGCACAAAGTTTACCTGGTTCTGACAGCTACCCTGTGATTTTGGGGTTGGAAAGAATTCGGAAAAAAGCGAAATAATAAATTGATGGGTTAGAGGTTTTGGAGGTAAGCGCCGAGAAACAGTGACTAACCATTTCAAACTTATGGACCATCT
The DNA here is from genome assembly GCA_036362985.1 of Ligula intestinalis. Classification (NCBI taxonomy): domain Eukaryota; kingdom Metazoa; phylum Platyhelminthes; class Cestoda; order Diphyllobothriidea; family Diphyllobothriidae; genus Ligula; species Ligula intestinalis. The sequence goes on from JAYGXS010000001.1 coordinate 92,472,302, forward strand.
GGGAGTTTTTTGCTGGTCAGAGGGTTAAGCGAGCACAATGTACGATAAGCAGATAACATGGACCCAGTTGTAAGCTGTAAACGTGCATAAAGCGGTTTTGGCAACATAGTCTACATATAAATAAATCATCTCCCATGTCCAGCTTCGTGAATCATGCTAATAATTAGGTGCTGGTTAGTAAGAAATATGTAACGAAAAATCTGTAGGATAACAAATATTGCCAACACAAGCAAAATGCGAGTCCCTGGAAGTAATACAGAGGAAACAGATGTTTTCACTAGGAACAGAACTTTGTTTACCTGACGTTTCGAAATTCGTCGCGGATCCATCATCAGAGACAATAGCATGAACCTGTTTTTGCTATTGTTTCTGATGATAGATTCGCGGCAGATTTCAAAACGTCAGGTGAATAAAGTTATTTTCCTGGCAAAAACATCTGCTTTTTGTAAAAAAAATATTTTCTGTTGAATTTGCTTAATGAAAAAAACCTTAATTATTCGGCACAGGGAAATTGAGCCAAGAACGATTAAGCCCAATGTTCGTGATGAAAGCGCTGCAACTCAGTGGGCTGTACTAGAGCCTTCATCTTGCCGGCATGGATTCATATCCCACCGAGACAGCCCCGCCTTTCGTCAGAGGTCAAATTCACATATATTAAGCTGTCAGCAATAAGAAAGATTCCATTCTTGAGATTTCGAACCTAGAGCATATCTTTCAAAAGAAAATGGAATTGAGACGGCTCTATTTCAAAAAATTAAACTACAGGAGGTTTTTTGCTGTGGTAGACGACTGTAAAAAGTGCTGATCCTCGAGAATAAAAAGACCTATAATGTTTATGCACAAATAAGTCTGAGCAGTCTGGTTGTCGGTATATAAATTCAAAACTGGGGATTATCTGAAACCGTATATACTTCGAAGAATAGTTTTCTAAAATCTTCTAATGCACAGACACCAAAGTAAGTCAAGGTAATTCCTTAAGGATATCTAATTTTAGTTTTTTTTTCATGGAAAACTGTTTTGAAAGAGCTTGTACACTGGATACGCTCATCAAACGTCCGTTTATGCTACATTCTGACGGTCAAAATTATGATTGGTAACTACATCCATGTCCACAGGATAAATCTCAGCAGGCTACATACACGACATCAAACGTTTAAAGTGACTCTATATCTTTAAGTTCATCGGTGCCTCATGAAGCAGCATATTTTTAACTTAAACGTATATGTCATGCAGAGGACATTTAACAGTGCTGCCTGACTACTGGCGGCAATTAAGCTAAACGGTGCAAAAAGTTATCAGTGCAAGAGCCATAAAACTGAAACTAATGGACAGTGACTAATTTCCTCCTAGGTGTCCTAATTGTCCGTTTGTCGAGTAAATTGGTCTATCGGCCTTCGTCGCCCATAAATAACGCTTCCTATCATAAAACACTGCAAGCAAAAATGGCTCCAGCTTTTTAAAACTAGTTGTTTAGTGGATGAGGACTTATTTTTTGTTCGAACTCATGCACCTACTCAGTCTATCTCTATTCTTCCGGGCTTCTTTTTGCCTACTCTCTTCCTGTCTTTGAAATTCCCGTTGGCTTATGCTACAAAACACTTTATCGTCAAAAGTGGATCACGATTTTTGCCACTCACCACGGTCCGCATTGACCACTCGGCATGGATGAATTCAAACTGTGTCGAAAAAATATTTTCCGGTTTTAAAAAAAAAATAAGCCAGAGTATAAGTTATTAGGCTTAGGAGCAAATTCAGCCATTTTCAGACTGTGTGGGTTTTCAGCATTTTAATTTCTTTAAAGATTAAAATGAAATCCTAAATTTGGTCCCAGAAATTGTTTTAATAATTTAAGGTTTTTGCAAAAAAAGCACGTCATAAATAAACGCAGACATTTAGCTTTATTTCATACTAACTTATGATTTATTGGGTTTGAAAAATTTGCCATTTTATTTTACTTATACTTGATAGTTTATTTAATTTCTTGATATTCCTGAAAAAATTTGGTAGTTATGAAGTTGCTTACTTCAACATCCTTGAATTCAAACTTACCATTCTTGAGTTATGTTACTACAGTTCATGGCTTTGAGTGCCACGCACACCTTGAATTAATGTGCGCAACAACTTGACGTTACTTTATTTTTTTGGTTATTTTGGCTAATTTGTTTTTAAGTTCTCTCTTCAGTTTAGTTTTGAATTCACTGTGGTGCTTCCTATTTTTATTTTAGCTGTAGATTATTTTTAGTCAGGTGAGTTTACGTTAATGCAGTTAAAGTTTTTTTAGTTAGTTGATTTATTGTAAGTTAGTTATTGTGTAATTTAGTTATTCCCCAATACTTGCAAAATTGTACATTTTAATTATGGCACACACTTTTGTTGACAAACAGTCGATTATTAAGCGAATTATTAAGGTTTCTTACTTTTATAAAATTTATATTTCCTTTCCTCATGTATAAGTCAGACTGGATACTCTTTCTTACACCTGGTCCTGTATTACAGACGGGTGGTGCTTTAGCGTGTTAAACTGAGACTCGAAGTAGGATGTTACCTAAGTAAATTTTCGAACTTGGTGCAGATAAGTATTTTTTAAGTCAGTAGGGACAGATTAAAATTTGATGCCGACCTTTTTGCCGAAGTTCACCAGCAACTGCGGGCTACTCACGTAACATTCACAAACTGCCGATAGGCAGACAATAGTATAATTTTTGGAACCCTATACCATACTGGAAGCACAGGTACTAACTGAATGCGTAGACACGAGTTTCACCGGAAATTTATCGGTACTTGACACATCTGCGAGGGACCTGGCTCGTCATTGGATTCCCCAGCACTGTATTTGAAATTCCTGTCTGCTTATACTGTAAAACAATTAATCATCAAAAGTGTTTCTCCTTTTTTTCGCCACTCGCATTGACCATTCAGCATGGAGCAAAGCAAGCTTTTTCGAAAAGAAGGATTTCTAGGTTTAAAAGTAAGCTCAAATAGAAGAAATTATACTTGGTGTAGATGATGCCGTTAGAAGATTATCTGGGTTTTCTCGGGCACAGTTAAAGAGGAAAAATGGGAGGAGATAATTGGCCCGGCTCATCAGTGGGTGCCTCAGTACTGTTCGCCTTCTAGTTGATATGCAAACCCAAATAGTAGCATGGAGGTTAGGTCTGTACGAATAGACCTTAAATGTATAAACCTGCACAAAGTTTACCAATAAATTTCTGAGGAAACTAAGAAGCTTACAGTTCCAATTTTTTATTGACTTTTGGGCTTGCAGTTAATTAGCTAGCTTAGAAAATTTCATGAATTTAGCACACACTGCATCCTAAAACGTCTTACAAAAGTAAAGGAGCGACAGTTTTTTAAAAAAGCATAGTACTGTTTATTAATTGATATTATTTTGTTGAGAATTGTCAATTTTTCGAAAAGACATAAATCCCGCAAAGTGAAAAACAAGGAGTAATAAATAAACTGAGATGTTAAATGTAGGGAAAGCCCGCTCATTTTAATTGCAGCAAAAGTTGAATAAAGGTCTGATGATAGTCTTTTCTGAAATTTTTGTATAAATATGCTTCAATATTATGCACTGTGTAAGATATGACTGACAGACTAAAGTTCAATTATGTCTTCAAACACGAATTCACGAGAACTGCCCGTTGTTTCTTCCGTTAATTCATTGTTTGAGCTACGTTGGAAGATGGTGGCTAGATTATCGCTTTAATTGCTCCGATTGGGAAGTCACAGAAGTAACATTTTTGACACTCTCAGATGGGGAATTGCTGGTCAGTGATAAATAATTTTAAATAGGTGCAATCGTAAACTTACCATTTTGCGTACATTAGCTAAAATTTCCTCTCGTCACATTTCTTTGTAATTATTTTAGGTGTTCAATCACGAAGAGGCTCAGACCATTTTTGAAATACTGGTACATACTTTATGATTCTCTGTGTTTTCAGTGGCTTGACTGCAAATATGTATTCTATCCAGCATGCTCATCAAAGTCTTCACAATAAGACATGTATCAAAGTTTTGACCAAAATAGGGTGTTCTCAGACATGCAGCCGTCTGTTTGGGTCAAGTTAAAATGGAATATTTTGGTCGATTTTTGCCTTCTCTGAAAATAATGAAAAACAAACGTGCTTAAAATAAACGAACGCAATTTTCTGTTTATAAAAGCAGGATTACTGGTGGATTTCTTTACTTTTAGGCCAAACGTTAGGGTCACAATTGCGTCACAAAGCGGCAGAACATATACTATTTTTTTGAACACTCGTAACTTTCTGCTAGTACTATCTTAAGGTACCAAACACAGTTAACTATAGACAGAAACTGAACAGATATCTTTTGCGCACGGTGTGACAGAGAAAAGAGACGGCATTTCACGGATATTCATATATATGCTTGTTTACAGTGTCATGTACCAGTGTGATAATACAAACTACTGCCCCGTACGTTAATTGTTGATTATATGACATTAAGGGCAGCAGATTTTCAAAACATAATTCATCCCTTTTTCCGAAAACAATACTACAGCAGTCGCCACAGGCTATGAAATTTTCATAACTTTATAAAAGTTTGATCATTACTAGTCTACCAATGTGAATGTACTTAGATTTAGAAATTATAATGAACTACATCAGGCATATAAGGTACTTAAAAGAACTATATGAATTACTACGTTTTTGCAAAGAAAAATAAAATTTTCTCGATAATCCCGTGATTTTGAAGACGTAAAAAAGAGCTTCAAATATGAACAATAAATTTAGATATTGGGTTAAATTTAAAACTTGAAGCAACCACTTTCGATAAATAGAAAAAACTTTTCTTTAGTCAAGACATTCTGTTAACTTAAGTCTTACTGCATAAGTATTTATTGAATGTCATCAACAAAAGTGCGTCCTAATTTTTCGTGTTTTTGCTGTCTTCCTTGATAAACTTATAAATGCTGCATTTTTTCGACATTTACACCGAAACATTTTCGATAAGATAGATAAAAAGAGTATTTGCCGAAATAAAGTGTTTCCGACATTAGTTGTAATGAAGGTGGCAAAGTTTTTGTGATACAGAAATGCCTCAAAACAGCAAAACTCATTGTCGAGTGTAAATCTTGTCCGCACTGGAGTTGTGAAGATACGATTCCTAATATTAATAAAAGAAGTTTCCTTAAAGTGTCACCCCTTAGCAATTGCTTTGATTAGATATTTGGCTGACAAACGTCTGTGTATATTAACATTCTACAACGTAATGTCACAATAAAATTTGATACTTTTGAGAATTGATTTAAGTTTCCTAAAGATAAACGATTCAATTTGACTGGAGATGAAAGAACGTTCTTTTCCCTTAATAATGGAGTACCTTCCGCATGAGTAGATTAATTCCACATTCAGTTATAAACTGGCAAATTAAAAAAAACTGGCCATGTACATTGCCATTTTTTGAACTTCGTATTATTCTTTCGTCTGTTTCGTTTCTAAATGAAGCAAAAGGGGCACTTAAAGTATACAAAAAACTATATTTTCTTTCGACTTATATCCAATAAGGGCTTCAATTTCTTTATTTAGTGAAAACATGTTAGACATTTAGTTTTTATTGAAGGACATTTAAGTTCATTCGTGCATTCAAGAAAATTCTCTTTTGTTTTTGCATTTTTTGCAAAACAATCACAGAATGGCAAAACATAATTTTGAAAATACAATTCGTCAATGTTAGTGCAAGTAAGTTTGGTCCGATTAACTTGGCTTCACTTCAATCTGAACAATTTCGGATAAACATTTCCAGTTCTGGAAGGGATATTTACGATACGCATTTTACATATTTTGCAGTTTCTTCCTAGTATTGTCAACTTTAAAGTGTAGTTTGGTTCTCTCTTTCGTAATAGCATAGGAAATTCCTTCCACATGAGACTACTTTCAATTTCCCTAAAACGAATGGTTATTTCTCTTAATAAACCTAACTTAAATGACGATTTAACTCAGTAAAAGGTTTTTGCAGCATGCAATAAACTGTAGGAATCAAAAAAGTATTACTTAATATACGCTTAAGCACCACATCAACTTTCATTATGAACATTGCATGGTCATTGGCGACTACTGTACTTCTTATACTTAGCTCAACCTGATTTTCACAAACTCAAAACAACTGGTTTCCTTCTCTGCATATTATTTACCGTTTATAGAAAAACAAGCATAAATAGGAGGTTCAGCTTCACAGGGTTTGATGGCGCTGACGATTCTTTGGATAGCAAGAATCGTTAAATTTTGCTGAATTGTGCCCAGTTTTTACGCCTTTACTCAATTTAATAAACAAAAATAATGCCCTTCATTAATTTTAAACTTTTTTAAACTTAAATTTTATGAGCGAAGTAATCTACTATAGGTTGAATTTGTTTTCATAAAGATGTGGAAATTAAAAAAAACTCAACAAAGGTACTATTTTTTACCTGTCCTTGATTTTGCGACTTATGTGCAACGCAACCATGAGCCGCCATCGTGATATTTGTTATGATGCACGTGTGTTTCAGCATGCAACTTAAAATATTCCGAAAAATAGCCCATCAAGCCGTTCAGCCGCTTTAGTTTGAACTGTGTAAAAGCAGTTTCCGTCCGGGAGTTGGCATTTTACCTGAGCCGTCGCCGGCCTGCAACAGATTTCTGACCTCGCATTTCCGGAGAACCAAGAGAGCTAATTATACCAAATTTAATGGCGCTTTCTACCTTTGTGACCTCACTTTTATTTGCACTAGGTCGGGCCTTTATCTGACCTAGAATTTGAAAGAAACGCAGGCGTCACGTTAATTGGGGCTTGCTGTTTCGGAGAGTTAGCATAAGCAAGCGTATTGTGAGTTAATTAACACGTTGAATTACATACCAAGTCCGACGCAAACCAAAAATTAATGCTTCAGGGCTGCAGGCTTCTGACCTGCAGAATTAAAGTGCATAGTACTGATGTCAGTATCTTATTATCAAGGTCTTGTTACAATGAACAATAGCTTTTCTATTGAAATCAATAATTAATTGGCTTACTTCCTCCAGGCCAGTCATAGCTGTGGCTTTTATGTGCACACAGCGAGTGTATTCCTAGGTGCAAAATTAACTTCGAAAACGGTGGATAAGGGATTTGAACACTAATTTTCTATGGTGTTCAAATTCAATTAGGTAAAAATAAATATCGTTCAAGAATAGACGGTGATGGAATTTGGCTACTTATTCTAATGTAGGCTTCCTAACCCGGCAACAAATGCTTAACTGGACGAAAACAATAAAAGGGTTGAAGGATGAGGATGGGGTTAGCGTTAACGTCAGGGTTAAGGGTAGGGTTCGGTTGGCGTGTGGATAGCCACCTAATACGGTTTTATTCAGTGCCAAAAAAGTGACTATGGGCAAAGAAAACTTTTTTCACTACGAACAGGTTATCACCGTTCTTTGCCTTTTAAAATTCCTTACCCCAGTTGCCACTGGCTCCATATTTCCTGCCTTCATATAAATTGCGTTGATTAGAAAGACCTTACCAACATACTGCATGCATAAATATTAATTGTTTTCGTAAAGAGGGTTGCACAAGCATTCGGTGCCAAGAATTTAAGTCCCTGGAGACACCATTAGCGTCAGCTGTATATTGTCAACACGGCCAACCCATAAGAGGACAAACAAGGGCATTTTAACGATCAAAAGCAGTATGCACTTTGCGGGAGTGTCCTGAATGTAAAATAATCGAACTTTATTATATACATACTTATGTAAAAGTCGCTGAAGAAATCAAGCAAACTTCTGAAATTTATTAATTTTTCGACAGGTAGCGGTAGAAATTCTGTCATGTAATTGAGAATACAGGCTTATTCTTCTTATTTATGGAACTGTGCCGGTCAGTTTAGATTAAAAGGACGACAGGACAGCAAACAAAACTGACAAGAATCTCTACTAGAATTTTCATGGGAATACTTGGGGGTACTGATTAGGAGGATATGTTCACCCATTTGCCGTTTGGGAGAGATTTTTCTAGATTATTGACCTAGAGTGGAGAAGAGCTACGAAATAAGAGAGCTGATGGGTGTGAGGTGTAGTACGTAGTTGATCAGCAGTGACAATGCTATCAGGATGCGGAAGGTGGAACTCTTGCACGGCGTCTGGAATACTCTATCTGGAATGGATTATTGAATGGCGGGCGGTATCAATGCTAATTTATCCTGGCACCCGATTCCACGAGCTGTGCACTTTACAAATCGCAGCAGGGATGCCTGTTGCCCCACTTGAAAGCTTAAGCCACGACTGAGGTTCCTTACATACCTGATCATATAAGTGAACTCATGTGCAACCCTCTGTCACTGCGGACCGTGAAACTACCATGTAAGATGACATGCAGCGATTGATCTGTTGGCTTCGACGGACTAAGCATCATATGCGTGTAAACCCGTTCATTAGGTTATTAGTTTACAGGTGGTCTTAGAAGCAGTTACTCGGCATACCTGTGTTTTGCTGCACTTGGTAAAATTAACTAATGACCAGTGCAATGTGCAACCTTCCTAATTACAGCTGGCAGTAGTGGTTAAAAGACGCCGTCACCGTGCAATGCTGACTGTTGCTAGGGTCTGAAATAGTTGGACCAGGCTATTTGGTTACTTTAGTGAGAGCCTCATTTACCGCTTCGCATTTGATCCTCAATGCATCAGTGGTGAAACTATATTGAGCATCGCTGGGTTTGTGTCCGCCCAGGCATTAAACAGGGCCACAATCGACCCGAAATTTAAACGATGATCGGCCAGACTTATTGCATTCTAGTCGTCTGAAAACTTTGCAGATAACTTAGTGATAGCAGGTTGACGCAAAATAGAAATATGAGCGATGGCTGCGTTTCAGACCGTGTTCTTCCTTCGGCTAAAATGGCTCATGTAAGACACCTATCTTAAGCGAAATTGGGGCATTTTAATAACACCGAAACTTCGATTACAACGATTAAGTCACGTTTGGTATATTGAGGAGAACTGTCACTGAATTAAGGTAATCGACTTATTTCAGCATCAGTCCTGCTGTTCAATCCATTACAATATTCAAATCTGCGTTCTATGCGTTTAAGACTAGACACTGTTATGGACAGAGGCTCGCATAGCGCAAGTGTTTGTAAAGACATGTTGTACGGATTTTTACTTGTTCATAACTAACGCAATAGTACAACACGTCTAGTGCACATCAAAGGTCAGTATTACCTAATTTTAGGTTTACCATCCTAGCAAACCAATAAATACACACAATATTTTGATTCAAACAAGCCACTACCCCACGAGATGAGTGAAGCCGTGACTTACACATAAAGTCCTTAATTCTTAGTTTATTTAACGATGCGCCAACATATTATACTTCCTGGTGCTCATTCGTTTGTCATGGGGATAAAAATTCACGAGAAACACACGCAAGCGTGTGCGCAGTGACGAAGAAAACTGCGAACATGCACACACGCCAGGCTTTACAGCTTTAATTATGCGATCTTAAACATCACACTAGAAAGAGTGTCATAATAAGTCATGTAACGAAAGTATCCTAATTTTGCAGACTGTAAATTATACTGACCGGTCTTGCACAAATAATTTCTTATCTGAGGAGGTTACCAGTATCATGGCAAAATCAAATTTTATCGTCCTGATGCTTGATTGTACAGAAATACGTCTCCGTGGAGAAATCGCTTCGGCAAGCGTTCACAGGGCAATTTTCAAGAGCCGTCACTCCATCGTAGTTTGATCTAATGCCACCTGGCCCGGGTAATCCACACGATATTTATCTCCCCTCTGGTTTCGATTTCCTTCAAATCAGGCTTAGGCAGAATTGGTGGAGGGCTTAGCTTGACTTTGGTGCATTGTCTAGATCCAAGATTTGTAGATTGGTATAGCAAATATGTCATGGGGTTGCCACGCTGAGCGTTGAAGCCCGCTGAAGGCTTGACAGAGTCTTGCAAGTTTCGGACTGCAAATCGTTCTGATGATTTGGTGGGCTATGAGGTGGTACTACCCAGGACTACAAAGTGCTGCCCCTATCCTCTTTATTTGCCAAAATGTTTGGTTAAGTATAAGTTGTAAACAATTATTGTATGCCAAGCATGGAGAAGGGAAGGGAGCGCGTTTATAGCACGCCCAGGTGCAGGCTTAGTTACCAGCAACTCGCAGCCTTCCTGGCACTCCCATTCCGTGCGACCTCAATCAGGCATGACGGCCCTACCCACCTGCACCGATCCCATCCCAGGTACCCTTGAAGTTGTTTCAGTATTGATAGGATGTGAGCTTTTCTATGGGCTTCGTTTTGACCACTAACAAAACATATGTACTGAAAAAGTGACCGCTTAAGTAGCATGCGTTTTCATCGTTGATTCTGACTGCCCTGATAAATTCGAATATATTTTATGAAAAAGGTATACTAAAAATAGTTATTCTACTAGTTTGGTAGAAAAATTACGCCGCCTTTGAATTCTAGACTTAAAGAAAGGGCAGCTTTCAGTTTTTAAACGTTTCTTTAATTGCCGAATAATTTTGAAATCTACTGACTGCTAGACTTGAATTCATGGTTTACAAACAGCGCGATGTGTAACTCCTGTTTAAGGAAAACAATGTTCTAACCAACGATTTGAATAAGAAATCACGTAGTTTTCAAAAACTGTTGCGATGGATGTGGAATATGCTTTATACGGTATGGACAACATTAATCAATTGGCAGATGCGATGTTTTATTAATAAACACCTCACAATCGTAAAAAAGTTCATGATAAGAAATCGTTTTGAGACCGTAAGGTAGCCTTTCTTTAAGTATGCATTTTTATAGAAGGCATACTTTGCTACCAAACGAGTACAAAATGTATTTTTGATTACGTTTTCCATAAAATATATTTGAATTTATAAACGCACTCACAATCAATGATAAGAACGCAAACTATTTGAGTATTTTCTGTTTACAGCACATACGTTTTGTAGGCCGTCAGAAATAAGCTTGTTAAATAGCCGACATCCTATCATGACTGAAATAAATCCAAAAGTCTACCCTGTAATCAGTATCACAACCTGAGTCAATGCGGATTGGCGAAAGAGTATCAATCTTTTGCATACGTCAGTATGTTGCACGAATTTTGGTGCTTTCTGTAGATGCAAAGTAAAAATGCCGTCGCTTAAATTAATACAAACGCAAGTCGATGTCGAAGCATGGATTCACGAAAAGTGATATGGCGGTGAAATAGTATAAGCATTAACCACTTTTGCGGCTACGGAATATCTGACTGATGGCGTTGGTCTACGTATGGGTCACATCAGCTGGGGCACTTTTGGACAAATAAATTCCTCATTTTGGATATTTTGATAAATAGATAAAACAGAAGCTACATGTATGGCTAATCCATTCAAAAGACTGAACATGGAGAAATGTCCATCAATATTTCTGGAATGATTTGAAAGTCGTCGAAGTACAACAACAAAGGAGTTTTTTCACTGTCTGCTCCTATTTTCATCCTATGACTCAGGACAACTGGCCTCGCCAACAGTCTAAGCAACAAATTTTTTGCTACCACTGCACATATGTACAAATAGGGCACTCAAAGGAATTTTTCCTACATACCCTCAATATACTGATACTGATACTGATACCTAAAAGGAATTTTAAGTACGAGCAATTATCATCATAGGCAAAAATAGTATGCTTAAGTCTATTACTCTTATTTTTATAATAATTTATAAGTCATCGACTGACCTGCTATAATGTGACCTGATGAAGAAATTCACCCCTTTGAAGTGCATGCCGGTGACATCACACGATGACCCGTTTTCCTTAGTCAACCGCTTCTCAGGCAATTGCAGAACAGGAGAAAATAGATCCAGATTTTGTGAAACCGTATTCAAATCCATACTCAGATCGCAGGCTGTTTGCTGACGATCACACATTAAGTTACATCTATCGTTAAAGGCCATTTATTTGCAGACTTTACTTAAGGACTATGTTCAAATGAATATCAACTTATGTTGATTTATTTACTCAGTGGTTTTGCAAGGATAGGTTACCTCTACATTTCAAAATTAATTTTCTTCCTTTACGGCAATGTTTGAAGTTTACTGAATTTTTCGTTTTTCCAACATAATGTTTCTTTTACCAATGCTGTTGCGCTTTCGATTCAATTTCATTCTTTCAATATTACTCCACACCCCTATTCTATTCGTTGATACCGGCTTGTGAGTGCGTAGCAATATTTGGTAAAGTTTGGTACGTTTAATGAGATAGGTCACATATTTCGAATGACCTTGTCATGAAGGTTTTGTAATCACTCATTGAATATTTTACTGATATTTTAACCTATGTTGATATCTGCTGAATCCTCTCGTAGGCATCTACTGGCATTGCAAAATACAAAGACTAAAGATAATAAGGGATAAGACGCAGCCTTGCTCTTTTTTGACGACTGTTGATGTGCGAATGTGGATGCGTTAACAATCACACATTCCCTCAAGTCAACAATTAATCGCCTAGCCATCATTCTGAGCCATTAATGATAAACAAAGTCTGGCATTACTTTACAGAAGTCACACATATCCACGGTGTCGAATGTGACATTTAGCTAATCCATATTTCCGGAACTTTCTCTTACCAGATGACTGTGAAGGCCACGTCAGTATCTCAACCATTTTATCGACTCTCGAAGGAGTCCTTGTTCCAGCTAGAAAGGTAGATGACTAGGCAGCGCCAGGGTCAGAGTTTTAGCAATAACTAGAATAGCTATCGCTCGGGCAATATTCCAGGGTCATAGGGTTTCCTTGCGTCTTGTGTGACGTGACAATCGTCGCGTTATTGAAAGCTTGAAAACCTTGTCTGCAGTTCTTCTTAAGCAATTGGGCTCACATGCAAACTAAATGGCAGAAATTATTTTAATTATAATTTAGCTGAAACTTGCATATTATCGCCACATTTCTCTTGTTTACTCCTTACCTTTTGTAGCCACTCACACTAGGATTGCTCTCCAAGTGATGACCTTTTTGCTGGCTCCCTGTCAAAATAGAGATGTTTGGCTGTGCCGCATTTAAAATGTTCATCATCAGACCGCAGGTTCTGTTCTTTTCGTCAAGAGGGTATTTTCATCCGGGCTGTTGTTCAGGGCAGTTGCGGTGTATCAGAAACCGCAGCTTGCCTAGATGAACACGAAGCAGTTCTTCGTATCCACGCGTCCACGGATCTGATCTTCTGCCAGTTATTATGTACCTCCAAGCTCTTTGTTGTAGGCAGAGATGGTCTTCAAATTTGTGACCTTATTGCGGACTGCGTTTTGCGTTTCTGTTGATCTAATGAATTGATTAATATGGGTAACAGTCATCAGATTTTGTTATCGTTCTGACCACGCACGTTTTTCTCCTTCTGTCCTCGAAGCATGATGAATGCAGAGAAATTGGCATTAGGGACGTTTTACAGCATCTTCTAGTTGTGCTCAAACAAGCTCTAAGTACTCTCATTTGGACATGTGTGAGAGTTAATAAGATCGGCATCCAGTGACATTCTCAGCTTAATATACTCCGGAGATGTTTACGTTTACAAGGCAGGTCATGGTGTTTACCATTACTTCTTGATCTAAACATTATCTCCGCAACGGTTACTTGTTGTCCACGCAATTAGCCATGCGATCAGCCATGGATCACTTGCATTAAACAGACGCCTATCTTTCGTAAAGATGCTATCCTAAGCAGATCAATTTTCTAGCCCTTTGTGCTATTTATAATGGTTTGAGATCACGGCACCCCTTGAGCGCGTTATATTGTTGACAGAAAATAAAGGTTCGGCTGATCACTTAACCCGGCTTGTATTTTTGTAATATCTTTTGCAATTGAACGTACGCCCAGGCGGAAAGTAGCATAGCTGTCAACGTAAACCGAAGAGTTGAAAAGTGATAAGATTTTTTTCTGGAGTATTATTTATTACTCAATTTCTAGTTATTGCTGTCGTAATTAAGTAACCCTTTTTTAATTTTCCCAGAAATTAAGCACTAATGCAGAGAAATTTGTAGTTAGATTAGCTTTTCCGGGTTTTTGGTTCACTGTAAGCAAAGATCGCTGCGCGCGGAAATCGTTTCATTAATAATGGGCCTGGCTTTAGGTCAGATTCTATTTCTGTTATGAAACAGGAGAAGATGTTACAGAGTAACCACGTGAAACATTTGCGGCCGAGTCGGCCAACCCAGCCAAGCAATGAGAAGTCGGCATTTTGACACATTAAACACTTTGATCAGGGTTGTGCACAGCTTTTTTAGTTACGGAAACCATGGTTCTAGTTAACCTGTGGCGGACGATGGAGACTACTCTGAAACTAAAAATTAGGCATGCTCGTTAAATGTTAAAATAAGGACCATAAAACCATATTTTTTTGCCTAAGACATTCAATATTCACCAAAGATTTTTGATTTAACTAATAATATGTTGAAAACTAAAGCACATTAGATGCCAAAGATCATGCAACATTTTGACACATGCGAAAGATTGATACTCTTTCGCTAATCGGCATTGAATCAATTTGTTAAAGTGATTGTCGTATAGTCTATTCTGAAGTGAGTTGAGTCATGATAGGTTGTGGGCTTATTGACAAGCTCCGTTCTGACCACTAGCGAAACGTATATATTGTAAAAACTGGCTACTTAGGTAGCATGACTTTTCATTATTTATTTTGATTGCCTTCATAAATAAAAATATATTTAATGGAAAACATGCACGAAAAAATTATATTTAATACTTTTTTGATAGCAATTTGTGCCTTCTTTTTAATTTAATACTCAAATAAAGGGTACCTTCTGGTCTAAAAAAGTTTCTTAATTGCCGAATAACTTTCTAATCTATTGACAGCTTTACTCTTATTCAAGGTTTAACCTCTGCGGACTGTGTACATTCTGTTTAACGAAAAGAACATTTTTGTCTACAGTTTGAGGAAGAAATCACATAGTTGTCATAAAACATGGTAATAGATTTGGGACATATTTAATGCAGTAAAGGCAGCATTTATAAATTGACGGATACGATGTATTATGAATGAACACTTCACAATCGCAAAAAGCTCACAATTAGCAACTTTTTTAAAGCCGAAACCTAGTCTTTTTTGAGTGTAAAATTTAAAGAATGTGTTATTTGCTATCAAACAAGTATAAAAAATAATGTACTTGTACATGTTTCCATTAAATATATTTCAATTTATAAAGGCATTCAAAATAAATAATGAAAAGTCATGCTACCTAAGTAGCCAGTTTTTACAATCTATACGTTTCGCTAGTGGTCAGAACGGAGCTTGTCACTAAGCCCGCATACTATCATGACTCAACTGACTTCAGAATAGACTATACGACGATCACTTTCATAACTTGATTCAATACCGATAAGCGGAAGAGTATCAATCTTTCGCATGTGTCAAAAGGTTGCATGATCTTTGGCGTCTATTGTATTATAAGAAATTCATTACCTAAAACCACATACCACCATTTAGTACCCAGTCAAGAATCTATTTCGAGGCTCCTAGTTGCCCGCATTAAATAGTTGCTAGAATTGCATTATGATAGAATACATTTTGGGCTGCGTTTACGAATATTTTGATTCTGATATAAGTGAACAATTTATCTGAAGGATTTTAGCAGAATAAAAAGCCAAATCCGCTAAAATATATTAAAGTCTGCATGAAGTAATTGATTTAATCCAAATTAAATGAATAAAAAGTCGTTGTTTTCTGGTTTGTAAGCTTAATACAAGAGAGAAAACGTTTTGAAAACGGAAACCATAACGGTCTTATTATGAAACCTCAAGTAGTGAGAATGCTATTTCCAAAGCAGCATAAAAAGCAAAAAAGCGTCCAACTGGAAGGATTTTTCTACGCATCTTTAGAGGTTAGGGGGTCCTTTGACAGCATTCATTGTAATACGCATGCTTCTTGATGCGTAGGCCTCCGATTTTGTCTAAGGCGCTTACTAGGACCCCATTCCACCTTGTCGCTCCTGTCCTCATTTTCTATGCCGCCAAATGGTGACCTTGTCTGTTGCATGTGTCGTCGTCTCCGGCCAAGCAAGTTCGTAAAACCAGGTAGGGAAAGAGCAAACTGGTTTTCTGGTTGAATAAGCAGTCGGAGGTCATCCAGGATCCTTGCTTCGGCTTTTATATACTATCAACCTATCGGCCCCCAAGTCCATTAACGAAATATGTGTCCCCTCGGAGATGCAAGCTATTGCCGTGGTTTACGGGAGCAGGCACGAACTTAGGGTCCAATTAAGCTTCAGCATCGACACTGGTGGCCTATGCATCCATTAATATATACAAGAAAATGAGAACTTTGAACAAGATTCTCCAGTCTGTGAAGATGGGTTGACAAAGTCATCACTCGAAAATTTAGCTTTCAACTAAACTTCTTCTACTCATCGACGAACGTTCAGCCGACCGTCAATGGATTTCATCTGTCTGGACAGAGGATCTGATAGCCATAGCAATGAGCGGTGTATGCAGATATAATTACCGGTAAAGGCATGGGAGGCTGCAATGCACATTTGTCAATGTACCATTTATGCCAGCATCGGTCCACCTAACTAAGCAAGAGAACAAACTCGTGACTCAGTGGTTAGGGCTTTTGACTCTGATCAAAGAAATAGCGAATTCAAGGTTCGGCTGGGACGCCACTTTGGTTTGGATATGACTAGCTGACGACGAATAATAAGCTAGAAATGGACACTCCAGTCTCAATTGCGTTTGTCGGCAATGCTATCTGTCTAAACTTCTTCCAGTGAACACCTCTTTTTATTTTGACAGAAGGTATCATTTTGAAAACAGAACCAAAGTTAAGCATAATTTAACAACTTTGATGAGGAAACAGTCGTCTAAAATCTAAGCACCAAGAGGGGCTAAAGATGCCCTTCATATACATTTAGCATGTAACCAAGTACCAATGTGACGTATCAGTTAGCTTAGGAAGCCAGAGCCGAAAATCAACAACGGAACGGCCTCTGCATATTGCATATCTGATGCAAGGTTGGAAATTTGAAAATTTAATGCACACTCAAGGTTGTTTATTCAGTTCATTGGGTTAAATTGGGTCGCAACATGTTGTTAACTTGAATTAAATTACAGTCAGCTCAGAATCATGGAAGATAATAGAGGCAAAATTGGGCAAAATCCAGCGTTTGTTGATATCGCAGGAATTTCCTATGCTATTAAACGGTGCGGAAAAGAAATTCTTAAGTGTGCATGTTGCACTATAAAGGAGCATTAATGAAAAGCAGACATGTTTCAGTTATATCTGTTCTCAAAGCGGAAAATTTTGTTTTGCATCCATGAAATTAAGGTTAGTGTAGTTAGGACATAGCGCATTAATTTTGGGAATAAAAGACCGAAATAAGTTTTTAAATTTGTATTTTGCAAACCTGCCAAATTTCGTGCCATAAATTTGAGTAATAAACTTTTGAGGTTGTTCGTTGCATTACTCCACATTTAATTTTATTTTAAATTTGAGGGGTTACAGGCAAGGAATGCGTTTGAGAAATTTATAAGTATATGACAACCAAATTAATTGTACAATCGATATGAAGCTGGAGACACTTAACATAACAAATATTTGACAGAGTTTTCACGGGACATTGCAAACTGTTTTTCAAAAATCGCCGTTGATAATATTGCCACTCTACTTTGGATTTGTTATTGAAGAACTGAGTCTAAAGGTAACCAAATATGCTGAAAACTGTTCTGTTTTAGATAAAAGAAAAAACTCTTTTATTTATAACAGAAGAGATATCCCTTATTGTAAGGGAATTCAATTCACTGGCCAAATTTTCACATTCTGACCTAGACAAAATCATCAAAAATTAAAGTTTGCAGACCTCAGACGCCAAAATATATAATTTAAGCTTTTTTTGAAGGGTTAACTATTTGAAAAAATTTTCTAAATCAATCTTGGGCATATTTATTCGCGACTTTTGGAGCAGACGTTTATTTTTCTCGGCAATGAAATAATATGATTGGGTGGTTCTGAATCTATGACACACAAGTTAGCTGCAGGAGACAAAATGTTTAAAAGCTGGTTATTTATGTAAAAGCTTTTAAGATATATCTTATTTTGAAGGTTTTTATAAGCACATCGAATGCACTCTATATTAATGGTCAATTGACTAAAGCCAGTTAAAATTGTAAAGTTTTTATTAGAATCTCATGGAAGATCTGAACTTCTTCGAAATAGAAATATCGAAATAATTATAAAAATATAGCGGAAGGCAATAGCTCTTAGTGTACAAAAAATGGTACATTTACAATTGTTCCCGAAAATTCTAATTAAATTTTTTAAGTCACTGACCGGCATGTCCGCAAGTGAGCATAAGCAATATATTACTCTTCGGATCTCCCACTGGTGTATATCAAGCAAAAATGTGGTAACCTTAGTCCAAACAAAGTCAAGCGATGCATAAACGACAGAAACAACTAGCGGTTCTCGTGAAATCGTGTAAGAATACATTCTCAAAATGTAGGCTCTTCGGTAACACCCATACACCATATTGCACGTAATATGTAATCATATTTTTTCGAAAACTTGACAAAACGATTATTTTCCAACGTAATTTTACTTTTGCTCCTCTATTTACTTAGTGGTTTTGCATGAACGGGCTTCCTCTACAAGCAAAACTGAAGTTTACCTAGTACGCCCGATTTCCACTTTTCGGAATTTTCCACTTTGTTAAAAAAACTGGTGTTTCTATAAAACGTTATATTCCTTCATAAATCATAATATGACTTATTGTGAAGAACGATCATAACTTTATTACTGCAAGACTTTGGGGGCCAGAGCTTGGGCTGTGTTTGAGTAAGAGGGAATTACTCGTAAAAATCGTAGGAGTGCTTGGGTTTGGTAACCTACCGTACTCTCAGCTCTACCTTATAAGGTGGCCTTTCGTTTCTCCTTTCGCATAATTTGTATGAAGTTAATACTTCCTCTCTTTTTCTTTGGACAACTAGTCTTGAACGGCATCTTACGAATTCCTTAAGACAGGATAACAAAAGCGAAGAAAAGGACGCCTATTATTTAAAAAATAGGGATATGCATGTTGTATAGTTTGATTTAGATATTCACATGCAAAGAGGTTTCCATGCCATGATTTATTGTGAACATTTACGTAACAATGGGCTGTCCAACTGCGCAGATTACTATAAAATGATATGGAAGAGCTCTACATTTATAACTCATATCTGCGTTTATCTAAGCTTAAAGTCGACACAACTGCTAGACGCTTTGTTTAGGTTAAGTCGACTGTCTACATATTTTCCGATGTAAGGGAAAATTAACGCTTGGTACTAGTCTGTCGCAGACATTTTCTGCTTCATATATCAAATGGCCTCACACATCATAACTGCAAAACGATGATCTGGTTGGCAACAAGACTTAGGTGTTTTTAATTGAAACTTCTGCCATTAGTCCAGTTATCTCAAAAGGAGTTTCACACTTTTCTTAAGTGGTCTGTCGATTGCGTACGTGAACTTTTATCATATATAATCTTAAATGGCTGAAAAAATAATAACAGCCTCAGTCGACATTCGTGGATATTGAGGAAACAGATTCATTTGCGAACTAAGTCTTACATTTAGTTCATTAAAGTCCTAAAGAAACCACATACGGTATCAAACACAACCCTTTCTTATCATCTGTTTGATACAGGCCTAAGATGGAATTATGTATAATCATGGCACAATTTTTCAGAATTTGTCCGCCCAACTGCGAATCCCATGTGTACATACATTTTCACTCTCGGATCGTGTTGTTGTATCAAAATACAAAATTATGCCATTGCAATCCAAAAATACTAACTTAAGATTTTCACAACCAGTAGATGTACAAGTTGTTTGGCGTTTTTGAGGTTCATTTGTATTCTGAATATTTATTAAAAAATCTATCTGTAAACTTGTAATGCCTGTATTCTCTACGGGCGGATTCTACCGTTTTGAATTCGTCTCATTGCTACTTTTAATCGCGCAAAGAATGAAACGTGTTAACACTTTTTAAAGAACGGTTTCATTCACTTATTTGTGTTTTTTCTTGTTCCCGCTTTCACTTGATTAGTTGAAGCAAAACTGTCGGCTAGAGAGTAAGCCTCCCTTGTTAACATAATCTTTGAAGTAAACCTAGTGGATAAGAACATCCTCAAATTCAGTTAAAATATACCTTTGAGCAACCAGTTCTGATTTATATTTGACAGTTTGGCATATATCGCTTAAATACAAAATTAAAACCGCTGATACGCATGCAGGTTAAGTGTTTGAAACTATTTTGTGTAGTTCCTCTATGAACCTGAACTAGCTAAAAATTCAAAAAAGGTAAGATTTACGCACAGTAGCAGCCATTAATATTTTCGCGGATGGTGTTGATATAATCGTTATCAGAAGGCTACCAGGATACGTGGGGCTTCCAAAATATGTATCGTAATCAACCCATGTCTCAAAAGGCAATCGCTTATGGTTACAAGCAAAAATTCGAGCACAAGGAAGTAACTATGACTTAAACAAAAACTGAATTTGCCTACCACGTCAGATTGTTTTCAAAATCCATAATCAGGGCCAATGGTAGAACATTTGACATAACTTGTAAGTCACGCCGCATCGTTTACAGCATAAATCATTGTCACTTCTTTCGGTTAAGTTTTTGCTTAATTGCCCGTATTCCCATGCATATGAAAAGATGACCTGTCAGTTTATTCTTTTGAGCAAAGGAAGTTGGCGTCACGTGATACCCCATACAGTTATGCATGTGTTCACTGATTTACATAGAAAATCACAAAGGTGATTCCAAAGGTTTTTGCGTAGCAAGTTCCAGTCTTTTAATTGTTTCAACGGGCAGTCAGGTTATCATTAGGCTTTTGGACAGATTTATAAGTAAGTCTTTAAAGACTGTGCGCAAGGTCAATAAAATTAATTGTCTACGGATAACTGCATTTGAGTCTGCAGGACAAGCGTCGAATCAATCTAGGGTGTGGCAAAAATGAGATTCTAAACATCTGATCATTATTTACAGTAAACTATAAGCCTTGCTGTTATGCATAAAGATTATGTGAAAATGCAAACTTTTGCATGCATCCATTCCTTACGTAAATCATGCAACATCCGGTTGCAACTGAAAAGTGGTCGCTAAGTTTATTGGAGTCAGCAAACCTTGCTTCATCAACCTGTTTAAAATTCGTACCAGGAAAATGCTTCAACAGGTCAATTCTTCAGGAAAATGTTTTGGAGAAATGAAAACGTTGCTCGATAGCCGAATTACGAAGAGCTCAGGCGCCTCAACAGGATTTAAATTGATGACAGTGGCAGCATTGGAGGTCACAGTGCGCCAAAAATATGAGCTATGAGACGAGGAAAGATTCATGATTGTAACAGCTTTTCGAATTGTTAGTTTATGGTGTTCTTTTACGATGCTCCCTAGCTCATAATGCCTACATTGGATAATTCAGAGGACTGCTGTACCAATTTGCATTCTTACATTTATAGGAAAAGATAAGTTCGGAAGTCTAATGGCGTTCACTTATAAGGCTTCAAGTGCTTTTACCTCAAAGCGACTGCGCTAAATGACATCTGATAGTTAGAATCCTTTGATATAATCGAACTAGTCTTACCTTGTAATCCGTTATTTTGTAATTTTTAAGTGGTCGTTTGCCATAATACTTTATCTACCGATTTGAAAGTGTATATTTTCATGAATGGCAGTCCACAGAGACTTATATTTACTGGTTCAAAAGATTTGCTTTCGTTTTTTTGCCATGTATCTTAATCATTTTTGATAACCTACTAAAATAAATTTATGCCAAAAATAGGAACACAGGTTACAGCTTTATTTACTGTTTGGATATGCATCTTTCTAAATACAATGGAAGGTTAATGTATCCTTGAGGATTTCCCTGATTTTAGATGAATGGTATATTTTATAAATGCGATTCCATATAAACCTCGAAGGAACATATTTTTGGTGAACCTCCTTCCCAGAAAAAGCCAACCTTCGTAAAGAACGCAACTTCTTTTTCTACATACCTCTCAACGAGAAAAATACATGTGTAATACAACAGAAGAAAATTAATCACGTACACCAACGAAAAGAAATAAAAATCTATAGAAATATTGAAGACATTCTTAACAAAAATATATTTTTTGAGAAAAAAAAGGCATTTAACCTAATACGGAATTTTGTAATGGCTTACTCAACATAAAGTGCTGCTTTATACGCAGATTAAACGTTTACCAGTTTTTTGCTGAATTTATATAAACACGACTGTATGCAGTGCTAAGAAGCAGTGCAAAAAGCATAGGTGTGTATACTGTGACAATTGCAGTAATGCACATGTCAACTGAGTTATTTAAAAATCTGCGGAAACATAGAATTGACCAAAAATAAAATGCAGCGTCGATGTCTCTTTAAAGAAATTGCCCAGCATGTGCTGGACGTCAGGCTATATTTTCCGCAACCAGCTAATGCACACATCTACTGAAACTTGCCATTTTTTTGAATATTTTCTGAATGGGCTTTGCATGGAACACTGGTTTTTGCAGAAGTCGTTGTCCCTGTATTACCAGATTGAATTTTAGTAATTAATATGGCGCTCCTTAAATGATAAGCTTATTGCAAATAAAAAAACCCTGTGCATGAGCTGATAAAAGAAGTAATCTTTTGTATGCAGCAAATCAGCAAACTGCTATATTAACATTTCAAGATGACAATTTTAATTGTTGGGAGGTTTGACTGATTTGCTTAATTTTAGTTAACCCAATTGTGAGAAAACTCGAGGCGTTTGGCGGGATTTTAACCGCATAGTAGAGGAGGCCTTTAAACGAAGCACAATGGAATCAACTCAAACCGAGCAAATCTGCCAAACCTATTAATAATTGAGTCAGCCATGTAGTTATTCTGGTTGATTCTTGATGATCGCATTGGAAATCCTGTTTGGACATTCAGCCTGCTTGTCCACATTGGAAATTTGCATACGAACGGTAATGTTGGGCTGGTGGTTAAATTTATGGGGCGAGGTGGGGCGTTTTTAGCTTAATTGGTTAGAGTGTTGGCTTTGCGTAAAGACTTTCTCTGCTATGTAAGTTTAAATCCCGCCAAACGCCTAGAGTTTTCACATTTGGGTCAACTCATATCTCAAGTGTCTAAAAACATTTAAAACTCAGTTTGAATGAAATATTTTCGCTCTTTTAGTTATTTTAATCCAGATGCATTTACGCCACGCTCCAAACATTGCATCTTTTGGCTTAGTGGTCCTACAAATTGCGTTCTGAGCATTTACACCCGTTAAGTTTTCGTAAGTCAAGAAAACGCTGGTCCAAGTGGGCTCAAAAAACCATTCGCTTCTTCCTCGCTGCCTAATCTTAATGCCTGAGATAATATATGAAGCTTATTGACCAGCTATTTTAACATTTTCCCTTCACTTTGTCATTTGCAGCATTCCAGGAAACGTCTCCTATTTATGTAAGGCCTTTCAGAGTAAGCTCGTCAACAAACTATTATCAATTGCAGATGAAAATAAGAGCCGTTTCATAGTCGGGGAATTTCCATATTATTATTATCTGCCCTCGATCTTAGAGGCATATTGATGCGTGTTTCTTGAGTAAAAGTCATTGATAAAACGGAAATCCTATGCCAAATAGTCCACTGCAAACTTCCCAGTTCAGTTCCCATTCTGCGTTAATCAGATTGGAAACGAAGTGCAAAAGTGCGCTATACTCAGAAACACGGAAATTATTGTTTTTCTTTTGGCACTTCGAGGTCGCCTTTCTGCGCAATTTGCTGCTATAAGTTGGCATATAACGCTTAGGACAATTTTTAATTTTACCACAACCGAGGTTTTTGGCATGTGCAAACTTCCTCCAAATAAGTGGAAGGGCGTGCGCCATCAGCTGAATACCTTAGTTATAGAAAGTTAATACAATTCCTACTAACTTCTTTGGTTTCTGCAAATAAAGCGAATAATCTTTGATAGTGCACTATTGGCAATTTGGTTAATGCTTTCAAATAAATAGCTGTTGTGGAGCGCAGTTAATATCTTCGTATAAAGATCAGAATTAAGCAAAGAAATGCATTGTCTGCCAAGAATTTTCTTTTGTTTGAGACAGAAAAGGTAGCAGTCACCGTCAGCAAAAGTCACAAGCGGGCTTAGTTTTTTCGTATATTTTTCAGCTTTTTTTCAACAAAAACAAATGAACAAAGTTTGATAGAATTTGTGATAAATTGACTAAGCTGGCAATAATGCATTTGTTCAGGATAAAATAATTGCAGGCCTTAGTTGTAGGCATCAAATTTCATCGTCGACTTAGTAAGATTTTGAAGGTCGTCAAAAAAGGGAACCGAATGGCCATTCGCATGCAAATGGCATTCATTATGTCCCTGCCTAGACACAGATTTGCAAATTTCGTCATATTTGACATGTTCGAATGAACCTAAGCTGTATAATTTGTCCTTTAACGTAATTTCCTGCAATGTATGAAGACGAAAAAGCATTAACCAGTGTTCGATGGACGCCAGAAAGATGTGTGGAATACTGTAAGCTGAAAACACACGAAAATGTGGTAGGACCTGGAATATTGAATATCCCTCAAATATAAGTTTTGTACTAACTTCTAGAACAATTGTTTGTGTTTTTGAATTGCGGGGTTATATATAAGTTAAATTCTTGAGCTGAAGCTAGCATTAAGATTGGGGCACATGAAGTTAACACACCCTGGACCGTAGGGCAAGGCCACCTTTTTAATATCAGCAAACAGTTTAGTCATCTTCATGTAAATGATAAGCCATATTGCGGAAACACTTACTCCTATGATGTAAAGCGAAATTTTTTCGCCATAATCGACCACATCCCTAAGAAAAAGAAGAAGCAAATATGTCAAACGCAAAGCGGTTGCACAGTTTCGTACTTAGATCTGTACCTACTAGGCGACGAATATTTACATCTAATCTTCTTTAAAAGTGGGCCTACAACCTTTTATTTGCTCTTGATGTTTTATTTATCACTTTATTTCATGGAATGGCCGTACAACTTAGCTTACAAATGTAATTCGAGCATTCGCAACTTAGTTTCTCCCAAAATGTTTATGCAAACTTATTTGTATCGCACATTAGATTCTTTACAAAAGAAGTTTGCTTTGTAACTTTTTAAGAGCTCGGTATTTATTTTTGGGAGTTTTGATAACGAAGCCTTTGAAATCATTTTACATGAAAAAGGAAATATATTTGCCTTTTCTGTGGATAACGGGTGTTTGTAACTCGTGCCCAACCAGACTTCAAGATTCACCACAGACGAATTCCTATAGGATTGGCGTTCTTTTAATACTTTCCGCTAAAACAGCACACACAAATCTGCTACGGTTACCTAGGAACGCTAATAATGCAGCAGTTTCCTGAAAAAAGAAAACTTCTATTTCTGTACAAGACAATGAACCTTTTGTTAACGAAATCACTTTGAAGCCTTAAACATAAGTAGAAGATATTCTCGAGAGTGATTTAGACCAACAACAAAACGGCGCAATTTTGAAGATAATCGAAATTTTTAGTGAGATATCGGCCTCATGTCTCAGGAGTTACCCCACTTGTACTTAGTTAAATAAAGATAAAACCTTTTTTCATTTACGCAAAAAATGGCTACTGGAAAGACTTAAAACACAACTTGGAAGAATATGTAGATTAAAGTTGCGAAGTGAGAGACGTAAGACAAGCGGGTGAAGCTTAAATATAACTTTAAACTTATGCCCATATAATTGAGCTATAAATATTTTTGAACTTTTGGCAGCCATTTTTTTAAAATACAGTTCAACGAGTCAACTTTTCATTGCATAGCAAATACCCATTTCTTCATCCAGTTTTGCAGGTAGATTGCTTACTTAAGAAGAACGTTGTCATTTGATAAGCTTTGTATAAATACCCGAAAGTAACACCATTGACAAAAAATGATGGCTACTAAAAGCCGTGCTTTTGCAATGCTCTCCTTGACTGATTTGAAATACAATAATGATGGCCTGAAAATGTAGGCAAATACTAACTGTAGAAAATAAGCGTGTCATACAGTGAATGGAGCGTATTATTATTAAGAGGCAGTCAAGGACTCGTTGTATTTTTGGCCAAGTCGGTAGAATCTCTCTAAGCTGCAAGCAACTTAGCTCACGCGTATATTTTTACAATTTTCAGGCTATGCATGATTATTATTTTTGCATTGATTTTGTTTATTGTAGACCATATTGTTAAATAGGAAGAATCTAAGTTGCTTGAGAAATAAATATGTATTCCCATATTAAGCCCCATTCGCTAAAATTTTTCTGGTTTTTGCTTGATGCAATATATACAGTAGACATTGTAACTCATGAAATCCAAGGAATTTTACAAGTAATTCCCTATCACGCAAACGCATTCCCGGCTGCGGCTCCTAAAGTCTTTCCAAAGAAAATGACTGGTCATTCTTCACAATAGAGCATATGAAAGAATCTAAAGCTTTTGAGAAATACCAATTTCTTAACAAAGTGAAAAATTCAGAAAGAGTAGAAATCGGGTGTACAAGGTAAACTTACGTTTTACATGTATAGGAAGCTTGTTCATGCAAAACTACCGAATGAATAAGTATAACAAGTAAGGTAACGTTGAAAAATTACTATTTTATAAAATGTTGGATACGTGCACTCTACTGTTACCAAGCAGCCAAAATTTCGAGTATGTATTTCAAAATGCTTTCCCGAGAATGGTAGTTGTTCCTTCCGTTTATGGATTGCGTGAATTACCTTGAACTAAGACAACTATATTTTTCCTTGATTTTGCCTATACGGAGGTCACAGGAGTAAAATATTTCGTAAGCTCACGTGTGAATATGATGGTCAGCGAGTTATAAATTAAAATGGAATTGTCAGGTGCAATTGTAAGCATACCACTTTTGTACAATAATGGAAATGTCTTTCCACCACATATCTTTGCAATTATTTTGGGATTTCGATAACGCAAATGTTCAAATCTTCTAGCTTCGCTAGCTTCATTCGATTGACCATGAGTAAGAATTATGTTCTACATGCTTACCAAAACCTTCAAAATAAGATATTTCTTAAAAGAATTCACCTAAATAGTGAGCCTTTAAACAATCTTTATTATGCAGCTGCCTGTTTGGCCCATGGTTTCAAAATCACTCAAACATGCCAACTCACTGCAGAGGAAAGTGAATGTTCACAACAAAAGCCGCGAATGAATACGCCTAAGGTTAATCAAAAAATTTCTATCAAAAGTTAGCTATTGAAAAAAAACGATTTACCTATATATTTCGGCGTTGAGTGCCCACGTACTTTATTTTTGAAAAATAAATCAAGATCAGAATTGGAAATTCGGCCATTTTTGGCGTTCATAATAACTAGGGATACCTGTTCTGTTTTAAATGACATAACTAACTTTTCTATGTTAAAAGAGCTGCATTCAGAATATTTGTTTACTTCTAGGCGGACTTCTAAGATGAAAAAAGTGAAGCAGAGTGGTAGAATATCAACGATGATTTTGAGAAAACTATTAATCTTCTGTCCGTTCTGTTTGAAGTTTTTCTATTGAATAATACTGCTCTTTCAATAAAAGTCCTTGAATATATTTCTTTCATCATTCCTGGAAGAGGAAGAAGAAGAGACGATTTCTGGGACCGATGTGTATTTTCGCTGAGATTTCAAAAGCATGCTCGTTTTCATCGTCAGAGCATGTAGTCTGTACTCGTGTTCGCGTCAACTGAATGTGTCCGACCAGTAGCTTTGCCTGATGCCTATGTGTCAATCGATTGCACCGATCGCTTTTCATGGCTGTTTGAAGTGCTCGCGAACAGGGGTACAGACAACACGCTCTGATGACGGAAGCGAGCACGCTTTTGAAGCGTCAGCCAAAGTACATATCGGCACCAGAAATTTTCTCTTCGTATTCTTCCTCTTCCGGGGATGATGAAAAGAATTTTTTATCTGGACTCTACTTTTTTCACACATTTACGTTTTGACATATTTTGCCAACGGCTTGAGGGAGGAAATTGACGAAATGTCTTGGGTGTTTGTATATATGCTTGTTTATGGTCACTATTTTCGGTGGGGTATAGCAAATTACAACCTTATAAGTTTATCACTTAAGTTTATGTCACAAAACTTAACAGCTTTGCAAGATAGAATTTTGTCAACTGACTTATCTCTTCTTTTCCCAGCAATAATATGCTACCTTATAATTGCACTTGCCTCAATTCAATGACTATAAATAATAAAAATCTTGTAAAAATTTCTATTAGAGAATTCAGAAGTCTAGTTTGGGGAGTATACGTACTTTCGACTAATTCTTGTCAGTTCTTACATTTATATGGAAACTGTGTGCAAGTTAAAACGTATTCAAACGCCTTTGAACTTGCACCCCACTTTGCCCGGAGTATACTGGGTAGAACTGAAAAATTTTACAGTAAAAAGCCATTTGGCATCTCAACTCAACTCATTGAACGAAATTAACAGCTTCAAATGTGCATTAAATCATCCATTGTGCTTTGCGACTCCTTCTTGAATGATCGCATGTAGTCGTTTAGCGACTTTAGATACATTATGGGATGGAACCGACACAGACAATGGAGACCAGAATGGCTATTTCTGGCTTGTTGGCTGTCATCAGCCAGTCATACCCAAGCTTACGTGTCGTGACCCCTGAGATCCGATCCCTAGACCTCAAACTCGGCCTGGTTCAGATGGATTGCCAAGCTTAGTTACGGTTGCTTTAACGAAATGCCCATGGGCTCTTTGCAAATGTCCCACAAGACAGTATTATTAGACATACTCGCAAAATTAGTAATGATTTCAAGCTTTTTCAAGCTTTTTGGTTTCTTTTTATTTAAAGAGACATATCCACCTTTGCACTTCTGCAATTTAGTTACCTTTCACAAAACTAAACACATATTATCCATAACATGTTTATCAAAGATGCACACTTATTTTTTAAGTTTTGTCAAGTTTCCTTGCACTCTTTTCTACTGTGATCGCAATGTTTATTTTCTGTTTTGTTTAGCAATGACCAAATTAAGATACAAAAGTCCCGTTGTCTTCATTTTAGGTTCTTGTCAAAAATTAGTTATCAGGAGGCCATCAAAATTTGTAAAATATATTTTTGCTTCCGAAAAACAGCGTTTTCTTTCAGAATGTTAATATCGACATCAAATTTAAATTGAGAATATGACCAAATTTGTTGAATTACATCGCCTAGAGTACATGCAAGCGTTACCAACATCATTGTAGTGAACTGTAATGAAAATACACTTCGTTACTCTGTTGAACTGTACAGTTTTCATTATCCGTGCAAATTTATTGGCTTGATGAAGAGTTGCTGGAAACATTTCAAATTAATTATGGGAATATTTGCAGAACTTAGGCAGTTCAAAGTTCCCTCGTTGTTAAAGGAACTCACTGAATTCCTCAAGTTCGACAACAGGCTTGCTAAGGCAAACGTGACAGCCAAATTCCCCTCAGGATGTATGGAGCGGGATGAATATGCGAGAAATTACTGGAAAACATTACGAAGAAACCGTATCGCCGTTTCGTCAGCCACGCTAAGACGAAATGTTGAAAGTTAACTTGAGACAGATAACGCAAGAGTTCCGGAACTCCAGCGGAACCTGGGTCCGAGTGCACCGGTCCTCGATCGTCTTGAAACTCTCGAGGGATTAGCATTTAAAGTCGAGAACAGTAGAGACCTCAGAGCCGACAATGACCTCGTTACCGTGCCGGCGGACAAGGGGCGGTCTACTGCCCTATTGGACAGGACAGACTACATTCACAAAGCTCAGACTTTGTTGGACGATCGTCAGTCCTACGTCCCATGCAAATCCAACCCCATGAAAACGCTGACACGCGAGATCAACACAACGCCGTTGGCAATGGAGGACTCAGGTTTAATATCACCAATTGATCGACGCATGGCGAGAGCGCAAGAAGCGGCCCTGGCCCGCTTGCATGCTCTCCCCAAGGTGCACAAAGAGGGTGCACCACTCCAGCCAATCGTATCTTTCAAAGGAACTCCAACCTACGGACTGGCAAAATGGCTGTTCCAAGGGCTCAAATTCTCGACCACTGATTCAGACACAACAGTCAGGTCGTCATCACAATTCTTGGAGAAACTTAAAGGGGTAAGTCTCCAGCCAAATGATATCATGGTTTCCTTTTATGTCACGTCCATTTTTACTTCTATTCCACAGGACCTGGCCGTCGAGACTATCCAACTACTCCTAAGAGAGAAATACGATGAAGCGGAGAATTGCCTCGGGCACACTCAAATTCTCCAGCTCCTGAAGTTCTGCCTGAAGACGAACTTTACCTTCAACGGAACTATCTACGAGCAGGTGAAGGGCACGCCTATGGGTTCGCCTATTTCCGGACTCATAGCAGAGGCGGTCCTGCAACGGCTGGAGTTGCTGGCTTTCCGACACCACAGACCGAAACTCTGAGCTCGGAATTTGGACGACACCTTCGTCGTTATTGAGCGGGATCAGGTGCTGACATTCAAAGAACGTCTAAACGCCGTCTTCCCGGACATTCAATTTACAATGGAGGAAGAAGAAAACAGCCAGCTGGCCTTCCTGGATGTCCTCGTTTGCCGCAAAGACGATGGTGGCCTTAAAACTAAAGTGTTCAGGAAAGCAACCAACACTAAGCAAGTCCTTAACTACAACAGCAACCATCTAATCGGTCACAAACGCAGCTGCGTAAGAGCGCTATTCCGGCGCGTCGAGACGCATTGCAGCGAAGTGGAAGACAAAATTGCTGAATTAAAATATGTTCCACGGGTACTAAGAGCAAATGGATACCCGCAAAATTTTGTCAACCAGTGCATTTGCAAATGAGAGATGAAGCCACGTCCAACTGGTCCAAACGTGTGGCGAGCTCTTTCGTACGTGAAGAATGTATCGGAAGCGGTCAGCCCACTTGGAGTTGGAGTTGCACACAAGCCGGAAGCAACCATCAGACGCCGGGTCATGTGGCTGAAAGGCCCACTGCCACAGCAGGAAACGGCTAAAGTCGTTTACCGGATCTTGTGTAGTTGTGGACAAAGCAATTACGTCGGAGAAACCGGGAGATTACTCCAGACGCGAATGGCCAAGCATGCAGCCGCGGTGAGGAAGAAAGACGCCAACTCCCAGGTTGCAGCTCACTCAACGGGACCCGGCCATAGTTTCAAGTTTGACGAGGCCGAAATCCTTGCAAGAGGGGCAACCGCGTGAGCCGCGAGCTGCTCGAGTCATGGTTCTCAGGCCCCCAGTCCATCAACAAGCGCAAAGATTTGGCGTTCCCATACGGTGTACTGAGAAATTTCCTGAGCAAGAAAATCAGTCACGTGGGAAGGACTGGGCGCAACTCTGATGACAGCGGGCGTAATTGTCGAGCGATTATCAAACCTGCCTCCGACGCGGACAAAAACGCTGTTGCAATTAAGGAGCAATCACCGGACCAATTAAGACCTCCAGTGGTGGCTACAGGTACGGACAATTATAGAACACATGCGGGTGACCGCTGTGAACTATAAATACCGTGCAACCTGTGCATGTATCACCCCTTATCTGCGCATGTCTCAGACCTGTTTGCAATTACCTATGACTAAGGATTCCAGCCGGAATCCGAAACATCAGGAAAATAAAGTCCTTGTTCCAGTGATTGCATCTTTTTCTTCCATAATACTTAGATAAGGCTCCAACAAGCAAACGCGCCTGTAAAAAAGGTCCACCTGGATAATCTAAGAGAAATCCGAAGCAATGAAAACATCGTGCTGAACAGCTTAGACAAAGGACAAGTATGATGATCTCACAAAACTAGAAGTTATCTTAGCAGATCGCACAAGGTTCTAAAAATCAGAGAATGACAAAGATTTGACAGAGGCCGCCAAGGATCAGTTAGCTTCAATTCTCAAAGACCACCATAAAGCAGGTCTTTTTTTACTGACAAATAACTTGAAAGACTGAGACCTGTAGGTACGACGAGATCTAGAATGTATGGTCCTCCGAAAATTCACAATTAGGTGCTACTCTTGCGTCCTGTCCTGGATATGAGAAACTCCCCTTATCATACCATTGCCAAATGTCCGGTAGAAAACTTAAAGCTACTTGGAAGTTACGTATATCCTCGAAGCTTGGAAGACACATTTGTGTTTCTTGAGGCTATAAAGCATATGAATGTTGGTGGAAGTAGGATGTTCTCATTGGATGTATTATCACTGTTTACCAACGTACCCATTATAGAAACCATAAACTACTACGGCGAAGTTATTTGCCACACGAACTACTAGAGAGGATTGCCCGTGAAACTCTCAAAGAACTACTTACGCGATGCACACAAAATGTACAATTTCTTTCCAATGGTCAGTTTTACAGACAGATGGATGGTTCGGTGATAGACTCACCACTTGGCCTGTTTCCCGTAAATTTCTTGACGAAAAGAAAAAGATCGAGAAAACGAGCCTTAAAGCCACTATCAATGACAAAATATCAATGATCAAGGAAATGTGGATGACATGGCTGCTTGACAGACTATAACTCTGACGCCCTGGTCGCGAAGTTTATCAGTGCGCATCCATCGCTTAAATCTTCGGCAAAGACGGAGGTAGTCGATGAAATTGTATAAATTGATATCCTTCTGCGAAGGCAAAATGATGGATCTATCCTGCGTAGGGTATTGCAAAAGAAAACCTGGACGGGAAAATATAACAACTGTCGCAGTTTGTTCCCTTTAATATGAAAATGAATCTAGTCCAGGGATAAGCAACTAGAGTACGATAGATTTGTTCTCCTAAAATTATCGAAGCAGAACTTTAACAGTTGTAGAACGCACTATTTGAATTGAATACCCAGAAGGCTTCATCCTCAGGAATATTGGCGAACGCGCCAAAAAGCCTGCTTTTCTTACCGCAGAAAAGAGGGACGTGTTCATAAGACTGCCTTTTTAGGTGATGCAACAAGCGAGCTGGTCAGACGACGCCTGAGGACTGCGATCGCAAGCAATTTCCCCATGACGAACTTACGCGTGTTCTTTACCAACTCTCCCCTCCTACGATTTGGAGGTAAAGATCAACTCCCGTCAAAGGCCGCATCCATGTGCATTTTCTCGTACACTTGCTCCTCTGAAGCAGGATACATCGGCCGAACGAGGCGCGGGGAAAAGGGAGTACGTGAGCACATACTGGCCTGCTTAAGTTAAGGCGAAACTAGATCGGTCGTGAGTTCTATTCTCGCACACAATGTCAATACGAATCATCGAGTCCATACAAGTGAAGCTTTTCAGGTTGTCCAAAGGACACCAGCTAACTTTTCCAAGGGCCTACGCCAACGGGTGCCTGCAACAGCCGAAGCAGAGAGAAAGAGAATACTTGCTTTATTGAAGATAAAAGATCCTATATTTTCAGCAGTGGCTTTATTGCTAGAGAATCCAGTACTGTTTTGCCAAAAGACGCTGAAACAAGCTCTTGCACTTTCATGGCCGATCCTGACGCTGGGTGGCAATCGCATATCCTCCCCACCCCCAGTGAAAATCGTTCGTTGCATGCAAATGGCAGCAATTATCCCTCCATGTATCTGCCCTGTGATCAACGCTCGCAACCTAACCTTAATTACATTTGAAGTTTACCGGTACGAAACGAACAAAATGGGTAATTTGCCCGGACCATGTCTTCTTACGATAGACCTTGTCAGACCTATTGCTCAAAAGTGCATCAGGAAGTAAGAGCGATCCAGACTGTTTTTCATCAAGTGTAAATTTTTTTGAATGGGTGTGCCTGATTTATGGTAAGTAGTAGAGCTGAAATGGTGGTTTGTTGAGACGCAACCGCGAAGGTATCATGAACGTAACGTCTGTATTACGTCAGATTATTTATATGGTGGTAAAGTTGCTAAGCTTCCAGTATTTCCATGAATATAATCGCTTGAAGCGGGCCCAGAGGCCGCTACTTTATCAAGCTGCCGGTACAGGTTGTTGTTAAATAGGAATTGAACATTCAAGGTTGCTATTAATTGGCTTGTACCTTATTTATGCGAACCATTTCCTCTTATTGCTATTATAGTGGATGATAAGCCCTCGCAAGAGTTCGAACGCTTAGAGTACCAATCAACATTTTCTAGTGTTAAAAGGTCTTTCAATTTTTACTCATAAAAGGCCTTACTTTGGAAATTTTGTATCCACCTCTTTTCATCCTAGTAGTACTTCATTTAATCTAGGGAAGGTTTTCGAAAAACAGGCATTAAACACTGAAAAATAGTCATTAAACATTGAAGTTAGAATATGCTTTCAGAATTTGCCTGAAGCTGTTCATATAAAAATTTTATTTGTTGAATGAAGTTTGTTTATCCATTGGTTGCTTGGACCATTTTTTCACTATCTCCAAGGAAACACTATTTATATGCTCAGTTTGTTTTCTTGTTTGGCCCCTTGCGAACCGACAGAATTCCAGGTACTCAACATTCGGCCGAGTCCTTCACAATAGAAATGGTGCCAAAGATATAAGTTATTTTAACAAGTGCATCAATAAAACAGAGGTTTAAACGTTTTAAGGAGTTTTGTCTATCAGAAATTTTATTTATAGCATGCATGGGAACGTAAATTCCCGTATTGATGTCATTTCTGAAAACGCACTTTTTCTTTCATTGACGTGAAACCACAAAAAAATGAATTCACTACGCGCAAGTTATTCACAGAATCCACCAGAATGACTACTAGGCATACTTGGCCCTCGATGCTTCGAATTTTTCACATTTATGTCAGCTGAATTATTCAAATCTTTATCTCCCCGAAATAACTAAATGTGTCTAGTAGTCATTCTGGTGCATTTGAAAAGATTTCTTAGGCAGTCCTATCCGCGCATTCGGCTTACTGGATCCGAATTTGTGGATTCGATACGATTCAGGCGGGTACATCAACCCACGTGTGATTAAACTCAGGGCGTTCGGTGTGCCTTCGTAACTCAATTGGTAGAGCGTTGGCTGTACTAAAGCTTTCCCTGCTGATGTGGGTTCGAATCCCACTGAGGCCACGAGGTTTTCTCAGTTGTGTCAATTGAAGTAACTGTTCTATTGAAATAATGTGACAGGTAAGAAAGGGAAGATGCAATCGCTGGCAAAATAGTGTTATTTGTCTGACGTTTCAAATTCTCACTCTAATCCCTCACCAGAGACAGTCGCAAATAAGAGTAGTGAAGATACGAGGCATGCAGTATTTATAGTTGGTAGTGTTTGTGCGACCACGTGGGCACTCTAATCAGCCGGTCTCCAATCCCCACTGATGGTTATGCTTCATGCAATTATGGCTTGTCAGTCGCCGTACGAGTAATTAATTACTGTGGTTTCATCATCCGCGTTGGATATTGACATGATTATTACTCGACATTAAGGTTCACTATCATTCGATGTTCTTTGTCACACGCGCCCTCAGGCGAAGTCTCAGCACTGGGTATGGGAGCAAAAGGTCACTGTATTTGTCGGTGGACTGCAGGGCTGAGAACCACGACTCGAGTAGCTAACGGCTCATGCGGTTTATACCCACCCGGCCTCGTAAACATATGGCCGGTTCCAACCGAGCGAGTCGAAACCTGACAGCTAACGCCTTTCCTCCTGACCATTGCCACTTGCTCAGCCATTCGGTCTCGGAATAACCTCCAAATTTGTTCGATGTAGTTACTTTTTCCGCATATGCACCGGAACCGGTAAACGAATCCAAGCGTTTCTGGCCGTAAAAACGGATCTTTTGACTATATGAACCAGTGCCTGCGTGGTTGTAGTTTAAAACTTTAGAGTTGATAA
This sequence comes from Ligula intestinalis, assembly GCA_036362985.1. NCBI lineage: Eukaryota > Metazoa > Platyhelminthes > Cestoda > Diphyllobothriidea > Diphyllobothriidae > Ligula > Ligula intestinalis. Next base: position 92,508,065 of record JAYGXS010000001.1, read on the forward strand.
GAACTGGTGGTGATAACTTCAATCCTTGGCACCGCACATCGCTTTTGTTACGAGCATGATACATTCATAAAAACTTTGAGAGTGGATTTGGTCCATCATCTGTCGTTGGCATACACCAGGGCGTTTCCAAGTGGCGGCTCGGGAGATGGAAGGTGTTGGCCAGGCAAAAACTGTGTTCCATAGAGACCTTCGAGAGGAAAAGGCTTTTACTGGTTCATCTACCTTTCCCCTGGCAATCGAGCATGCCCTTTCTGGTGGCCTGATCTGAGTCGAAAAGAGTATTGAATTTAACGGCAAAGACCACTTTGCTCGCGATAGGTACAGTTCCAAGGAGAACTTGTAAGTCCTCGTAAAACATGTCCTTTGCGTAACCACAAGTGGTAAGTGAAAGGACGCAGGCGCTGAAGGTGGTGGGGAGGTCTTTCGATAAAATGTCGGTCTCGTGGTCAAGAGACGATCATTTATGGGCAGTGACTGACTGGACAGTGGTTTTACGACGTGAATTATGCTCCTGGCAAACGGTAGGCAACACACAGCTGGAAGTGGTTATTGCTTTCTGTAAGTTTTGACTACACATTTGTATCTGCAGGCCACATTTAGAGCGCATTTACCAGGCTGCCGCACCACCAGGGCGTTCCAACCATACCAGGTGGTTTTTGAAGTTCACTGAGCGGCATACTTTCCGTGTTGCTGGAAGACAACGCAAATTAGCAGGTCCCTTCTACGGGATTTCTTGTTACACTCATGATAGGACGTTTTGTTGGTGGAAGTGTAAAAAGGAGGATGAGGATTTTTACGGGAACTACTGGGTGTGAAGACCTACAAGCCGTGCCCATTGTTCAGTTTAGTCCACCGGACGATGACGATTATCGGATTGAGCACAGCTCCGTAGGGTCACAAATGAGAGCCAGGTTTTGGGCGTAGTGATTTATTTTGATCTGTCAGGTTCACCGAGGCATTTTGCGGTGGTCGTCGATGTATTTTCTATAAAAATTTGTTGAATTGTGTCCTCGTGTGCAGTGACAGTTTCAAAGTGTATTGCCTGAAGTAAATCTTCGTGCATAATACTCACCAAGCGTAATTATCTCGTTTTTAGGCATGCAGATTATACAGAATTGTGTCCTACTTTTAAAAATAAACCAATAACATAAGAAATTTTCGGCAAACTATAAGCAGACTAGTAGATTTATGTAGCCGACGTGAGTATTGGCTGCGCAAAAAGCCTTCCCTGATTTGGGGGTTTGACTTCCACCGCGGCCGCGAATTTTTCATAATTGGGTCAACTTAATTATTCAAGTCTGTTAAACTCTCCTAATTAATGTGAGTGAACTCACACACAGTAAAAATAGTTAAGGAATTTCGGATATGCATTTGAACCAACTGGATTAAATACTCGACGGCTTCGGTGGGATTCGAACCCACGAAAGCAAGGGGAGGAGGTTAGTGCAGCCAACGCTCCAGCCAAATGAGCTACGAGATCCCCAATCGGAACATTGAGTTAACTGATACTTGGGTCAAAATATAGAAAACGCACTTTGGGAAACGATGGTCTATTAGGTGAATTTTCGTTTTCAGACGAAGAGAAAAGTGAATGTGCCAAAAAATAGCTTACATCGAGAGTTCGTGGGAAAATCGATTATGCTGTGGCGTGGCGCTTGCGCCATCATTCCGTTCCGATCGGCTCGCGTCTCACCCGCTTCTGCTTTAGGCTTCGTTTCCCAATGTGCTTTTCCTACGTTATGATACTTCTTGGGATGCCCATTTACAGTTCAAACTTGGGGCAATTTAGCCGTCCAGTCTATTGCAACTTATGGAATCACCAACGCTGATACAAAGCGAAGATCACGACTTGAGCAGAATTTAATGACGTCACGCAATTTCGTGACCTCTCAATCAGCTGCAAACGGTCGTTGCCTATTAATTAGAGAAATAACTGTCCAATTAAGTGTCAGTCTCGAAAGTTGAAACATGATAGGTGAAGGCAGTAGAAACGATAGGTGTGGGCGCATGGTGAGGGGGAGAGGTAATTGTCACAGCATGGCAGTTCATGAAAGCCTGCAGGACGTGGATAAAAAGGGGGGGGGGGGGTTCGGGTAGGGGCAGGGGACAGGGAAGCAGTCGGTCCTAAAGGTGATGAGGAGGCGTACGCGGGAATGAGTTTATCGATCTTTACTATAGCAATGCGAGGTTGATCACATGATCCAGCTGCGTACAGAGTTCTGGCTTTCTTCTTCGTATTGCAGCGGCCTCCGCAAAACGTAGGAGACGCCTTGTCGTCGCCCGAAATACGACCTTAAATGCAGTTGTCTGGTCGACTGTATGGCCAGTGTCCACTAAGCGCTTGGTGATAGAACTCTTGGGTACGTTATTTTCCGCCCTGAGCACCCACTTCGGCATTTGTTCAGCTGACCGTATTGCCAACTGCCTTTGCATGCGCCCGATTTATTTGCATCCACAACTACATGTAAACTCAAACACAGTTTGAAGTGGCGTGCATAGGCAGAGGGTTTTTTGTCAGTCGAACTGGAATGGTCGTTGTTGTGCTTAGGTACAACAATTTAGCGGCAGGATAAGTTCTTTCAATTGTGCCTCGAAGCCTCCGTCTTATCACGTTGGAGACATTATCACCCTCGAAAGAGAGGAAAATGCTCACCGGCTTTTTTGGTACTGATATTTCAGGAGTTATTTCATGTCTGCGGTGTTGATACTTATCAATGAATTTTGCAGGGTAACCGTTTCTAAGCAGCACATTCTTGAGGAAAGTCCTCTCCTCATCAATCGTAACCGCAGAACAGATTCTAGCGGCTCTATTGAAAAGGCACAACGAAACTAAGAAAGTGCATGTATTGTCCTTTCCACATGGTTTTCCGATAGATGGACTTCTGAATGGAACCATCTGCGCGCCTGTGGATAAGCACGTCTAAGAAAGCCAGTTTGGCATCCTTTTCATGCTCGATCGTAAATTTTATCTTTGCATTTGCCTCCTTCATAGCTTCAAGAAGCAGTTCTCCTTCCTTAGGATTTTCGACTACGACAAAAATGTCATCCACGTATTGTCTATAAAAAGCAGTCTTTTCTATGCTAGGACTGGCCCTAATGGACTGCCCATAGCTACGCCGTCGATCTGTCGATACAGCTGCCCGTTGAACAGGAACTGCACATTCTTAGTGCATAGCTGTAAAAGTTCCCGTAGTTGGTCTGCTTCCAGACATGTTACAACCGCATGCTCACAAATTATGTCAATGGTTTCGTCCAGTGGCACGTTTGTGGACAGACTTTGCACATCAAGTGACATCATGTGCTTATTACATAAACTTTGGTTCTTCAGCTCGTCTACGAAAGAAAAAGTGTCTTTAGTCGTATAAGTAGCCAGGTTTTGTCTGATAAGTTCAATTTGTTGGACCAGCCATTGGGCAAGCTGATGCTGCCGCGAACCTCTCATTGATAGAATTGGCAGTAATGGCACTCAAGTCGTGATATTCGCTTTGTTCAAATTTCTTCCGGGAAAACAATGTTTCAAATCTGATACAGTTTTCTGACTGTCCCTGCGGGAGTTCCCAAGCAATCAACCTAGAATCCACCAGATGACCACGAGGTACGCCTAATAAATAGGGTGGTTTGACAGATTTTTATAGTTCCTTTGAACCAGTTGTCCACAACTCGGCGCCCCCCGCGTAATTCAAACCCACACCAGCAAGGATTTAGTATTGTCGGCAGTTTGGCTGCGAGGCCCCCACCATGAGCCGCTGTCTAGATAATAAAAAACGACAATCGATCTAAAATTATAAGGCAGATAGTCAATTGTTAATAAAAATTTTGCGTCCAAGTAAATATAGGCTTGTGCACAACAAAATGCTGCACTTTGTTTGACTAACAACGCATGCGTGCATTTGCCATTTCTAATGTTTGCAATCGCGCTACTTGAGTGATCATCATTTGTTCATACGTTTTGACATGCACACGTTAAGTCCTATAAAACGTGAAAAAGCGAAGATCATTCCTAACCTTTTTTAAAGGTGGGCTCCTGAATTGCAGCTTACATCCACTACCAGCTCCTAACTTTTACTGTTCTCTATATACAAACAAATACCAGCAAAAGTAATTTCAAGTTGGCAAAGGTAAGAATTCCGGGATAAGAATCAGAGATCATGTTAGCGCTCACTGGAATGAGTTTATGTGTTCGCTGTAGTTTAGGAGGGCTGTACTGGCTTTTAAGTGCAAACTACCGTTATCTATCAGCAATGTGAATTGTTGGCTGCATGCATCGCCGTGGGCTGATCCATGTTCCTCGTTTGCTGCCTGGCCCCTGGATTTTGCTGTACCTGTCGGCCGTGGGCTGATCGCTTTTTCATCGTTCGCTGCCCACGGCCGTGCCTTTAATTCGTTCATACCTTTGTTCACCAAAGTTATAGTTGGTTTTAAGGCAGTGCCGTAGAAGTTCGAACAAATGGTCAAACTTCAGGGGTTTGTCCCCCTCGTTGTAGTGTTCAGATAGAAGTTGTCTCACATCATTACTCCCTAGTTCTTGTGGGATAGGGGTGGAGAGTGAAACAGTATCAATGGAAACCATTGAATCCTCGGGTTCTAACAACAAATGTTGTATTTCGTCAAGAAACTGTTTGGCAAGGTTCACTGTTATTGTTAAGCCTATTGCCAGGAACTTAAGATAAGCAAACATCTATTTTATCGTATGTGCAGGTGCCACGAAAGAAGACGATAGACCTAAGCGGTATGTCTTCTTTTTGCACTTTCGGTTATATGGAAAACAAATTACTGAGCGTGATTGCGCCGTTTTCCTTGAGTTTTGCCAGACTTTTGTTCATTTGGGTAAGCAAATGTTTAATTTCACAGTTTAAACATATCTTATACGAATTTTGGTAGTCAAGTATGTTCTTGAGTTTCTCATAGTAATCAGATTTGTTGAGCACCACTGTGTACCGACCTTTGGCGCCACCTTTGAGTCAGTTTTTCAATTAACAAAGGCCTCAGTGGAAACAAAAGGGTTAATGTGCCATAAAACATGATTGCTGCTTATGCAACACAAAGGGTGTGAAACTCTTGGCCGGCAGAAACAAAACATTAACATGTCAGAAGGAGAAAGGGCATTTGTTATCCGACCTCTCGGATATTTATCTCGTCTTATCATCTTCAGAGAGTGAATACTCTGGTTCCTGGCTCTCGTTATAAGCCACTCCTTTTGTCCGTGGACGAAGTCTGCCAATCCAGTTTGACCAACTCTGCATAACTTGCGTCTCTAGGTGTTAATCGCTGGCCGAACCAGCCACCTGGTTACCGTCCGCGGATGAAAGGAGCAGCATATAATGAGAGCCAGGGGCCAGAGTTTTCACTCTCTGAAGATGGCTAGACAAGAAAACCATTCAAAACGTCAGATAACGAATAAACCTCACCCAGTGTACGCCCTTTCTTCTTCTGACTTACCACCTGGAAATCGAATTTTCGCTGATATTACATTAAAATGCGTTAAAATGGATGAAGACGTAATAATTCTACGGGCTGACAAAGGTCGCTCCACGGTGGTAATCAGAAAAGCTACCAATACGACGCAAACACTACACTTCAACATCAATCACTCCATATCTCACAAATGTATCTGCGTTTCCAAAGTGTTGAAACAGATGGCAGCAAACCAGCTGGCAGTAGAGTTTAACAACAATACCTTCACAAAATCGTCCAAGCTTATGCATACTTCAAATCCTTTATCAAACAACGCACACAGCGAGTGAATATATGACGGCCAAAAAAAGCAACCTGAAGTCTGGAGGGCTATTTCCTACATAAAAGCAGTCTCCGAAACAGTCTCTCGACTGGGAAGAAGAAGACTCGATCACTGGGAAAATATGTTTATTCGAGTCTTCTTCTTTTCAATTGCTTCCTGGGACACGCATGTTCGCTTGTATTGGCAGTATCTCGACTGTGAGAACCCGCTGGATTAGGCATAGCCCATCGACTTCAGGCGACAATATGCTATTGTGTGATGTAACCTAAAGACAGACTGCCTCCTACTAGAACCTTTGCAGTTGTCTACCAGATACATTGCAATGATGGGGACCGCAATTATTCTGGAGAAACAGGGTGAAAACCACAGACCCGTCTGCACGAAAACAAACTAGCGACTCGGAGACTAGATCCAACGTCGCAGCTTGCAGTACACATCACAGAAACTGGCCGCAACTTCGATATTGAAAGAGCAAACATCATAGGCCAAGGAATCTCAAAAGCGGAAAGACTGATGATTGAGGCATGATACTCGGATGCCAACTCCGGTAACAGGCATCTAGATCTTCCGGTGGCCTACAAAGTCCTATGCCATTACGTGAATACCAGAAATAGCAAGATCAAACTGACCTTTACGATTGCATGCTAAGATGACCCCACGACGAACCAGCCGCAAGAGGAGGCAAGATTACCATCATCCTCTACCGCAAAGAAAAAACCCTACACTAACTGTCGTTAACGTATGGAAAATTTCAGAGGCCAGGCAGAGAACGAGGAAAATTGATCATTTTTGGAAGAAGAATTATCAAACACTGGAATTATTACATTATTAGCCGGAGCTTTCAGGCTCCTGCAAGACCACCCTCCACGAGTTGGTACACGCTGCCATATATCAAAGACGTGTCGGAAGCGACCGAGCGTATTACCACGGAAATAGGCGTTAAAATCGCACATCGTCCAAACGCTACAATGCGCAGCCGGGTCATGATAATTAAGGATCAACGAAATCCCAGTGAGCAGTCAGAGGTAGTGTATCGCATACCAAGTCTAAACTGTTCTGTAAATTACACGGGACAGACTGAATGAATGCTGGGCTTGCAGATACACGAACACAAGTCGGCTGTTCCACGGAGGATTGAATCTTCGCAAGTGGTCGCCCTCACCTACGAGACGGGTCACGAGTTCAACTTCGCAGCTGCGAGGATAATTGCCCACACAAGCAGCAAGACGGGCCGGGAACTTTTTGAAGCCTGGGCGTCGGATGACAACACAGTTAACCGATGCATCGAGCTGGCGCCCTCATATGTTGCCCTGCGCAGGTATCTCCAGATCCACGGCACTTATAATCCTGTCCCTCCCTCCCTCCCCCCTCTCCCCTATGACTTATGATTGACCTTTCCCCTATACATTATTGCTTGTTTTCGTTGAAGATTTTATTTCTGTAAATATTTCCACCCACCACGCCGATCTCGCCAACTGGCACATACCGATAAAGTCCACAGTAGCGAGACGACGGCCAAACCACACAATTATTGATTTTCTACCCGTTCAAATTTTAGCTGTTTTTGGACGCCAGAACTAGCAACCTCATTTGCTGCTTGTCCCTCCTCTGATGATATGCTCCTGCAGGAGCCCAAAAGCTCAGGCTTATATTATAATAATTCCAGCGTACACTTATTTTCCTTCTCAAAATATTCACGTTTCTGGGATGCGAACATTCGCCTCAGTTCGTGAAAATTAATCAGCCTACGGTCGACGCGTACAGCCGCAAAGTCACATCACTGAAAGGTTACGGCGGCTTACGCTTTGAGCGCCGGCCAAGCTCTCCAAAACTTTAAAGGAAACATTAACTCATTCCAGTGAGCAGTATGAGCCCCGTAACGCAAGAAATCCCGCAGGAAAAGTTCGAGAACTCTGCTAATTGTCGAATACTCGCATAAATAAGTCTAGTTAATGGGTTCGAATAGTTACAGTGGGGTTAAAGTCTGAATTCAGCCATCTGATGTAGTAATATAGGGGACCAGCAGCTCTAGGAAAATTATGAGGATGAAGGGGCTATATGCGATATTTAACCATTACTGGTGGCATTTCGACCGTCGATTTCGACGATATCCATCAGGAGTCTAAGCTATCCGAAGAAAGACGCGGTGACTGGCACTGGATAATAGTGAAAGTTAACTCGCATATTATCAACTTCATAGAATTTTACGATGTGCCACTAACCACACACGAAGTTAGTGATAAATCAGCTGTCATATCAGCTTCTGGTACTCACGCCTGTCAACGGGAAGATAAATTTCCTGTGACCTACCTGTTTTTTTTTTCAATTTAAGATGACTTTTAGGGATAACTTTAGGGTTTTTTGTTAGGTCCAGTCAGTTATTCATCACCAGTGGGTGGACAGCACTGAGTCTGCCCTCCAGAGACGTATTCTGTGGGCACCTTCGGTAAGACGCCATATTCTTCCCCTTCTTGGGTGGGCATGTCTCGAGAAGAAGCAGGTGTGGTTGCTGAGGCAAGGATTTTATTCAGCTGACGTTTTGAAATTCATCGTGGATCCATCATCAAAGACAATAGTAGAAACGGGTAATTCATACGCTGGGAGATACGTTATTTATAGAATACAATCGCTATGCTAATGCATACCAATGACAATCAAAGGTTCCCCCCTAGCCAGGATATTTGCCCTTTTTGTGAGCTAATTGCTTGATAGCCGGAGTGCGGGTCGTGACCTGGTGAACTGCCATTAGCTGTACTGGATGTGAGTTTGATGATTGTTTGGCCATCTGGCTCCTGCCTCTGGCGTTAGACGACGTGTTGGCCTGTGCGTTCTCGAGTGGCGAATTGCTTTGCTTAGCCTGAACTATGGCAGCGAAAACGGGTTGTGGAAGTCGGTGCACTTGTTTTTAGACCCGCTTCTCATAGATAATTATTCAAAGAAGACCCGGTGTTAGGGGACGCGAGCGGCGATGCATTCAGAGCCTACGGCCGGAAGATAATTGTTTCGGCCGAACTAAATCTCAGCAATGAACCATGACACCTGTAACTCGCGACCCACATGACTATCACCTCTCGGAAGAATGTCGGCCTCATTAAATTTGAATGTGTGGTCGGGTGTTATGTCCCCGGGCGAATACGTAGAAAGAAGGCAAAGAGCCGGTTCTGGTGGCAAGGACTTTATTCAGGACAGCACACAGACAATGGATCGTTGGTTTGTCCACTACAGCCAATTTATAAGGCTTTGGTCCTCCTAGAATTCTCCTTGCCTATAACATGCGACGGGGGTTCTGGTCTGCACGCTGATTCCTGGTTTCCCATGCGGCGGCCCTGGGAAACGTTTCTAGAATATTTTGCACCGCACGTGCGCACGATCGTCACGTGTGCTCAAGGCGATAGCGTATGCAGCCGGTCTGCAGGCTTCCGGCCGTAGGCCCTGAGGGCATCGCCGCTCGCGTCCCCGTAACACCGGGTCTTCTTTGAATGGAAGAAGGTGAGAACTTCTCTGGCACCAGGAGTGTATTTGTCCGAGGTTTCGAACCCTCCCGCGAGCTCATTGTCAAGGTATGAAAAAACGTACAGCTCTCAGTGTGATTAAGTTGGTTCTGCCGGTTCGATCTTCTTTGAATACTGATTTATGGGACCAGGGTCTAAGAACAAGTGCAACGTCCTGCACAACCCGTTTTCGCTGCCGAAGTTCAGGCTGACCAAAGCAATTCGCCACTCGGGAACGCACAGGCCAATGCGTCGTCTAACGCCAGCGGCAGGAGTCAGATGGACAAGCAATCATCAAAGTCACGTCCAGCACGGCTAATGGAAGTTCACCAAGTCACGACCCGCTCTCCAGCCATCAAGCGGGCAAATAGCATCGCTAAGGGGAACCATTAATTGTCATTAGTATGCAGTAGCATAGCGATAATGGAGCACCCTGTGTATGAATTACCCTTTTCTACTATCGTCTCTGATGATTGACCCGTGAGGGAATCTGAACAGCCAGTGAATAAAGTCCTTGCCCAAGCGATCGAAGCTGCTTCCTCTTAACTACTTTTATACTCTCATTTACGCTTGTATTGCAAAACACCATGGGTTTTTTATGACGTTTTGTCGAGCATGTAAAGTCGATTGGTCAGTTCCAGAAATAGGAGCGTTTTTCAATACGTATCACCTTAAAGAAGGTGATGAGCCAATACTAAAAACAGAAGAAACATATATACAAGGAAACTACATCAGCTGGTCCCTGCAGTTGACGAGAAATAGAACTAGGTTCGATAGTGGGCAGATAGAACCGCAAGTATCCGTACGCCAGCCACCAAAAATTTAATTTATGCTGAAAAGAGAAATTAAAAGCCAGAATCTGGCGAGATTGCCAGCTAAAGAAAATAGGCTTTATCTGAAAGACTAGTTAGTCGATGGATGACTCGAATTTTTACACATACCATCGTTGCTCCCAAATAAAGTGTATACTGCTAGGCAAACCTGCTTCATTTCCGGAAGACGAAAACAAGATGTCCTTCATTTCTATTTACATTCTCGCTTAGTTCTCTGAAGTAGGTTAAAATTGAGGACAAAACCAAGAGTAGTTCGAAAGTACAAAAATGTTTGTTAGTGAAACACAAAGTTTTAATAATTCAATTCGTGCGTGAATGGCAGATCTAAAGCACGTTGTGAAAGCAAATAAAGCCTTCTAGCTAGTCCAACGCGGGCTGCAAATTTGTTTTAAGTTCACGCCATGGCATTAAGTTGCCATAACGGGCACATCAGGAATGCAGATGACCTACCGCAAAAAAGGATCTCGTGCATAGTCCAAAAGTAGTTTGTCTCCAGGGTAATTATCTGACTACCTCCATACTACTTGTTTGCCTCCCCGATCCCACCTCGATTTATCATCTTATTTCACCTTTCTCCCTATGTCTCACTAAAAATCCTCTGAAACGGCCACTCCAAAATTAATCATCAATCGCAGCTTCATTCAACTTTTCCGCCTACCTTACCGAATTTCGTCTAAAAGTATCTTGTCATGAATCGGACAAACAGTTAACCGCGTAAGATCGGTTAAGTTTTTTTATAAATTAAAAGGTATTTTTATATCAAACCCCCTACTACCGGGGTGTACAACTTTAGTCTTTTACTAATTAGGTCCCCATTAATGATTACTTCCGCAACTTCGTTTTGAAGCCAAAAGACAGCTTTTTGGAAAGAATAAATTTTCGAAGCTTCTGGCGTACGTTCTGCATCAAACAGACAGTACAACCTTAAAAATTGTGAGCGAGTCTTAAATATTTGACAGGCGGCATTTAAAACTCCGGGGTAATTGCGAGTTTGAACGGCGAAGCACTTACCACTGCAGAAGAATCAGGAGAATGTGATTAATGGAAACTGACCTGGTCCGACCAACACTAAAATAGAGTCAAATTCTCTAGAGGAGGAATTTTAACTCAAATATTTTAGCCCAATCCTGCTGCTTAAGCTGATGTTAATGTCTACTTCAATTACCCATTAGACTACTAGGTCAAGTAAACGAGCATGAAACAGAAAATTGGCACTCATAAGTGAGGCTCGCTCAAATACCTGTCTTTGGAATTCCCTTCACACATTAGTTCGTTTTACTTTTGGGTGTATACTTCCTATTGCTGCCTGAAGTCTCCCGTTACAATCACTGAGCTAAATCACGTGTCAATATTAACAATTAAATCCTCCCAGTAAACAAATAAACAAGAAAAAATGTTTTTTAGGCTACAAGGAGGGTTCAAAATTAATTAAGAACGATTATTTCTACACGAAGAAATCTTTTTTTCCGAATTTTGCTGTTCTTCCTGCTCACTTCTACAACCTACCAAGCGGGAGACGCGTTGGACTAACACGCGGACCAAATAAGAGTATAGCACACGCTTATAGGCCTGTGCGGAATACTTACTTACTCACTTCTACTTGTAACGGCTGTGATAATGCGTGATCTAGCCGGCCTCGATGATGTCACTGACGGTACCTCTCCATGAGTGACGATTGACGGTAGCGGATCTGGAGACCTCGACCCAGTCTTTTCTCCAGCCCCGGAGACCGAAAACCGAAGGTCCAAGAACCACTTCCATGTCCTGACGGACTGAGTCGAGCCAGGTTTTGAGTTAACCCCTTCTTCGACGTTGCCAAATAGGTAATGGTTTTAAGTCGAGGGCAGTAGCACTGAGCTCTTCAGGTTGACGACGAAGAACGTATCCAAACCAACTCAGTCATCTTCCCCGAATGGCTCGGGCTATCCTTGTGTGGAATCCACGCATCCATCAACAAATGGCACACATAGGCCTAGGTGCAGTTTCGCACAATGTCAGTTGACCGCGCTAATTGCCATCATAAGATTGATTTCCTGCTCGCACAGTGGACTGGTGCCTGGGAGAGGGAAGAGACAGTGATGCCTATTCTGCGGACTCCGTTCTCAAGGCACTTCGTTGCCCTTCCCCGGTAAGAAAGAAATGGCGCACATTTAAACTGTCAAATGGCAGCATAAATCATCGCTTGGAAGGTTGTCAACTGGCGAACTAACCCTTTTTTTTTATCGAGATAGGCATTCAGACTACAATGGTTGCTCTTATGTCTTGCCTTATAGGTCAGTCCTGCCCACTTAGGGTCGAAGGCGCTCCCCGAATTAGTCAAAAGTGGCACGCGCAGATGAATCATTCAGCTCTGTCACACAATGTGCTTAACCTGGCTACCGGCGTTCTTGGCAGGTGGAGAAGGGAGGAGATAGTGCGGTAGATGCAATGCAATTGTTCTGCAAATATTATAAGGAACACACGTAAGTCTTGCAAGCAGCATGCTGTGCGGAGTTTTGTGCACAACGATGTTCTCGACGGTCGTACAGCCTGGTCGCTTCTGCGATTACGCGAAAAAAGGTCCATCGGTTGCCCTGGGCACTGATTGGTTTAGGCTGGGTGTATTAATTATGCCTTAAGGGAACTAATTCTTCCTTCGTTTATATGCTTTTGTTCTGTCAATAAGAGCATGAAGAAACGGTCAAAATTCGTAAAGTTGCGCACACGCAGATCAATATTATTTCTGTAGGATTGCATTTAGCGGAACTGAAAGTTAACGAAGAGGGGATTTGTTGGCTTCAGATGTCTTAGGCACTTCTATGTACTTATTGTATCGCGCGTGACTGACCGAAATACGACGACCGAGAATACCGAATGATGAAGTTTTTATTAACTTTGGTTCAATGAGCTAATAACTCCCTATCATACAGAACGCATCTAGAGATGCCTTGCACAGGGTATCGGAAATGCCTATGATGCTGGTACCCATCGATGTTGAAGATTATAGTTATGCAAAGAAGAGAAAGACGTACTCTGAAAAGATAGTTTTATTCTGAGATTTCGGCTTCACATGGGAAGCCATCGTCAGAGTAAATGAGAAAAAAGTAAGCATTAGCTACGCCTAAATGGGGTATGTAGATGGAGGTGGCAATTATTGATTGGTGCCTGTCCACGCCACGTCCATTCTCATGCTATCGTATCGTGTCTCGTACGCGCGTCACTAAAGTAACAGCGTGTGATCTTGACGTGGCAGCCTGCATGCTTGTAGAGGAACTGGACCCTGGTTTCTGGTCACGGGCATGGATTGCAAAATAACAAGGCAGTATGTCCACAAACCTGCTCATGGGGTTAGGATCTGACACTCAGGCCTCCAGCATTTCACGTCCCGTCTTATTACAGGCTCGCGCCATTAGCCGTGTGTTAGGGAAGTCGAATTCATGGCCTTCTTCCAGAGTGTGGGTAGCGGTCTGGAAGAGTGGGTCGCCTCTCCGTAGAAGACACGATACGATAGCGTGAGAATGGACGTGGTGTGGACAGAGATTAATCAATAATTGCCACCTCCCCCCTACAAACCCCATTTATGCGTAGAATGCCTTTCCATGAAATTACATTTCTTGGGATGCCTGCCTTTCGATTTATACGAAAAAATGCTTGCTGTTTTCTCATTTACTCTGACGATGGCTTCTCGTGTGGAGCCGTAATCTCAGAATAAAACTATCGTTCCAGAGATCGCGTCTTCCTTTTCTTTACAACAAGAACCTGGGGCACACATATTCGCTCCTATTCATTATACTTCCTTTTTCAATCTACCTGCATATATACATGGTAACACCTGTCTGCCGCTAGGGTTTGACCGAATTCAACTGAGTGATTGGTTGCCCGTTCTTTGTCGCGGAAGTACGCTGATAATAAAGTGCACTTATTCATGTATGAATAAAAGCACAAACTGCCAAATATTTGTGACTTGTTAATATAGACAAAATAAAGGCAAGACATCCAAAAATTAAGGAGATATGAAAACATAATACTATAGCATATTCTGATTTTGTCATGCGATAAACGACTAACACAGCAAAATTTAGGTTTCTGTTTAATTAAGACCAGTGGAAAGCTTAAAAGGAGTTTAAGGAATAAAGCCAACAGCCTTCAAAACATAGACCAATCAGGTAAGAGAAGCAAACGAATGCATCTTCATTTGTCTGTCGGTGATTTAAACAAGCCCATCTCCAAAGACGCTGTTTATCAAAATTTTCCTTCCGGCCCACAATGACCTTTTCATGTCGCAGGGAAATGCTTGCGTGCAGCTGTTGAAGTGGCTACTTGAATAAGGAGACGTCCTTTTAGGAAGCAATTAAAATTCACTTAGAACGATAAATTAAGATTTTGTGCAGAGACAATCTTAGTAAAAGCTGCTTATGCACAGTCTTCATTGGTTTTGGACATTCAGCAATTATTGCACATTCTGGGACTGAAATCAACCTATTCATAAACGTTTGTGAGCATTATCTCTATCGAGACATTATGCTGATTATTGCATTCATCGAGGATAGTTGTGGAATAAATGACAGCGTAATGTTTGGATATATTATTTATTCAAAACTCCTAGTTGAAAATTGAACGTCAGAAGAAAACGTGCAAATCTTATCAGGAGGCTAAGAAACTGGACCCCCTAATTAGTTAATTGGCCAGATAATTTGCTATTTATGAACATGCCAACAAGAATTCCTACTACATGGCTTTTCACTTTTCAAAGATACTTCCCGGAAATAGATTTCTTAGACCAACGTTTTAATTTGTGTACTGGTATAAAACGTGCCACATTTTACACAGGCCAATTTCTTTCATGATCAGCTTACAAACATATTCTGATTTCACGTTTACAAACTAGAAATAAGTGCATAACCAGAACTGTAGAAGCATTCCTTGAATATACTTAAATACACATTTGCAGCTCAGTTAAGGAGTTTTATTCGTACCAACACCGAACTCGTCACGTGAAACGCTCGTTTTGCGAAATGCAGCCAAGAAAATTTCACCAATTCATAGATTGGCTGCGGGCTACCGAAGACTGGCGTCCTGGGAGCAAGACTCAACAGCTGATACAGGCAAGCACATGCTCTGACAATCTGCTAGCTGAGCGGTAGCTTGTCAATCGAATAAACATATATGCGACTGGCTCGCTGGTTATCGACAATGGTTGTACGTGGAGGTGCTCGTCACCCGAGGCTGCACTGTACTGGAAAACTCTTGACTTACTGACAGAGAAATTATTTTTACTGACCAACTTTCAGTCCTGCAAAACGCAACATGCACATAAGTACTATGATTGAAGGACATAAAACAATGCTTTACTGCAGAAGTAAAGTTAGGTAGAAACAAGAAGAACTGGAATGGTCATTGCTGGCTTAACCATACCTCAGCCCATATTGAAGGCATCTAAGCTTCAAACATCGTTCTACGATTCAGACACAGGCTTGCTCTCTTGTTAGGTACACTCGAGTGGAAAAGGCTTTCAGAGATCGGATTACAAGACCTGCTTGTTCTCTGAGCACTTATCAACGAATATCTGCTCGTTTGGTTGTCTATTAGGACTCAAACTGGAACTCTTGAATTAAGTCGTGTGACAACCAGAAACATATTCAAGCCGTAATGGGATACCTTAATCCGATCACTGAACGTCGCGTGGGAGGGTGGGATAATACGTGTGATTAGCTGGTTAAGCAGGCCTGGAATACAGTGACAGGAGTGACTGGTGAAGAAGAGAATGACTGACGGTAGCAGTCAAGTGATCAAGATAGTGGCCAAGCCCGTTTGAGAGAAAACATGCAGTATTCTCCTCTGAACGACTGCTGTCCTCACAACAATCAGGAATAATTGACCGTGCGATTCTATATGGCAGTCGGTAGACTACCGCAAACCTTCTATTAGACTCCATCTGATGTTAAGTGTTCGTCTGATGGCCCAAGAGGAAAGTTGAAAGGGCCTTGCAGTGGCCTTTTACCCACTGCATTGACAGACGCATTTTTAAGTCGTTCGTAAATATGCAGTTTTCAAGAAGTCATGTTTGGCGAACGTACGTTTTTGAATTTTTATCATCAGGCAATTATGATAGTATGACAGTTTAACCATCTACTTTGAATACGGCCAAATAGGTTGGTGCAGGGGTGATGATATGCGAATGAATTAGTTTTAAGTGATAGAAGGCTTGCGTGGCATCTACCGCACTCTCTCCTCCGTCACCAACCCGAGGCCGGTGTCAAGACACAGTCAAGAGGACGCAGGTGGCGAGCCCGGCCGAAGGCCCCCCCGATTTGTGTCACCAACCCCCCCCCCCGACCCTAGTTAGTTATCGGCGTGCAACCCGAATAACTCCTTCCTACCCCTGTGTTGGTCCAGCACACCTATCCTGCGGCCTGTTTCGGGGGCCATTAAGGAAGAATAGAACGACGAATGGTTAAGCATCCAATAGACAGAAGTAAAGGGGAGACGGGTGACGGTGTCGGAGCTCAATGGTTCAAACTCTATTTGCAGCCAGGGCATCGGGGGGGAGGGGGGAGAACAGGCGTCCGATAATTAGTTCATGTCGTTGTAACGTGCGAAATGGGAGGTGTGAAAACGCAGGCTGACGCAAATCTGACCCCTGAACAATTTCCCCATTACTCAGTGTTTGTTGGATGCGTTAAATTGATCCCTCTACCCTGATTTTATGTGGCCACATATGCGGCTTGTTTTACTATTGTATAATGTTTTATAGACAGCGGTTTCTGCTACCGTTTTATGCTAATGTCTCTGATGATATATCCGCGATGGATGTCGAAACGTCAGGCGAATAAAAGTGCCGTCAAAGCGATCAAGTCGTCTCCTTCTCATAAAGCAGTCAACTATTCGATGCATGTAGAGAAGGTTTGGAACGTCTACCTACACTTGCCCCGACAAAAAGGTCCTGAGTAATTGCAGAATCAGCACTAACTGCTATCAATAAAAATGGCCTAACAAAACTCTTAACTGCCTGTGTTTCATTAATTTGCTTCAGGCCTCTTCTACGTGTGACCGAACCCTTTAAGGTTTACCAACCTTTTGAAATGCGCTTTTTACTAAGAGAATATTGCAGTTAGGCCGCTCGAGCGGCTTTTGCATTACTTTCTTACTAACCACCTGAAAAGTCACGCGCAGCGAAATGCCAGCTTACGGAGTACGCTTTTACACTGATATGTAGACGCTTTTAAATTTAAATACATTTCACAAAAATTGTAAGACTCTCCCTAGGCTGGTGAAGTTTCTGCACCAGTATCGTTAACTTCCGACTGCTGATCCCACTAGAAAATCGGACTTGCTAACTGAAAAGAAAGGACGAGAGGCCAATTTAGAAGTTTGTTACGAAAAACGATCATAATATCTTCTAATATTATCTTTTTACTTGCTCCTTTACACCATTAACAATAATTTGACATCAGTTTACTATCTAAATATAACAATCGCATATGAGTCTAAGTACACTCTACTTAATTTGAATAGTTATGGCATTTAGCGTTCAATAATGAACGTGCTTGATTGTATTTTGTTTCGCCACATCGATAATTACTAGGCATAATGAAATTTTATTATTGTGTATCCACGACATGCTATAAATTTTTCGTGTCACTAATCACAAATACGGAAAAAAGGTGTGGAATTGACGCTAAAGAATGCATTTGCAATTATTCTCAGCATTTATAAGCTTACGTTCTGGCGCAATGTTAACGCTTGAACCGGGACCAACAATAAGCCAGTATAAATTGTTCACTGAAACCCAAAAGGCGAAAGGTCGCTGATGCGGTTTACAAAAAAATTAGGAAAAACATTTGAACAAAGGCATTTGAACAAAGGCATTTGAACATAAAGAGCAAAGGGCCACCGACAGCCCGCCTTTAACTAGAAAATAAATAACATTTTTGAGAACTACATTTATTAACTTGAGTACAGGCCCTTGCTCTAGGTGTGTCTTATTATAAGATAAGCATGCGAAAATTAGCCAGCTTGTCATGCGCAAAAATAAATTTCCAAGATATCCCACTGCATCAACGGCAACCATCAACCTCTTTTGATGGTTGATAGTTTTTGTGGCTGTCAGTTTTAGACAGCAGCCAGCCTGGCAAATGATAAAAAACATAATCAACAGCACGTTTTTTCGGTATTATGAAGGATTTCTTCAGCTACAGTGGCAACAGCAGACGCCGCATGGATATTACCGTAATGCACAATTATGTCCACGTTTAGTACTCTAAGGAGATATGCAAAAGATATCACCTGCAACTGTAGTCTAAATTTTAGACAACAGGCAGGCTCGCCACATGTGGTCAGCAATACATTTATATTTCCGCCAACAACGCGAATCTTCATCCGATCGAAAGCGTTTTCGCAATTCGTAAAATAAGGTTGTCAAAAACACAGAAACCTGTTTCCATGGAGGAAAGAACTATAGTACTTGCTTTTATATTATATCAAGCAAATCGCTGTACAGACAACGTGGCGTATCTACAAACTTTGTGCTGTTTTAGAACAGCCACAAATGGAGAAAATTTTAAGATTATACACAACTTTTTATATTTTCCCTGTTTTAGTCTGCTCCTTTCATTAGGCAACCTTAAAGCTTGTGTTATCATAGACAGTTCCTTAAATTTGGACTTTTCGGCGAAAATAAATTACTTTTTTTGTGTTCTTTAACTATAAAAGGAAATTGTGCCTCCTGGTTCTAGGGACGTCGTTTCTTAGAGAGTTAAGACTTCGGCAGCGCAGCGTGGGGAATTTTATTAAACAAGAAGTTTCTTGTGAAATTCATGAAATCTTTTATTTAAGAAAATCCATTGTAGATAAAATGCCCCTCACGTCCGGTTGCTACCACGTACCAGAGAGAGTTTGAGTCCCACAAACTGCAGCACAGATTTTACACAGTAAACGAGCTATCTGCTAGCTTCAGCATAAAACGTGCAGCATGTGAGCTTAGCCGTCCATTAGGGTCATTTGAATAACACAATCTGTCAGATGCGTTACATGACTGCTTTTGACCGCATTTTTCGCGAACGCAAAATTGGGTAATATCTTAATATGGTCCCAGATCAGCACGCGAAGCCCCATCCTTCTGTCATATACAACCGGGAACATAAACAGCATAAAGTCTGGGAAAGACAATAAACATAAAAATTGAAGTTTAAAAAACTAGAAAAAAACAGGACCAGTTGTTTCAATAAGCAAGGAAAATAAGCTGGGAAGTAGATATATTAAAAATAAAGAAATGAAACTAGAATCAACTAACTCGAGAACGTAAAGTAAAATAAACCAACTTTAATTAAAAATAATAAAGAACTTAAACAAAAATAGTAAACATATTAAGAAACCGATAACGAAAGTGAAAAATGAACTTAAATAAAATAACTTTAATAAACCAAATAAAACAAACTGACGTTAATTCATTGCGCATGAAAATTGAAGGTGTGCGCGCCGCTTCTAGCCGCGAACATTACTAATATAACTCCGTAACGGTAAGTTCGACCTTAGCAAAATTGAAATTGGCGACCGCCTTTTCACCAATTTCTTTTCAGGACTACCAAGAAACACAATAAACTCTAAAGTATAAGCAAGTAAAAATGTCCAAATTTATGTAACCAAATAAACTAGAAGTAAAGAAGTCGCCACAGGCCATGCAATTTTCATAACACTGCATAAGTTTGATCATTACAGGAATACCAATGTGAATTTATTTAGGAAGATTAAGAAATAATAATTAACTGCATCAGGCATATAAGGTATTTAAAGGAACCATATGAATTACTACGTGTTTGCAAAAAAGATTTTTCTCGATAATCCCGTGATTTTGGAGACGTAAAAAAGAGCTATAAATTAGAACAATAAATTTAGATATTGGGTTAAATTTTAAACTTGAAGCAACCACTTTCGATAAATAAAAAGAAATTTTCTTTAGTCAACACAGTCTTTTAACTGAAGTCTTACTGGATAAGTATTTATTGAATGTCATCAACAAAAGTGCGTCATAATTGTTCTTGTTTTTGCTGTCTTCCTTGATAAACTTATAAATTCTGCATTTGTTCGACATTTACACCAACATATTTTCAATAAGATAGATAAAAAGAGTATTTGCCGAAATAAAGTGTTTTCCGACATTAGTTGTAATGAAGATGGCAACGTTTTTGCTATACAGAAATGCCTCAAAACAGCAAAACACATTGTCGATTGCAAATCTTGTCCATACTGGGGTTGTGAAGATACGATTCCTAAGATTAATATAATGTTTCCTTAAAGTGTTACCTCTTAGAAATTGCTTTGACTAGATATTCGGCTGACGAACTTCTGCGTATATAAGTTTTCTACAACGTAATGTCACAATGAAATTTGATACTTTTGAGAATTGATTCCTAAAGATAAACGATTCAATTTGACTGGAGAGGAAAGAACTTTCTTTTCCCTTTATAATGGATTACCCTCCGCATGATTCGATTGATTCCACATTCAGTTATAAACTGGCGAATTCATAAAAACTGGCCATAAACATTGCCATTTTTTGAATAAATTCTTATTCTTTTATTTAATTAGTTTCTAAATAAAGGAAAAATGAAACGTAAAGTATACAAAAAACTATATTTCTTCACGAAATTTATCCAATAAGGGCGTAAATAAGCGAGAACATGTTAGACATTTAGTTTTTATCGAAGGAAATTAGAGGTTTATTGGTGCATCCAAACAATTTCTTTTCTGTTATTGAATTTTGTGCAAAAATACTTCACAGAATAGCTAAACATAATTTTGAAAATAGAAACCGTCAATGTTAGTGCAAGTAAATGTGTTCTCTTTAACTTGGCTTCACTTCAATCTGAACAATTTTGGATAAGTTTTCCCAGTTTTGGAAGGGATATTTACAATACCTATTTTGCTTATTTTGCAGTTCCTTCCTAGTATCATCCACTTTAAAGTGTAGTTTGGTTCTCTCTTTCGTAATAGCATAGACAATTCCTTCCATATGAGACTACTACCAATTTCCCTAAAACAAATGGTTATTTTTCCTAATAAACCTAACTAAAATGATGATTAAACTTAGTTAAAGGTTTACGCAGCATGCAGTAAACTGAATGAATCAAAATAGTATTACTAAATATACGCTGTATCACCAGATCAACTTTCAGTATGAACGCTGCATGGTCATTGGTGACTACTGTAGTTAAGAAATATAAGTAAATTTCTATGTTTATTAATGGTGCCCTATTTTTTCGCGAAAAGATTAAATGATTTAAAAAACTTCTGGGAACGAAAGGAAAGTTCCACGCAAAGTTGTATCCCGGTTCGTAATCAAATTGTCCGCAGATGGCTTAACTGCATACTAAGGGAGCCACTTCTCCCGGTGTGTTCTATCTTTTAAGATCACATAGTGACATCATTGACTCGGTATATTAATGAAATCTTCGTAATTATCTATATGCATGAGGAGGGGTCACTTCAAAAATACGTTTCGGGAACAAACAGGGAAGTGAGGAATAAAGGATGACCAGATGATTTCCCTTGGTTTCCTCAGCTGCTGCAAATCTGCGGACGACCACAAGGCAAAGAGATGGAGGACCACATGTGCCACACATGTTCCAGTGGCAACTGCCTCGTTGTTTAGTTGTCCCAATTGTGAAAACATCGCGGCCTCGGCGGGAGTCTAACTCACACAGCAGGGGAGGCTTTTGCGCAGCCAAAGCTCTGCCTTTCAGCTACGACGCTCTCCATGCGCCATGGATTTAATCACATTTGAGTCGATTTTACCCGCCCAAATTACTGCTTTTATAGAATTCACCATTGCAGAACAGCTAACTGCCGGCCCAGGATTTTTTCAGCAAGCAGCTTGAATACATGTCGCCGCGGGCGGTAAAAGAAGTTTGATAACCTTCACCAAGAATGACTACTCATAAGGCACAAAGACGATGCTAAGGCTAAATTGCACTCAAACCATATAACGCCAAGGCTTTGACGCAAAAAAACAGCTTGGAAGACGCCATCTCTATTTCCACATATATAAAGCAAACTGAGCTCCCCAGTTTTAAACGGAAAGTTCTTTACTCGTGGTAAGGCAAGCGTGCGGGCCGAATCGAACGGCTGCTCCTTGTGTGATCGGCAGTTAGGCATTGTTACTGAATAAGTTTTAACCCTGTTCATCCGATTTCGTTACGCCTTCAAGTTTGATAAAAGCGAAATACCCGCAAACATCATCAACAGGGTATGAGGTTGTTAATAAATAGCAGATGATTAAAAGCGCGAATTTCCATTTTCAAGAGAAGGCCTAGTTCTAACAAACAATTCCCATGAAAACTGCAAACAACAAACCACTGTCATGCTAATTACAGTATAAAATCAACCCGAGTTTATCTCTGCCATTTATATAATCGGTAACAGTAGTTTAAGTGGTGCACCTAATCTATCCCTAGTCCCAGCACTTTGCCTTACGGAGACGGTGGCTTAAGGGGGCTTTGGGTGAGAAATCAAGGAGGGCAGTGGAATATAATTTAATAACTGCTATATTCATTTTTATTAACTTGTATCTATACATTTTGTTGGCATAATTTGTGTGCGTCTACTAAGGCTTACAAAGTCCTTTAACTCCTTCCAAGGTAACAGGAAATACATGAGCTGAAAGTGATGACCAGGATGCCATTTGCGTCCCAGTTTTGTGTTTTCGTAAACAACTCCTCCCAATACAATTCACAGGACGCACTTCTTCCACGTCGATATCGCGCTTTGGACGATCGTAAAGACAGGTTGAGCCTCCGGTCTGCCAATTCACATCGCCAGAAACAGTATGTTACTAAAGATAACATTTCATCCGTCTGAACATGTAAAAGCATTTTCAATCACCACGCTCCACTATACTTTTGGAAAGGAACTGGAAACCCTGTCTGTCCTTCTTATCAAGCTTGCTTTTGGCCAGAAGCCATCTGCACAAAACAAAAGGAACCGCACCGCATAATGAATGCTACAATTCAATCATTCCCTTTGTGGATATAATAATTGTGAGGTTAAAATTGATATTTGCTCGTATTCAGGAAACGGAAAACAAAGGCAACTGTAATAAAAGTATGTAGGAAAACAGGTTTAACGGTCGGAAAAAATATAATTACTTTTGGGAAGTTAACAGTAAACGAATAAGTACGTGATACTAGCTTATTGGAATAAAAAAAACCAATGCAAAATGAGAGTTCACTTCAAAATGATGGAACATAGTATCTGCAAGCGGGTAGAAAAATGAAAACACTGGGCATTGATAAGATAGTTGGAGCAAATTTATTGCAACACACAGTGAACAATTAATTAAGCGAGAACACAGAAAAGACAACACCGTCAAAGCCGATTCTCGCACTGGCTGCTTCGTTAAACATAATTGAGGTTGACAGTATTGATAGCTAATAGAAGCGAACATGCGAGTCCCAGGAAGTAATTGAAATGTACAGGGTGTCCCACAAAAAACCCCTAAATTTATGGTAATGTTTATACTGCTATAAAAATAAAAATTATTGATTACAATTATAACTTACAACTTTATTGTGTAATTAACAAACTGCTACCTAATAACAAGTTACAGATACCGCTCAAAATGCTGTCCATTAACTGCAGAACAGTGACGTAAGCGATCCATCCAGCTCTGAGCTGCTCGACGAATGACATCAAGAGGGATGTTGTTTCATGTGTCCATCAACACATGTTTTATTGACTCAATATCAGTGATTCCTATTCTTCGTCTCTGAACCTCCTGTAAGAGTACACTCCAAATGCAAAAGTCCATTGCATTCAGGTCAGGGCTCTTGGATGGCCATTGCTGGGGTGTGATGAAATCTGGAGTGTTAACTCGGAGCCAGGCGACAGTGTCATTGGCAGTGTGTGGCTTTGCACCATCTTTCTGCCACGTCCAGGGTTCTCCCTGCATTACTTGATTAATATCTGTAAACATCTGTGGGCACATCTCCTCTGTAAACAACTTGATTTACAGTTTTTTTCATTCTCCGACTCGGTGCAACACCTTCCTGCCCAGCAGCATCTCCTTCAATAAAATAGAGGTCTGTTTTGCCTTGCCAGGAAACAGCACCATAGCACATGATATATTTTTGCTGCTTGTCTATCTCCACCAGCAAATCTTCATCAGAAATATCAGTTTTGACTTCCACTGCACGATATATGCGTTCATTTTGCCTATTCAGTGGTGCAGACAAGCAGAATGATGATTCATCTGAGAACCACACTTGTTTCCATTTTTATTCTTCACTGAAGCGCTGAAGCATGGCATCACACTTTGTCTTTCGAGCTTGCTGGTGTGCTTCAGTTAAAACATGGCATTGAATACGTCGAAAACATTTTAAATTGGATTTTGCCATTGTTCTGTGCACATACCCTTTTGACAATCCCAGTTCTTTACAAATTGCACGTTGACTTGAATGTCTTCTGTGATGATCTGGTGGAGTTACGGCAAGTTCCAAGACTGCTCGCCTTGTTGGGGAATCGTGCCTGCAAGAAGTGCCACTACCAGGCTTACGCACCTTTGCTACAGGTGATCCACCTTGTTTGAATGCAGCCGCGACACCTCTAAACTGATCAGTTGTAATGGCACCAAAAAATTTAGGCAAAATGTTCCGACATTTCTGCAACCCCCATGTTAGATGTTCTTTCCGGAATAGGACGATGACCTCGCGCTGGAAATTGCTTAGCTGTGGCATGGGTCTACACGTCTTTCCAGAAGATTCCTGGCATATGGTGCGCAGGTGGGCATTTTAGAACCTTCTCCTCTGCGACCACCACCCACGTTGTGTGGGTGCTCCTCACCACTGAGCGGAAAATGGCGTGGGCGACATAAATGCAGGTGCGAACCAACGGGGGCGGCATCACTTCGGATGTGGCCCAGGTGTTCTGTTTTCCGCCATCGATCGTGACGTCATGGACAGTCCGGCCGCCGTAACAATCACAAACTTAGGGGTTTTGTGGGGCACCCTGTAGAAGACGACTCGATCACTGGGACAATATTTTGACGTTTCGAAATCCATCGCGGATTCATCATCAGAGACACACTCACAGAACAGAAGCAGTAACAGTTTGTGTGTGCACAGGGTTCCGCCGTAAAATTTAAACGTACAGAAAAAAATCGATAAATGCCCTGAGTGTGCATTGATTCGTTGTGTCAGCCATGACCATTTGCCCTTGAGGTGTTGGCATAAGATAGTGTAGTGGCCCGTCTGTTCTCCGAACGCCAATTTGTTTTGGACAAATTTTGTCTCAGCGCCGAATATGGACTGGGCAAATCGTTTCACTTTTTGATAGATTGGGAACCCATGAACCATGACCCAAGTACTTCTCAGCTCACTCTATTGTCACCTCTTGCGAGAAATTCGGCCTCATAAAATTTGAAGGTGTGGCCGGGTTTCGTCGAATGAGCTGCAACTCGAGAATTGGCATCATTTCGCAACACTGCTGCCGCGTGTTTGGCAAATCGCGTCTTGAGAAGCCTGCCAGTTTCTCCGACATATTATTGATAGCCTGGGCTGTAAAACTAATCCTATGTCTGAGGCCTAACCCTGAGGCTGAACCCCTAAGCGTATTCCTAAGCCCTAGTCTTAGTCCCATCTTAAAAGTCTAGACTTAACGCTTAAACTTAGCCTTAAGCTGAACTACAACCTCAATGTTAGCAAATGAAGTATTCGTGAAGGGGAAGGGACGAAAGAAGGGGGAGGTCATAAAGCCTACACAAGTGACAAACATAGGCGATTGTCATAAAAAAACACTAGATCGGATCAAATATCTGATCGGTAAAATTCCCCTTTCCTCCTTGGCGAGACAAGGTGGGAATAAAAGGAGTTAAGTACTCACCTACGAATACTGTTTTTAAATACTTCAACATCATAGTCACGAGCACGAAAACAGCAAAGTTACTTTTTTATTTTCGTCCGGCAACATATGACAAAAGTTATGTCAACGTATCCTGCTCCTGCTACTGCTCCTCCTCCTCCTCCTCCTCCTCCTCCTCCTCCTCCTCCGAGTTCTTGTCAATATGTTGCAGATCTATTAAATTGGCGGTAAACCTCTTGGTCATTTGACTTGCGGCTGCATAGACTAACACAGATAAGTCAGTTGGTATCAGGTGCAATTCGTCTGATTGAGGTTTTAGCATTTACGTGTAGTCTTCGTTAGACCTCCATTAGTGAACACAACTTGTTGCACGTGGTCCCCCACTTGAGGGACGTGCACTTCTAAGTGAAATGGGTAAGCTAAGGAAACTGTATGATAGTTTGCTTAAGAAAGGTATATCGTTTGTTGCGGTCGCTTGACGTTACTTTCTAAGAGGATTTTGTTAATTGTACTGTCCACACATACGAAGCGATGCCTAGGGTGTACTTTAAAACGCATTTCTTAATGTCAATTTACTTTACTTCACATGATGACCGCATAATAAAGCATACTGTAATTTTCGTTCTTCTGTTATTATCACAGGATCTCTGTCTCACCTGTATTTAATAGAAGAGGTCATTACCTGACCTTCTGTCTTTAGCCTTTACGAAGAAACTGTTGATATTCCATTTGCTTATAGTTTTGGTTTTCACAGAACTCAGAGGTTTGTTAAAAGCTTCAAGGAGAAGTCCACCGCAATGTCCAGCTTTATCTTTGCAATTTCGGGACTTACGGAATCTGGCTTATAAGCGATAGAGCTTTTTTGTATCCAACAGCTACCACTTATCTAATTCGCGGGGAAGTCAGTAGGGTAATAAGCACGGCGATTATTTTTTTACTGTAATCTGTCCCGTAAGTTCAGTTGAACTTCCTTACGTTTACTGCAGCATTAAATATTATGCATCTCACATTATCAGCAACATTCCTAGTGAGGCCTAAGGCACAAGACAACCTTTGGGAGAAAAAATAAAGTGACTGCTCAATAAGAAGTGTATTGACCACACGTCTCGGGTTCTCAACAGAATCAAACATTAGATACATTCGTAGATAAAAATGTAGAATTTGTCGAACATAATTTCTCTGCAAATCTGGTGCACCAGTACATAAAATATGATCCATATCGATAAAAGGCGATGTTGCCAGTTTTTATGAGCACGTGAATGCATAGAATAAGCGTGCTATAAACACAGCGTTCCTTCTACCCAACCACCCTTACATGCTAGCGGGTTTGTGTGCGAATCTAAAAATGTGAGGTTAATCAATGTCCTATTACAGCCATTGTGTATTCTCACGTTGCTCTTACGCACCTCTTCGCTTCAATAGGTAAATTTTTCTGTCCCCATGTGTACGGCTGCGATCGAAATCTGACAAAAATTGAATTTAAAGACTTTATCCAACAAAATTTTACTTTCCGACTTACTTAGTCCCATTTTCATTCGTCTTTTTAGTCTGTAAGCTAAAAATCACATTGGGGCTAATGACCGTTGGATACTGTTTCACGTTTATGACGGTTTTCCGTGAACAACTGCCCTCGGTTTAAGGCTAAATTTTGTAGCAAATTCCCTTTATGGCTCTTTTTTCGGTAAATTAAACGAATATATTTGATTGAAGACAATTTATGATTTTCAAAATCCACTTTAGCTTTTTTTGATCGTGTAATTTGTAAAATAAGAGGTTTTTGACAGAATACAAACGTCGTTTAAACAAAAATACCATGGATCATTGAGATGCGCAGAATGAAGAGGTAGGTCTTTGATCCGTAATTTCGACCTTAGATATCTTATTCATAAGTAAACACTGTTAAAACACTTTAAACAGTGCAATGTCTCCTTTATTCAATTTTGACGGCAAAAATATTAGATTATCATTATTCCCTAATTCTTAATGGGTACAGATGCCACATGGTTGGCGAATTCTCTAATCCTCTGTACCATTAGAGTGAAAGTAAGATCGATAATCTCAACAAAGTTTCTATTTTCGCTGCAGTACATATTTTCAGTTAGATGCGCTTAAGTGTGCTTTTATTCAGAAACGTATTCATTAGCTTTATAAAAGGAGCAAATGCGTTGTTGTTTTATGTTGATGGTGGCATGGATTCACGGATAGTACATGAGAATCGTTCATCAATATCAGCGGATGGGTTAAAGCACTGAGTGTAGAATTTAATCTGGGCTCTGTGAAGGGTTTTCTGAGTTCCACTTCCTTACGATATCATTTAGTTGATACAACGATTCATCAATGACTCAGCGGTGCAAAGACACTGCTTGCTATCATCTATAAGAACTCTATCTTGATCATACGCTTGCTGCAAGACTAACCAAGGTTGATTGCTCATGCTTTAAATAAGCAAATTTCAGGACTTCAAGGACAAATTGTTTGTACAAGAAACGCTTAGCATAAATATATTTGCTAATATCGCCGACGGAAAAGCTTACAATTGTTATAGGTTAATACTTAATGATAAGCCCGCCAGGGATAAAACGGAGCATTTTATTTATAATCTAGCTAATCTCTCTAAGCATAAAATCTCATATACTGCGGTCAATTGAGACAGAGTACTTAAAAATGAGAGGCATGCTAGCGCATATAATAGAACGCAAGAAATTTCAACCGCCA
The DNA here is from genome assembly GCA_036362985.1 of Ligula intestinalis. NCBI lineage: Eukaryota > Metazoa > Platyhelminthes > Cestoda > Diphyllobothriidea > Diphyllobothriidae > Ligula > Ligula intestinalis. The sequence goes on from JAYGXS010000001.1 coordinate 92,536,672, forward strand.
GCTAACGTGTGCTGCCGAGTGCAGATAGATTGTCACCTTCTCGATTCCGTAGAAATAACCTCCGCCTCTCAAAAAAATACTCTCAGATAATGTTCTGCTGGCTATAACTGTAAACCGTATTAAGGTGGAAAGTAGATAAAGATATGATTCAATTTATATCTTGACTCTAGTGCACTAAAAGGAGTATAATTTTAAATGGCCTTCAACTGCGTGTTGTTTTGCATATGTTGGTTCATTTGAAAAAAAGGCTTTCAATTTCAAATTAACACGATTTTGTCGCATTTTATCCATTTGCATTGGATGAGTCATTTAATTTTTAATAAGTTATTTAGTAGTCTTACAAACTTATCGAACATTTAGAAATTTGTGGCTCCCCACAACATAAAGCATTTCCAGTTAACTTGAAATCGCCTTACGTATATTGTGTGTTAATAAACTTTAGCAATATATTACAAATTTCCAAGTCACCTTTCAAAATAACAAAATAATTCAATGGGAAGCATATAAACTAAGGTTTTTTTATTTTCTGTCTTTTGATCCAAACAAGACTTTTTTCCTCCACTGTGCTACTTGATTGTTCTTCCTTCGCTTGCTTGATTCATGACTGACAGTTTTTGGCTAGCCCAGTTTAAATCAGGGATAAATGCGAGGAGATATTTCACTGCGCATTTTAAATTGATGCTGATTGTTATTTCAACTTTTTAAATAAACTTGAGCAGTTACCACAAAAGCCGACACCGCTGACTTAGATGTGGTGAGGAAAAGGAGACAAATTTATTGCCATAAGCTGTTGGACTATATGACATAACTTGCGCATTGTCGACTTTTATTTTTTAATAACATTATTTAGTTGTCAATAGACATGCGATGATGACTTTGCTTCAGTTTACCAATCGCACATTTCAAATATATCTCATAGTAGGTCAATAACTTACAGGGCCACTTCTCGCTGTCCAGGAGATGTGTTCCGCTGAGCCATGAACAGCACCGAGTTTTAAGTATAATGACAGGCTGCGTTTACAATGAGTTCCCATTATCTCAACCCAAGCAATAAGCTTATTTCAAATATAATGTAGAAAGAGGAAGTAATTTGCCACTCAATGAATACGATACTGGAGACATTTGCGCGTGTTTCCTGCAAAAAATGTATTTGAATGTGGAACAACATCACAAAGCAATGAAAAAATCTCATTGTAAGTATGCAGCATTGCGGATTGTTATGCTTTGAAAGCAGGCGTTAAGAGGCTCATTTTCAAGCCCGCTATTCTGACGGGGCTTAACAGCTTTCAGAATTGGTCCTCTTATTTTATACGATAAGATACCTGCCATAACGTAAATCCCACATTCCCCTTACAAGAATTTACAAAATTCCTATCAGCATTCCTATGAACCTGCAAGACTCCCACTGTACTGAACCCAGTGCAGCTCAAGACGCATGCTGTCCTCGTAGATGCTGACTCTACTGCCACATCCATCTCTAGATAAATGAGCAATTCTCCTTTAAGCTTTTAGTTGCCTGACCTGCTAGCGTTACACTCCGGTGGCTGCTAGGCTTAAGTGTTTTTCATTGTTTGCTGGCCATTCAACGAATGATAAACAGTTTTAAAAGGTATACTCTCTCACCATTAACAGTAAGCAAGGAGAAACTTACGAAAGTTTCACCAACTACAACTAAACTGGCATATTTTCTGACCAGTTCCCTCCGCAAACTCGGCCACGCTTTGGTTTGAGACTAAAGGTGGTCCAGAGGGTATCATTATCAAACCCGTTTCCTAATTAACCACGGCTGGCATCTAAATTTTCGTCTGCAGCTTCGTGACACGCAAATAAGACAGACTGGCTATCCATTGAGCTGCAACTTTTATCTAATCAACTCAAGTGACGCTTATGCATAGGATGATGGAGCGAAAAACGCGAAAGAGGATAGGGAAAGTGTGAGCAAAATTCTGCGCACATATCAAATCTGATATGTGTTGCAGTTATTCTGATGCAGGAGATGTGATGACTTGAAGTGTGGCAAAATAGCACGGTAAATGCCGCCTAGAGATTGGAAGAAAAGTCAGCAACATTCTTGGGCTAGGCTGTTTTGCGAGAAAATGCACGGTTTGTGCAGCCCATCGGGGATGAGTTATCACCCTGTCTGGGCGATCGTCAAGTGCGTGGTTTGAGAAAGATCTAGTTAAATAGGCGGGCAGACACTGCACGCAAGCTCACTTTCAAGTATTCGGAGTGGCTTTTCCGCCGGAGCTTAATAGTCGCAGGAAAGAGCAGGAAACCGAGTCAGCGAGACGACTTTAATGCCCATTATTTCTAGTTCTGTGTATTTAGTAATCAAGATGACGGCCGTCTACTACAACCCCTTTACTGCGATAACTGTGGCAATGCGCGTGCTATTGCATCTCTAAGAACATTTCGTTAACGAAAAATTATCTGAAATTATATCAAAAAGCGAAAAAATTTCAACTTATTATTGTACCCTCTGGGATGAACAAATTTTCAGGAAACCTGAAAATCGAACTCGCAAAACAATGCAAAAATCACTAGTTCAGCGATTTTGAAGTGCAGTACGCAAATGCAGTTGAACACATGAGCACATTTGTGTTGAAATGTAGGCGCATTTTTAGAGAAAAATCATTTAAGGCAAATCAGAGATAAAGGAAGACATATGTCACATAAAGTATAAATAGCGAACAACGGATTGAAGATGACAGTCGTTTTCACAATCTTACGCGAGAATAGGGAGCTAAATGTCCTAATTTGGCATTTTCTATTAATAATTATAAAAGGAAAAACTATGATTTTGCATAATTTTGTGAACATAGACGTAAGCGAAGAAAATTTTTTTCGAATACAACAAATGCTATGACAAGGTTTGGCAACCAAATATTTGCCAAACAATTTGTGGGCGTTTTATCAAGCATATCAATTTCTGTGTAATGATAAACACTTACTTTCATCAAATTTTACTATTTTTTGGCAAATCGGTCGTTCTTGATATGTTGACTGATGTTCGAAGGTTCCTAGCATTCACAGTGACATGCTCTAAATGAGGATTTGTGTAGTAAATAGTTGCTTCATCTCATAAATTCAGATATGTATGGCAAACATTTTCTTAATCGGTGTCTCGTTGAAATTAGTTTTTGCCATAGTTTCACTTACTTTGATCTTGACTGACTTAGTTAACACAATTTTAAGTGATTGTTTTTGGAGTTTGAAGCTTCTTGTTGAAAATATGCGACGGTTAGAACTGTCCATGTTTGCATTTGTAAAGAATAAGCCTGCTCACGCACCGGAACAGTTTGTTTTTATTCTGAGGTTTCAAACTCCTGGAGGAGTTCAGTGTCAGAAGTAGTTACAATAACAAGAAAGGCGACAGTTGTATTTGGCATAAACCAACCACGGTGTCATGCAAGTTCTGAGATGGCAGCGTGGACTTCAGTCTGCCGGCGCCAAATCGCGAATTGATTGATTGAGTTTCTGTCCGTAGACCAGGCTTCATCCAATTCTTGGCTCAACTCGCTTCCGAAGTATTTGAATATATTGGCGAGTCCAACGTTCAATAAATATTCCGTTTTGTAGACGTGAGCATTAACTCGTGATTATCCATCTCCGGGTCACAAAGTCAGCTTACGTTAATGAATGGACGACCCAAGTATGCGTTCATTCTGACCTGTGAAGTTACAAATACAGTTTATTCACATGCTGCGATACCCTTACATATATTCATCGTTGACATTTGGTCGATATTAGATTGCAAGCAACCTGGTGCGCATGGTTGTCTTGGGCCAGTGTGAAATTCAAACACCTAGTTCCACACTTATGCGTTTAATTGATTCTCAGACATTCTTAATATATTACGGAGCACACCTTATAATTTTTCATGTTTCTGTTTGGGTTATCGGATGCTAAACGCGTAGACATTGTTTTGTTAACGCCTTCAGATAATCACTTTGAATGCACTGGTTAAACAGATATCGGGCTTCATTTAATCATCCCTCATATCTGCTGCAGTAAATCCGAATCCATTCGAAGAGCTTTCTAACGCAGTTTCGTTTGTAAGCCACCAGCTGATTGGTGTGAAAACTAAGAAGTTCAACCGTGTTTGTTACCTTCCTGTCAACCGCCGCCTTAATTTTACCGTTGGGACTGTAGTTAATAAAGACATCAGCGATGGGCAGTTACCATTTCTGTTCTTCTTACATCTTCAATTTTGTCTTGAAGGAATTTGATGGCAAAATTATGGAAAAGTTGCAGTGTTTTTCTGGACGATAGAAAATGTGACATCAACGTACTTACGCCAGAAGTCAGACTCATGCACAACTAAACCAGTGCTTTATAACTCATGGGGACAAGTCCTGGAAATTAAACAAATGAAAAGGAGTCTAGCGTTGTTCATTAACTTTGCCTATAGGTTTCTCCAGCAAAGATGAAGTAGGTAAATTGGCAACTTTGAGCAGCCGCATAAAGTGTTCCGTTTTGAGTGAAATCCGATTCTAGTCATATGTCTATTAAAGTCGCTTGCGATAGAATTCATGCATTAAATGAGGTGAGCTAGCTATGAATAAAGGAGTCAAATCGAAACTGACCACTATTTTTTTCAACCGAGTTGCCTGACTTTGAAAGTCTACCGGGAATTAAGTGGCTGAACGAACTGAGTTAGTCAATTTTCCCTGGAAGAACTTCAGTTTTATGTACATTCGCCCTGCCAAAAGATGGCAGAGCCAATTTTTAGGTCAGCGATTGGCCGCAGCGACTTTACGTTTTCGACTGGCCATTTAATCTAGGCAGAGCAGTGTCAGCTACCTTCATTTTTTGCCATTAATTTTCCGTGATCCCACTCTTGCGTTGGTTTTCCCTAAGTAGAAGAGTCAGCCAGCCTGCTACTCCGTTGGCTTGCGAGCCCAGTGCTGGTTTGCAAGAGCCATCGATTTTACCTGATTATAATCTCGGTTTATCATGACAGTCCACTTTCCCTTATCGGTGGCAGAATGATAATTTTGTCTTTTTTCACCAGGTACTTCAGGTTTTCGACTGACTCTGTGAAATAAGGTTGGTTAGTTTGTGTGCCATCAACAAAGGCAGCAAAACGCTGTCAGGTGAAGTGATTTTTGTTGTCAGCTATTTCTGTTCTGCCCAGCAAAACTTCCAGGGTTGCCATGAAGTCTACCGAGTCAGCATCTGCGGTGGAAAAACAAATCTCGTGTCATATGGCTCGTAGCTACTGCGTTTTAAGCTCTTTAGCGGAAAACTTATTTAGCAAGTCTGAGTTTCTAGCTTCTGCTCGTTTTACCTTACTCGGTTTCTGTTCCAAAACTATCTTATCCTTCTTTGTTATTCTCTGATGTGCCGAAACACAGATAGTCTTCCCAGGATAATCGGCCATCTATTCTCCAAACAGAAAAGACAAAAGCTCTTCTACCATCTACAAACCTAGCCTTGTAAATTTTAAGGCACCGGTGGCAGTAGTAGAACTGAACTCTCGTAATTTGCTCGATAAACTGTCGCCCAATTTGCCTCCCCAGAGCTATACTAACGGGGGCATTATATTTTGGGCATTTTGCGAACAGTTCTTTCTGGAGGACATTCAACAAGAAACGGCAACTGTTCGCATGTGGTTGCACCTCTTGTGGATAATTCATTAAAATGATGTGCTATTTTGATGAAAAAAACTAGTGGCACGCTCATTAGCATCACAACTGCCTGAGAAAATGTTTGGCGCCCACATTGGTTAACTTCGCTGGAAGCGCGTACTTAAAATAATATTTTGTAGTAAAGATATTAAAGAACTTTCATGAAAAAAGATGAAAAATAGGTTGAAAATGAGCCACCAATTGGTTTTTATGTACGCATTCAGTGAAACTAAAATTCAAGTTAGCTATGTATGGTGTAAGTGAAAGAAAAGTCAAAAATGTTTGCTGCCATCCATTTGCATGGTAAGCAAAGAGCAATTTTTTTCCAAGGAAGAAGGTTTTACCACTTGTCAAGTATCGTTAGCTTTCTGTCAGCTAACATATTACTTGGATGATTTTACCTAGCCAGACGATTGTCTCGGACTGCAGTTTTTTTTGTTTTCATTTTTATTCGTGCACTATATCCGCGCAATGCAAAATTAATTTTGCTCTGATATTAATCATTTAACGTTTACTTTGATCCATGCTCTAGTGTGTTATGTAATACAGGGTGGACCCAGTCGAAATCGACGTTCGAAATGTCATTCAAAGGCTATGATTTTACGCTCTCAAGATTCAAACTGACAAGAATTTTGCTTTTCTTTTGACGCCGGTCGAAGTTTACTGACCTCTAAGAACAAACAAGTATTCAAACTTTTAAAGATAAATGTGTAAGCATTCGTTTGCTTCCAATTAATTTTCTTCAGGAGTCTATATTTATATCGTAATTAAATAAATAAACTGTGCGGGTTAGTAGGAGAAGGCGTGAGGTTGTCAGAGCCGGTAAGGGAGGGCACATTTGGGATCAACAATCTGATTCGCTTTAGAGGAAATGGTAGCTGAGCTGGGTGATAACCTGCGGTGATTGAATTGGTGACGTTCAACCCTGGTAACTGCGGCGCATTTAAGAATTTCTCTTGGGCGCACAGTGCCGTTTTGTGTAACCTGATGACAGTCGCTTCCGCTGTAGTCAATAGAAGCTGTCCAAGGCATTTTAAATAGCTTGAGCGCAAGTTTTCGATCAATCAGAAAACCTCTTTGGCGTCTACGCAATAAGCTGAGTCTACGATATACGCTAGAGGGAAACTATGGCCAAAAATCGGCTAGTGCGGCCAGCTGAAAGGAAATTTTATTATGCAAACCGCATCAGCCTACAAACGGAGAATTAAAACTCAGTAATATCAATTTTGAAGCCACCGGATAGTTGTAAATATTCCGAATATTGGTGTTGCACTTATATCAAGGATCCACATTTACTCATGTGATTTGAAGTCATCACCAAAACTTCAAAAGTTCATTTTTATTGGATCAAATGGAAACGGCCTCACACATCTCCGCGGTTGTGGCGCATTAATTTAGCAGCAAAATAAATATTCTAGATGAAGACTCATGAAGCTGAGTAAAACTATAATCTGTCTATTGTAGAGAATAGAGCAGCAGCAGAAAATAATTTTTCTCAGAACCTATTGCCTGGCTGCAGTGGATCTCCTTTACTGTGACCTTTGCGATGCTCCCAGTTGCGTGTGTTCCAGGTCAATTAACATATCTTGATAGAGCTGCACTTACAGGCCGGGCTTTGGCGCCTGCGTGAACGATGATGCCTCACGTCAGGCAGGGCACGCACTCTCCTTGTCGCTCCATTTGTTTCAGCCGGCCAACTATTGCGCAAAAGAACAAAGAGGCGAAACGTTAAATTCAGCCGAATAATCCCTTTGAGAAAGCAGATCTCCTCACGATAAGTTTGGATCTATGAGAAGTCGACAAAGGTGGTTCACGGTGAAGGTTTTTAAGTGGTAGGACAGTCAAGCCAGACCCCACCCAGAACTAGAGTAGCTTTTTTATAATACAATCTGTATCGCAATCTCACGGGGATTGCATCGAACATAGGCCCGGGTAACGCTTTGCACAGGTGGAATTATAAAGAAAGGCCGTATATGTCACTCAGACATTGTCCATTTAGACCCATCAACCATTTCGGCCCTATTTACCTGCATTCGTCGCAACTTAGGTTTATTCTAGAGCCTAGAATCTACATGAAAAAGCCGTGCCAATCAATGGAATAATAGTTTTATAAGTCTGAGCTTTCGAACGAATGTGGAAGTTCATCATCGATGGAAAAATTGTCAACGAAAACAAGCAACATATATAGAGGAAGGGGCCAATTAACCGTCATAGGAGCGGGAGGAGGGGAGGGAGAACACCAAATAGCCTCCAGTGCCGTGAGTCTGGCGATACCTGCGCAGGACAAAATATGCGGGCGCTAGTTCGGTACATCGGTTAACTGAGTTATCATCCGACGCACAGAATTCAATCAGCTCTCGGCCTGTCTTGCTGCCGGCGTGAGCAATTATGCTCGCAGCTGCGAGAATGAACTCGTAACCCGTCTCGTAGGTGTGGGCCACCACTTGCAATAATGCGTCTGCGCGAATCCAGCATGCATCAAGTCTGTCCCGTGTAATTTACGGGGCAGTTTAAACATGGTATGTGATACACTACGTCCGACTACGACCCACTAAGATTTAATTGATACTTGATTCTCACGACCCGGTTGCGCATTTTAACCTTTGGACGGTGTGAACTTCTGACTCCTAGTCCCACGGCAATGTGCTTGGTCAATTCCGACACATCCTTGATCTAAAGCAGCGCATGCCAAATCGTAGAAGTTGGTTCTGTTTGCGTCCTTGGAGGACGAACAAGTAAGCATTGGCTTGTGAAAACAATGGGTGAAGTAAAAGAGAGTGAAGGGAATGTAGTGCAAATATATTTCCTTATGCATTGAATCCACGACAGCTACTGCTCGACCAGCATTATTAACCAGTTGTAAGTTCTGCATTTAGTAAGGATCGAGGTATCTGAGTAAAATGTGAAGCTTTCTGCATTGAAAATTCTTGCAATTACATCAGTTTCCATAACATGCGTTTTGCAAACCCTAAAAACCATAGTAAATTGGCTAAAGTGATTGCATGCATACATCCGAAACGCGCATACATCCGAAAACGTAGTCATGGCAGTTCCTCAGGGTAAAAGCAAGAAACCGGGCAATACTATTCGTGAGAATTAGCTGAACTCAAAGGAAGGAGACGTGATCGGTAGGAAAGGAACTTTTCTTGTCTGAAGTTTAGAATTTCATTACGAATCCTTCCTCAGTGACAATAGGCGTAGGATTCATAAGAGAGAGCCTTATTTTACTGTAAATGACAAAAAACGGCTACCCTTATCGAGGATCGCTGCTCGCTTGTGCGTCAATTGCTTTATGTCTGGGGTGCGGGACGTGACCTGCTGGACTTGTGCGTAATGTTTGTTCGGCCATCTAGCCCCCTGATGCTCGCGTTGGAAAACGCTCGGTTACGACGGCCAAGTCATAATTCCGGCTGTCCTGAAAGCACAAGAACAAAGGAATTGGACAGGCTCTTGGTGCATGCAGAACGGGCAAAGAGAGCGACCTTCAAGGGACTATACGCAAACACGCAAGAACAAGCGCAGCCGAGGTCTGCTATCCGTGAGGTCATGCCTGGCCAGGGGAACAGCGCGCGCGCCAAGGGTCACCTGAGGACACGATGGCTGGGGCATGACGGCTCCTTGCGTGGGCCACTAGCGGAGGAGCCAATAAGGAAAAAGGCTGGCAGCCATTAAATACGATGTCGCGGACAGGAGGCGCACTCTCTTGCCGAGACGCGCTACCGACGTCCTGACATTCTGTTGCTGGGGCCACAAGACAAGCTGCCGAAACGAGACTGACGACAGAAAACACATTGCTGACGGACACACAGGAGACAACGCTGACGTACAAGCAGAACTAGTGACAGTACACTATTATCTTCAATCATATTCTGCCTTCCTTTCCTAACACGTAACTGGGGGCATAACCAGTGTTGACACAGAAACACACAAGGTTACAACACACCTTTACTTGTGCCCTACACGAAAGGCAAATTGTTTTCGTTTAACTGAGCCTCTGAATTCAGTGTAGGTTGGGCAGGTCATTGCACTTTCTTATAGACGGGGGTGCGAAAACCATGATTTAAACAAATAATACCAGCGCCAGAGAGTCGGATGACCAGGCCACCACCACGCCCAAGTTAAGCACATGGGAAAAAGTTCAGAAGGTCGCGACCCGCATGCCATTCATCAAGCAATTAGCGTAGAAGCGAGCAACTATCCTCGATAGGGGAGCTGTTACTTGTCACACCTATGCAGTGGCATAGCAACTCTAGCTTATCAGAACTGCAACTTCCTGTGCATGAACTAGTCGCTTCTGTCATTGTGTCTGACGAAGGATCCGCGATGGAGTACGAAATGTCAGGCGAATAGAGTTCCTGGCCCATCTGATCCTTCTCAACTACTTCCCGGGACTCGCATGTTCACTGCTATCGGCAAATCAGTTGAAATTTCTGATAGTATTAAAATAGTTATTAATTGTTGGAATATTTTGGGCAGTGTGAACGAAGCTGTTCCTTCAATAAGGAAGCATACAACTTCGACCTACTACTATCACGTCATCCATATGCCAGCATGCCTAAAATAGCTAGCAGACGCTATTATGACACACAGGAAATTCCGAAAGATGCTAATAGGTAGAAGCCCGTGTTACAGTTGAGGAACGTCCATAATTATGTCCAGACGAAATTATCTTTAATCACAACAAGAAACGTCAAACGTGCACAGTTGGGTCCTGTTTTATGAAAATACAGCTTGCCGATCTGCTAATGAAAACGAATATACGAGTTATAGAAAGTATCTCCGCACCATCGTCAGCCACATCATGCGACAACGCAATAAGATAAAAATTTAAACCGACCCCACATATTTTTAGGTATTCCCGTACGTTTGAAATGCCAAGGAAGCCATCAGACACCTCCCACACCACCCTCAGTTGGGGTTAAACACAGATCGCAGGTAATTATGAGACACCAGGTCATGCAACCAAAAGACCCAGTGCCAAAGAAGGAAACTGCTAGAGTTGTTTAGCGGATCTGATGCAGTTGCAAATTATGCAGCTACGTCGGAAAAACTAGGAGCTCAATCCGAACGCAAATGGCCAAGCACACAAGAGCGGTGAAGAGAAAGGACGCTTACTCCCAGTTCACAGCTCATTTGACGGGATCTGGCCACACCTTTAAGCTTGAAGATGCTGAAACCCTCGAAAGGGATGATAATCGCTTGAAGTGCATGCTGTGCAAACCTGTTTCATAATGCATTTAATTTACGATAGCTACTGTTCGAGTTATCTGAGTGAAACGTGTAGTCTTCTGTATTGAAAGCGCTCACAATTACATCAGTCTCAATAACATATGGTTAACAAACCCTAAAAGCCATAATAAATTGGCTAAAGAGAATAACACATGTCAGAAAGTGAGATCAGGGCAGTTCCTAGGGGTAAAACCAAGAAACCGGGCAATACCATTCAGGAAGATTTGTTGAATCAAGAGGAATTAGGTGTGACTGGTTTGAGAGGAGCTTTATTCGCCTGAAGTCTGAGATTTCATCGCCAATCCGTCCTCAACGACAATAAGCATAGCGTCTAGTTCATACCCAGGGAGTTGTGTGATTCATAAGAGAGAGAGCCTTATGTTACTGCATATGACAATAAACGGCTCCCCCTATCGAGGATAGCTGCTCGCTTGTGCGTTAATTGCTTGCTGTCCGACATGCGAGACTCGAGCTTCTAGGCTGCTACGTAATGATAAGCCGACCATCTGGATCCCTAGCGCCGGCGTTTGAAACCAATTTTACCTGTGCCGTCCATTAAGGGCAAATTTCTTTCGTTTAACTGAGCCTCAGTATCCAGTGTAGGCTGGGCAGGTCATGGCACTTGCTTATAGATGGGGGCGCGTAAACCATGATAAAAGCAAATGATACCAGCGCCAGAGGGTCGGATGACTAGGCCATTATCACGCCCAAGTCCAGCACGGGGGATGAAAGTTCAGTAGGTCACGATCCGCATGCAGTTCATCAAGCATTTAGCGCGCAAGTGGCATGAATCCTCGATAGGGGGAGCCGCCACGTAGAAACTCGCTAGCAGACGCTATTACAACCCACAAGAAATTTTGAAAAATGCTAATAGTTAAAAGCCGGTGTTACAATGGAAGAACATCGTCGATTATGTCTCGACAAAATGCTTCTATTGTTACAGGAAAAGTCATGCGTGCACGGGATCCCTATGCTTATTGGCTCATGGTTCTCCACCTCCTATTTAAGGCATAAGCGGAGTGACCTTTCAGACCATATGCTGTGCTGCGATTTTGCTGGTTGAAAGTTACTAATTACGCAGTAAGGATGCAAACAACTAGTACTTCGGGCAACTTAGGGCAGAAGACCGAGTAAGCATCATGCCAGGAATCGACAACGATGAACTCAAATCAATTAAAGGGTCTAGTACGGACGGACAAGCCATAATCAAATCAACTACTACCTCCAAAAGATGAACTTGAGGCGTGTATTGACCCGACAACCATACTCTATGAATTCTACACCCCTTGTGACCCCTAGTATGTTCTTCTGCAACTTTCTCGGATTGTGCCTTCGAAGGAGTACCCGAAGAAAGTGAGGCTTATCAATATTTTATTCCAGTGATCGTCTCTTTCTTTTCTGGTCTTCGTTATGCTGTGATTAAAGTTTAAAATTAGACCTGCTAAATAAGCGTCTGAGTACTATCATGTCTGATATTTCTAAGCACTCAATGTAATCACACACAAGCTGCAAAAGAAACTGCGTCTAGTAAATTCAGAAATCCAAAATCTGCGCTATATTTTCATTGACTGGGAATGTTCAGTGATGCTGGGAAAAAATACCGTATGTGCATAGTAAAGAAATACATGAGAAAAGTGTGCAGCATTCGAATTGAGTTGCAACGTGCGCTTTTTTTATTTTAACCTACCATCTTACTTTCTCCTTAAATTGATCGGTTACTTGTGTACTTTAAAATTTCTTTTCTCATCCTAAACTTATTGGGAATTAATATAAATTTGGGAAGCGATTATTTTCAGACAAATAACGTTTCCCAGCCACAAGCTCAGAGTCGTCTAATTCCCATACCACACAAATCATATTTAATATTTTCGTGCTTATTATTAGTGGGTTATTTGTATTTTTAATGAGACCGTCCTAAACGGAAAGAACCGCGTCCGAAATTTCTGAAATTCCGTTTTTCAAATACACAAAGAGGAAAAGCTCGACAAAAATTCCCTCCACATTCATTATTTATCAAACGTGACTTTTTACCCTTCTCATTCACTCGGCTAAATCAAGAAAGCAAACAGACCTTTCTGCATTTCAATATAATCATTCCCAAGAGCCCCATAGATGCGGTAAAAATCGCAAACCTGAGGGATGAAACTGCTTTCCTGAAATCTCTCTCATCTTCTTCTTTTATAGGCTTGGAATTTATAAAGATTTGTCAACTTTACCAACATTTGCCATATGTTTAGTGCACCCAGTCTGAAATGAGACATATGTCTATCGCCGTTATTAAATAAAAACGGCGCAAATCCCTCAATTTGGACTTTTAAATATATTTCAGGCAAGAATAAATGCTGAAAATGGTAGAAAATCCACTTCTTGCAGCAAGTTGCCTTAAGTAAAAAGATCTATAAAAACTAGCATTAAAATCTGTCCTATTCATAATGTAGCATCAACCATGATAAACATCTTGCCTTAATACTGCACTTTTTTCACCTTATATAGTCGAAACTCATGCTGTAGTCAATGACAAAACCAAAAAATTGTCCCCGTGAGACCTGAACATATGTCATAACGTACATCCTGTTCGGACAAATCCTGAAAAACTGCTGGGCAAAATTAACAGACCGGAAGTGAAGAAAGGAAATGCTGCTTCTGATTAAAAGGACGTTTTTGCCATTACTCCTGTGTATTCTGGAGACAATTTCTTTTTCAAGTTCTATGGAGCAACAATAAGGTCATTCAAATTTAAAAAGGTAAACAGGACAACAGAAGATTTAGCTGTACTGCTGCGAGCGCAGTGCCAAAATTAATTGGAGTAAGAATTGCGCAAAACCTAGATGCAAATAAGAAGAAGTGGTTTTAATACTAAAATAAACGTAATTTTATCCATGGACAATGACACTAAAATTCTATACAAATGCTCGTACTATTTATCACTCATATTTTCTCTTTGGCGGTGATTGAAGATAAAATTCGGAGTTTGTTTTCTTCAAACGTCAGCATAAAGTGCACACTGACTTTTATTTTTTTTCGTTTGAAGAAAAAGAAGAGTTTTAAAACTAAACTGCCTTAGCGGCAAAATAATAGGCTCATTAATCATAAACAGTCCTCGTTTAATCCACTGCCTGAGCTTTTCTTGCTAAATTTGTTTCATCACGCATCTAGTCAGTTTACTGTTGGTGATGTGAAGCCAACCAGTCGCAAATGGCGCTGTTTTTAAAAAAAGCGTGGGCACATCCTTTAAAATATGGGTATTTCTTAAATCAGCTTCTTAGATAGGTCGCAGTTACTTATATTTTTGGAATATCTTAGTAATACTTACGTTGATTTACCATTGGTTAGCATGAAAAGTACAGACAAGTAAACGTACTTATGAAAAGAGTCCATTATTACATTTAGTAGAGAGCAATAAAGCCAGCAAACAAGAATCCCTATACCACTATAAGTTCGCCTGTTGGTCTGGGCATTGGCTTCACAAACTTAAGGGGTTCTAGCATTGTTTACTTTCGATTCCGAATTATACTTTCGTCTTATAAGATATCGTTCGCCACTTTCGGACTAGATGTGTTCCCTTATGAAAAATGTTATGCGACGGACCAATCAGGCAAATTATTTGATCAATCCAGCAGACAACTGGGAGTGGATGTTTGATTTCCGAACACAATGATGTGAGGATTCGGAATAATGCCCATTTCTTTCATGGAAAGATCATAAGGGCTAAGGTGATTTGTTTGGTGTCTATCACCTATTAACATGAATATTCTAAATTTTTGAAGACACCATAAACGTAATTTTCGGTTTCCAAATATAAAACGTCTTTACTTATATTTAAACGTGCTATGCCAAAATATATATCTCAGATTTTTACGCCAAAACACAGCTCTAATGAACTTTTTCTCGAGAACAAAAATAAAAATTGTAGGACCAGGTTTTAAGCTTTATCTTGACAGGTTCCTGTAACTCCCAGGAAAGCTTACCTCATAGTTGATGAAGTTTTTAACAAACAGCGGTTATTTCAAGTATGTATCTCACGCATTATAAATGTAAAAGCTCATCATACAAAACTCACGTAAAACCCTTGGAAACCTGAAATATTTATTTACTCATCACAAACTGAATACTCTCTCAATTATAGCAAAGTAACCTGTAAACCTAAACTATGCAACAAGTATTGCTGCTAATAAATTTAATTAATAGACGACAATACCCATGGTGGGATGTTCCAGAGTATTTATCACGGAGGAGTGTCCGCTATTACATTCGAAAATGAATAAATTTAATTGATAACATCTAGGTGAATGGCAGGCCGTAGTCTCTCAACCGGTGGCAGAAATGGGGCTCACGTAGTGCCCCATCCGGCCAGTGCAGTCACAGCTAAAAACTCAGACACGTTTTGCAATTCTCTGACACTGGATGCCAGGGCCGCTAGAGGTCAGTTTCATCCCTGGGCTCGCCAGCATTCCCCATACACTTTCTAGTAGATACTCAAACCCTGGAATTGGTGAATTATCTACTAGAAAAGCTAATAACTGTGCTCTTACTGCGGTGTATCATGTAATCGCAATAAATACCATGTGATTATCACGCTGTTGTTAAAACACGTCGGATAAAATGTCACACAAACGTTAGGCCCACGCCAATACAATCTTCACGTTGATATACTCAAGGTAAGCAATTAACTTCTGAGGATATTAAAACGCAGCAATGTTGACATGTGTTGGTCAGTTTGCAAATTTGGCAATTTCATATGTCAACTACTGACATAATCGCAACATTACTACTTAAAATTACAGTTTTCAATGAAGGACTAAAAATGTTTCATTGCGCTTAACATGCGCCTTCCTAAGATTACGCTAACTAAAAAAGCCAGATGTATTAAAGTCTTCCTTCTTATCTTTCCAGATAAGCAGGGGTCAGCTATTCTGCCACATAGAAGGCAGTTATTCCGGCCAATGGTTCACATGAGCCAATACAATCACAAGCGCACACTCTATGAAGAGTTAAAATTTTATTGTCTATCAAGTTGGCAAAAATGACATTTTTAGGATGAAAATCTGAGAACATGATGTTACTCCCGGGAACAGCTTTTGTTTCTAGCTGACGGTGAAGAGCATTTGGCCTGATACTTGATTGTCACTATCGATCAGCGACGGGGATATCTGGTTAAACATATCAGTCTTCCGATAGCTGTTGGTGACAGTAAACGCTTTGAAAATAGAGAACAGGGCGAGCTCTTCAAAAAGGCAGTTCAAAACAGAAGCTCTTTCAGTAAACAAAATTAGTTTCTCGAACAGCTTGTGTGAGAAGAACGTTAGAACTTTGGGAAAAATTTCATCGCACTAAGTAAAATCCGAAAAGATACGTAGAGCTGCCAATACTCACACTAGATTCTACAATTCTACGAGAAAAAATGACAACGAAGTTTTATTTTAAAATTCATCTGACTGTCGCGAGGTAACAAGCTGAGTAGAGGGACTAGCTCCCCAGAGCAGATTCCTTTTACCACTTATGTTTTAAAGGGCAGGATCGGTTCACCATTTCTTATGCATAAAACCCACAAACTCAAGCAGAATATAGATGTCCTGTTTAGCAAGCCATATTGTGCTGATAGATGTTCGTATGTTGCCCTTTTCTTCCTTTTGCAGCATTTTGGCAGGCTTGAAAATGACTGAGGTTGGTCCAGTCCGTTGTGAGGTTGTTCGTTCTAATGTCCCATTTGTTTACTTGTTGTGTGATATTTCTTTTAATTTAATTGGAACCATAATGTTTTGTATTTGCATAAATAAGGGTAAAACATATATGTAAGGTTAATTGACAGCAACGTACATATTAAAACCCCACCGCAAATGAAAGTAGTTTTGTCCACCAGCTGTAGTAGCCTCAGCAGTTTTTTCAACGTGCCTTGCAATCAGCGAGGTTTGATCTAGGTTCGAGCTTCCTAAGTTATGTCAGTGCAGGCAGATTTGCAATACCTTTCCGATTTCTCAAACAAAATTGCAATACCCATGATGGACACATTTTTTAAAGACACTGCCCAGGCTTTATTGCATGAAAGCATGACCTTAGTTTTCATAAAATGGCGGTGGCCGGTTGCTTGGGGTCTGTGATTTTTACCTACCGGGGTAAATTTTAGTCTTTTGGGACCTACTTACTGGTGTAAGTTGTAATCTAACTACCACCTGGCTGTTCCTTTGGTCGATTAGAGTCTTGATTACGTGTCTGTTGGCCCCAATTAGGATAGGAGGGTACAGTTGTTCAGGTCATTTTTCGGTCAGTATGCTGTAGCTTGTTTCAATTCGTTTGAGTAAAGCGTTATTGTGACTGACATGTAGCATTCGACCTATGCTAATTCATTTTCAAAATGCCGTTGTAAGAATTTTTCTGGTTGCACAGCGGTAAAAATAAAGCCAAGGGAGTGAAGTTAATTGCTTACTTAAGTTTTCATTGGAAGTGTTTGTCCAGTGCAGGAGGTATAGTATTTTTTAGAATCTATAACATGAGTCACCTAGTGAATTAAAAAGTGTCGCTCAACTAAAGAACGCCGAAATTTGGTTGACATTCGCTGAAGCAGAGAGTTCTTTCTGTTAAAGGATCACTGCAAAAAAAATAAACCTGATGGGGAGCTCTTGGGGTGCGTTGATTGACTCGTATATCAACCTTTCCAAACTAACGTCAGTTTCATGGCCAGTTCGTAAAAACAGAACGAGTTTTTTTAAATCCCAAGGGATAGCTATACTCAGCTTAGAGTAAAGCCAGATTTTGATTTTACAGTCTACCTCTATTTGCTGCGGAACGGCATTGAAGCGTGAAGCAACATAAAATGCTACCATGACAGTAAATGACCCAAAATACCGTAGCTGTGTACTTTCGAGTAAGAGATTGGTAGAATATAATGGTGTTTGTGAGCCCTCGGTAATAAAAAGAAGGACGACTACACATGCATTTGCCCAAATTACAGACTAAACTGTTATTTAGCAAAGCGATGTGGTTTAGTGGTTTTCACTTTGTAAACGGTGAATTGGATGTGGTTTCTTTTTAATTAAGTTGTTTAAGTTAACTCCGCTCGTGCAGCCTCTGTGTGGATGGAAATGGTAACTGGTTGAAGAAAATTATCTATCTACTATAATACATTGAAAGAAAATTATTCCAAGGAATATAAGTTGAATTAAAGCGTACTTGGCACCAAAATATGGCATCTTCACTTTGCATGTAACCGGGGGGTGCCCAGCAAATTATCTGATGCATATTATGTCTAGTTTTATAATTTAACTGACACCATGTTATCAATTGACATTTAAATTTTACAAATGATTGTGAATAGTTTCAAAAACATCTTCCACTTTGTCACTGGAAACGTCTGGGAATATAATTGGCATTGAGTATCTTCTAGTTAGCATGTCGCTGCCTCTCTTGGCGTTGATAATTGATCACTGCATTCCTTCTTCTGTCATGTTATGCCAATCTTCCAAGCTAGAACAACATTTACGGAGATTTTTAGGTGGCCCACCTGCAAGTCCTTTGATGGTAGAAGCAACGCAGAAGGAAAAGAGGTTGACACATTTTACCAACTGACCCTGCGCGGAGGACAGTGGGCTCTTAAGGGCACTCAGATTGACAAATTTAAGAATTCCCAAGAGCTCACTTTAGAATGAAAATGGCTTAAGAGGGCAGCTTTATTACATTTTTGTATTTGATGAGAACACTGTCAGCTCACATAAACAAATTTCTTAAATGCGTAACATTGTAGGTAAATCAAATGACACATTTTCTTCTTCGGCCTTTTCAAAGTTTTGGCAGGCGGTTGACAAGGTTCATTAACTTCTAAAGACACATTTTCATCCCTTGCTGTCAAGTGACAGAGCCTTCGCGCGGCTTGATTATTCTGGAGTTTCTTGGCTTTCACATCCTATGCGTTGACTTTTAGGAAGTTCCTTATCTGAGTGTTTCAGTTCAGCGTGGGTTTGTTCTGACCAGTGTGTACATAATGCGACAGGATGTGAAAAACGGGGCATGGTTAAGACGGCTGCTGGTGCAGCTGGTAGTAAACCACTTGCAAATACAGTACTGGATTGTAACAGCATGCAGTTTTAATTTTTGGCGACATTTTGCCTTTAGCAGCAGAGATTTGACCAAGCTCTCGGAAGGATGTGTAGTATAGTAAATCCGTTTTGAAATTTCATGGCTGACTCTTAGAATGGATTTTCCAATGTAACATGACATCTTCAAACAGGCTCCATAGAGAACAAGTTATCCTCAAATTATTCTCAAAGTTAAATAGAGTTTTTGCATGTTTATAGACAAAATAAGAGTTAAACGTTAACAATGTCAAATAAATATATCCTCAAAGCAAATATTTAGAACCCCAAGACACGTTCAATCTTGGACATATTAGGCTTTTTAGGGGTGTGAGGATGAGATTTGATGAGAGTAGGAACTTAGACCATACTCACTTCTTTTGCATTCGAGTTTGGCTAACAGCGTAATAGGCAAATATTTACCTACCTTAATCCTTTGCAAAAGTAAACAAGCAGGTACATGTACCCTTTCGTTTACGGTGTTCACTACCGTGCCTCTTAATAAAAAACTTGCTTGACAGATATAGTCCAAATCCGTCCCTTACTATTATAAGCAGAAAATCGTGGCACTTAAAACGGACGTTATAGTCACTGGAACACCGTATTTCAGTCTTTCTGATCTTTCTATAACTTGGTTCAAATTCTAGATGTGGTGTGTCAAAATAGAGACTTTCAAGTTATAAACTATCGGAACCGAAGGTTTTGTGTTCACGTTTCGGTGGTTAGTCCTAGGTTTTCAGCAACTCCTTTTATCACTTTATAAACAACGCTCACGCCCAGCCCTTATTCGTTTTGGCTGCTTTCGTTCAACTTATTTTGTCCAACGAAGCCATATGAGAAAAAACGATCCAAAAAACGAAGTGTTTAGCTCCGCATTCTATGAAACAGGTTTGCAGTTATTCTTAAGTAAAGGACCACTCCTTTCCTAGTTTTTGTCATAGTACAATAAAAATTCAAGGAAAACACATAAAGAGCTAAACAAATCTGTTCTGTCTGCACCGTTTTGCAAAATAAATAACCACGGTTAAACGCATTCATTCCCTTAAAAGCGAATAATGTCCGATAGATACTGAAATGATACCCAAGATCTGATAATTTAAAGGATTTACTTTATTTTAGTGTATCTATTTCTGAGAAGACTGAGCAAACTAAACTTTGAACCTGTCATTCAAATAATAATCGCGTGGAAATTTTGAGACTTATCGAGAAACCACAACCACTGTAGTTAGATCATGCATCGGCAGAATGTCGGCGGCACACTTGTTGGGTCTTTTATTTGGTATGTGCGTTGGCAGCAACGTAGATTCGATATCATGCTAAAGGAATTTACATTTATGGTGATCAGATATATTTGGAACTCGAAGCAAACAAGTTCAAAAGGCAGCACAACGTAAGAACAAACTTTGTTTTCACTTCACTATGTAAGCGTGGAATTCTTCTATGATTGAAAAAAGACATATGAAGTGGCAGTCAATTAAGTACTCAGTTTGCGACAAAGGTAATTTAATTAAACCAGATTTTGGAACTGGAGATGGGCTGGATTAAGTAAAATCGAGCCTGTTCGTCTGTCTTAAATTTCTGCGTTTGTTGGTATAAGAGTAGTATAGTTCATAAAAAAGCAGGTGAGTACTGATTCTGCGAATTAAAATCGATATAAAAAAGAGAAAAATAAGACAAGACGCAAGATGCACAGTTCTGTCAGTATTTCATGCAAAATACTGAAATTTGTGAATGATCTTTAATCACTCACAGAATAGCAGCGAGCATGGTTGCAATAGTGAATAGCTTGCTGTCTGATCTCTAGTTATTTCAGTCAGTTTATGATTCCGGATTTTTAACAATTGGTCCCCTCAGCGCTTACAGAATGTGTATTCTGTAAGAAAAAAGCTGTCTTAATAGTATGCATTTTACTCAGTGCATTTCACTGCCCTTATAAATTCAAATATATTTTTCTGAAAAAATGTCCAAAAATATTTCTTATTGTGCATGTTTGGTAGCAAACTACGCTTGCTGCAATTTTGGTCTCAAAAAGTTTTACAATTGGTGAATAATTTTGAAACCTATTGACAGTCACATTTGAATTCAAAGTTTGCAAATTGCATTCTGTGTACATTCGGTCTAAGGAAACGTACGTTCTTCCATTCGGTGGTAGGGAGGGGTCACATGGTTCGTAATAAATTTTAAAACATATGGGTATCATGCGGTATATAGCATGAGTAACATTTATAAATTTACAGAAATGACGTATGATGAATGAATATTTCACAGTCGTAGCAAATATTACAATGTCACTATCATAAATACGCCCTGCCGTTCAGTATAATCGACCATTTGCTGCAAACCGAGTACAAACGAGAATAATTTTGTTAATCCTTTCTACAAAATACATTTGAATATATAAGGGTAGTCAAAATTATGGAATGGACTACATATTAATGAACTGGCCATTGCTTACAGAAAATACTTCTTGAAGGTGACCAAGAGGAGCTCGTTAAAATGCCGGCATCCTGAAGTGACTGACATGATTCGAATTCATGCTGCAAGATCATTATTATTAAAACCCTTCTTTATTCCATTTTGCGAGTGATAATCAAATTGCATGAGTATTGACAGTACTGTTTATTCAATTTAACAAATTAACTGGTCTAAGTAGAGACGGAAAATAAGTTTTGCATATAATACGAATGTTAAAGGCATCCTACCCTTACATTTTTTCCTTGGTACTGTTAAAAGTCTTTTGTTTATCAGAGTTTCCATTCCACCCAGATTTTTAAATAACGACAAGAATAACTCTGGTGTTTGGTTACGTAGAAATCGAGGCAAAACGCGTTTTGAGAATTCCAGTCACAAGTTTCATACTTACGAAAGGATAAATTACTCACAAAGAACGGGTGGGAATTAACAGATACTCAGCACCATATACACTAACTAGTCAGTGTCCAGAAATTGAGGGCAAAAACTTCACACTTTTAAAAACATCACATGTGGAATGAGACACTAGCTGTCGAGAATAGGCTCATAACTATGGATAGTTTTCAAACCTTTTGCTTTACTTAAAAGCAGCAGTATGTTCATTCTTTTGATAACTTCATTTATGAAGCATACAACTTCCACCGCATCCATCGCAAAATCTTGCCATTTTAACTTGATTTTTTGTTAATAATGTAGAACATGTACTATTTTGGTCCAATTGAAACAACCTGTAGATTTGAAGCCGCAAGCCTCTATGTAAAAGTAGGCCGAGTTTGAAATTATTAGAAAAATGCGAAGGATTTTGAAAACTAAAGTAGCAACCTTTTTTTAAGGAAAGGTTTTTAAAAAGTCACTTGCTGGAAGATGAATGCAAAATTGAATGCAATTGTGTTATTTTCCATAACTTATACTTGCATTATCGAAGGCGCGAAAGAAAACATATCCTTCTTAATTCGCCAATCCTATTAAAAGTGGCCTTTGTTGTCGACTGAAAAAAGAGCATTCCAGAGCATGCCTACATCGGTGCTGAAAATTTTTCAGATTCTGCTGCAGGACAATCCGCTTTCCAAATCTATCTAATATAAATGTTTGAATCAAAAGCACATATAACAATATTGGTAAGCATTTCGTTAAGCATTCCTTGGACGCCTACTGTAGCCCACATACAGAATCCACTGAAACTGTGCAAGCTTAAATTGACATTTCTAAATGGCCGCTATTGGTCAAATTGCACGGGAAATATTGAAAAATACTTCAGTAGTGCGCTTATGTCTTCAGCATTTTGTACGTATTTCCTGATTGACGTTAAAGCACGGAAACGTTATCGTACTTTTAATCTGCATATTGATGAAAAGTTAACATCTATAGCACTGTGGACAGAGTATGACATATTTCAAAGGTAGGAAAAAACCTTCTGCAATGAAACGGTTCACAGTCGTCCTAACTTTCATGGCACAAATTTCTAATATTAATGGAATTCGTTCGTTAAAGATGTTCCGGATAAAACTTTAAACCATCGCCTTTACCCGAAATACTACTTGAATCACATTTAATCGAGTAACGTATTTGTATCTGAACTAATGATATAAGTTGCTATCAAACCAAAAAGGTCTAAACGATATACGAACTGTTAGTCTTTCATTCATTTTTAATTTTAAAAATTCGCTGTGGCGGTCAGTATGCTCGCAAACCATATTGCAGGTTAGTTATGGCTAATTATGTTCGTGTTGAGTTAAAACGTCCACTTCGGGATTATGACGGGAATAAACTGATTGTGCTTTGCATTGCTTCAACAACATATAGTCAGACACCTAGTAAGAAGACTTCGCAGCTATTGAAGCACTAAAAAATAGTTCTGCCAACCTTGGTGTCACTATAACAACAGAGTTCCAGAGCGTTTAATCTGGAAGGTGAATACAACTAAGTGATGAAAGATAAATATATATGATTGGATATTATGTTAGTAAATCAATGATTTTCTTAAAGGAAAATATACGTCCTCAATCCACTAAGTGGGTACATGATTGCTTAATTGCCCTGGAACAGGGTGAATACACGCAAAAAGAACAGCCTGCGAATGTTAAAACCACGGATAGCGATGAAAGCCGAATATACTGTCTTTTGAGATTTTGAGTTCTTCAAATTTGACCAAGAAAAAATTCAAGTGTTTATTTTGAAATATTATAGCTTTTTCTTAATGCGTAGTATAAAAATTAATTTTTCGATTTTTTGCGTACTTTAACCCATATAAAACCTAAAATAATGCTTCCAGTGAAGCAAGAAGCAGTTTGTTAGGTCAGTCATGTGAATTGATTTTGATTTTTGAACGCAGCAGTAAATGAGTCTTGCCTTAATAAGCGACTTTTAATTGGAAGAGAATCACACATCCAGCCATAATAAAGCTTGCTAAGTGCACCATTTAATTTAGTCTGGCAATTTAGAATGAACCTAGCAATTTAAATAAGCCATACTTTCAATGCCAAATAAGGAGTCGATGTCTATGAGATTTGAGTGTATTTTTGTGCATACAAAGTCCCTATTTAGTCATATTAAAATTTGTTGTTTTATAGCCCAAAGGAAAATTTGGTCTTCATGCGTATTTGAGATTAATTTCGCCCACTTTTGAAAAACAATATTCAATTGAAAACCAGGCATGCTCTTATTGTTAAAAATTTGAGTCCCTATCAATCCGCAACCAAATTATGGTCGTCAAAGTACCGATATACACATATTTTTTCACAAGGAGGAACCCTTATCCCCCTCGCATTTTATGTTACAACACATTAATGCTATCAACCTTTGCTATTAGTGTCATTTTTCGACTGTTGACTAAATAGTCCCAAGAACAAGGGAACACTTTGAGAGCGGAATTGATAAACCTTCAGAAATTAAAGCTACTGGCACTGCGGTTGACAGAAAATGCTAGTTTAATGAAAAGAAGCATGATGTACTTTGCATTAGAATGTACCTTCGGAAATTAAGCCTTTTCAACTACCACTGTCTGTTTTCCGATCACTTCAGTCTTACAAAACAGAAACGTGGCCTGCATATAAAAAACAGCTTATCTGTCAGGGCAAAAGCCATAAATTATCATGTTCTGAAGTTTTATTTGTCTACTAAATAAAGTCATTCACTTAATTGGTAATGATTTAGACAGACAGTTTCCATTGAGTTTTTCGTACACCTAAGCTAATGAATAGTTAATGAGAAAGAGGAACGTTCACTGGGAAAAGTTTAGTACAAGCCTGAAGTTTCGGGTAGTTGTCTTGTCTACCCATCTTCAGAAAATGGGTACTGTGGCTCACGGTCCTCGTCTTTATGCCGTCCCTTCTTGCGTGTGCCTGTTCTAACAATCATGTTTGAGTTACTATGTGTTTCCCGCCGCATTTTCAGTTTCCTCGTCTGTCGGTCTCCTGCCTGTCACAGTGTCGCCCCTTTTGTTACGCCACATAATTTTACCGCCCCCTTTGTTGTTTTAAGGAGCTTCTTATTCGGGGACGGAGGTGGCATCAAACAACGGGGGCCGGAAACAAGTCTGGGCGTGACAGAGGACGATAGATCGAACGCTCAGGAGGCCAATACCGACGCACGTGAGATAAACATGCGGACAGCCAACACTGCGGCCAAAGTGTGCATGTTTTGGAGGAAACTCCACTCGCTAGTGCTGTTTAAGATCCTTCTCCAGAAGCCAGAAAGAGTCAGATTTTGTGAAATCTGATGCCTGTTGACCACGTTGCGGTGTGTAAAGTGCAGCTCTCATTTGTGCAGCAGAAAAAACTGGCTCTTCGCCCTCCTCCTTTTTATCATAATCAACGACAACTTCCTCATTTGCTTCTCTTCGATTTTTTCACCTCTTCCTTCTGAATGATTTCATTGACCAACTTCTTCTCAAAATCTTCCTTGCCTGTTTTATCAGTGACTTCAACATCTGCAACGATGTCCACTCACTCAAAAAATCTTTCTCATCGATTCCTGGCGGAGGAGGCACCACCTCGGAAGCACCATTATCAGGAGCAGTGACAAAAGCAGGGGTTTTAAAAGCACCTTTCGCCAGCATTTATCTACTCTGCTCTGCTTCACCTGCTACCATGCATCTCCCAACATGTCCAGTGCTTGTAGCAAATTTTTTTTTTTTGCAACGTCAGGGCCAGTTGCTTGCTCGGCATCTTGTTTTGCATACGACTGGCCAAAATTATGCAACCAGTGGCGCACGCAGAGAGATGGGAATCTCACTCTATCCTGTTGGCAAATTGGGCTTATAAGCCGGCGAATTGTGCTATGTAAAATTCCGTCCCAAGCTGATTTGGGCTTAATAAGCGGCTGGGTCTATTAACCATGGGCTCAATAACCAGCAACTACTCTTACCTGACTTAATGGACTACTAAGTTCCTAGTCAAATAAGAAGTTGTCCATGAGAGAACAAAACATACTCAAAAGTTGCATAGACTATCAATATAATATGAGACACTCTATGACGAATACGTTCAAAAAAATACAATTTGACATGCTTGCCAATACACATATATTTTAATGAGAAACAGCAGCGGAATCAGTCACAAGCTTAAATTAAACAAGTCAGCGGAGTAGGTTATCACAAAGGTTTTATATTTAGATTATAGTCTTTTATGTCATATGCGTTGAAAATTATATCATATTTTATAGTTACTGTGCTTTGAGTGTAAAGTTATTTTTTAAAATCTTAATCAGTCTTCACTTATACTATCGCGAACGTAGCAAGCATTGATACCACTGTTGGTAATTAGTTAGCTAAAATATACACGGAATGCCATTTTTCATAATTTGAAAATACTACAACAGATTTTTAACAACTGAAGTCTGCTCCACCAGATGCACAGTCCACTTTAATTTTATTATCGCAATAAAAGTCAAAAATGTTTATCAGACGAGTGGCAGTTATTAAAAAATCATAATTGCCAGACGGTCAGTAATGGGAAACGAACGTGTATAGTCTTACATATAGAAATATAAATTGAACTCACCAAGCTGAACGAAAAAAATATATCCAGCGTTGGAAAAAAACATATGCGTAAAAAATGTTTTTGTTATGCAATTTGCGGGCTCCATAAAAAATAGAGTGCTGAATTACGATATGTTGCTATTAAATAGGCCACGAGCGCAAAAAAGCCCTACTTTGAAATGAAGCATAAACGAAACACATTTAAGAAAATCTTTAAACTTGTAGATATACAAGGACACTGTAATAAGAAATTGTTTAGGTTTCAGCCATATTGTGAAATTTGTGAACTATTTCTTATATCGTTCATAACAAGAAAATACAGCATAGGAAAATATAAATATAATCCAAGGCCAAATTTGGTGGTGCAGGTAATGAATCGTTCAAAAAATAACCCTCTGTGGGCATCTAACCAAAACTTTTTTATAACAGACAATTTTACTTTTTCCAACCAATAAAATCAAAGATCGCATGTAGTATAGTTCAGACGGACAGCTTACATGCAAGAGTTAATTTTCCAAGGCTACTTAATTTTAGGCTCCTTGACCACTTACACTCATTTAAAATAAATTGCGTAAATTTTGACCCTGGTCTTTATATTTCCGCTTAATAACAAAAGAAGGTTTGGCTGCTTTTCAAATGAGCAAATAGCAATGAATGACAGATTTTTTTGAGTCTTTTATTAATTGGTGATGTGTAAATATGAGCTGGCACGTAATTTGCGCAACATTGCGAATGCATTAGACTGAGCCATGTTTCAAGCATTTAGAGTTTTTTTTTCGAAGTTTAAATAAATACACACTGCACAAAATATTACTAAGCCTAGTTAGCTTGAGACAGTTCAACCCGCAAAGCACTTGCTTATGCTTCAAGCGTGTCAAGAAACCCGACAGCCGCCATCAGAAAATACATGCCAATCTTGAGAGCAAATGACAGGATTTATTTTAAAATTATCCGTCCAAAGTTTTCATCAAAAACGTACTCGTTCTAAAATAATAAAATTAAGATCAAAAACTCATACCACCGGAATATCAAAAGTATTTCATAAGCGCAAATGACTGCAATCTGCGACTTCATGCATAATTGTCCTAGTAAGAGTAATCAAATATAGGCCGAATTTTACTGCTTTAAAAGCAGCGCTAGCGTTGCTACCTTGTGTCTTCATGACGAAATTGTATTAAAATTAAGCGGGGCGTGATAAAGATTGGTTTGTATTGAGCAAAGTAGGTCAACCGATGTGTATATAAGGAAATTGACATGGGATTACATAAGGGGAAAAAAGCGGCTTCAATATTAGGGCCAACAAAATCTTGGCAAAAACACACTTTCAATGCAGATACTTCCATGATAAGCTTGTGTTTACTAAATTTTCTTATTACCTTGTTCCACTATGCATAACAACCATGCGGTCGTGCAATATGATTTATAATTTGCAAGGTCATTACCTCAAAAGTTGGCAAAATTGATATTGATGATAATCATATGTACATAACTAAAAGACATGAGCACAAATTGGAGGAAAATATTTGAAGACTGTAGGAGGTTCAGCCGAATTAAAACGCTTTTGTCATTCGGCCGAGGGCCATTATTCGTAAATCACAGGGGCTTAAATCGTTTTGTTTTTCAGAGGTGGTATTTATTTGCATTTATTTGAGTCACCTTCTACTTGGCATATTTTATTCTTCTATTTTTTTTAAAAACGAAATGCCGTTCACTGCTAACTAGAATTTATGGCTGATGAATTAAAACGCAGTCTTTATACATCGCATTTAACCGCCATTACCAATGAAGAATTTGTTGGCCAAAAAGAGCGTCATATCCAGTTGCAGTGACCAAGAGCTGTGCGGTTCTTTCTAATAGGATATATTTGATCTTTTGCATTTAAAACTACCTTCCATAATATATGCCATTTGCATACCAAAGATTTTTCTGTTCAGTTCCTGACTCTGTCTTACGGTATACTGTTATAACTTTATCTGATGGTACGCTCAAAAATTAAAAATTTTGCTCAATTGTTATTTTTCTGACAGGTAATTAAAAAATCATGTAATATGTCCAAAATTACAAAAACAGTAAGGCAAATGATATTCTTTTAGCTTAATGTTTTTAGCGATAAAATATGCATTCGTGCAAACATTAGTATGCAATTGAAACAACCATTTTTCTCAGAATTACCTAGTGCTGCCCATCATATTATTCAGAGAAAGACTCAATAAAGTTTAACGATAAGTTAAACAATTTGTTCAGGATTGCTGATCGTGATTAAAGAACTAGTGCCACACACATTGAAATGCAGTCATTATCTAGTACATAACATAGCGTCGAAGGACGTTTTTCTTCGCAGTGGCATAATGTTTATCTTGAAGGATAATATCTCGAGTTTTCATCAACATACGGCCAATGATTTTAAACGCTTAAGCCAGGTTTGAAGTTTAAAACGATGTGTGGTGTTGCTTCTAAAACTAAGCTTTGGTGCGTTTTGATGGAATTTATGGAAATTGGCGCAAAAGGAAACAAAGTCTTAATGACCACCCGCAAAACAAAAGAACATGCGAGTCCTAGGAAATTACTAAGAAGCACTTGAATCTTTTTCTTCTTTTCAGTGACTATTCCTGTATTTTTCACCTTTTCCAGTCTTCTCCTCGGCTAGGCAGAGTGCGCCTGCTATTTGGGCTCAAAAGTTAAGCTCAAGACAGAAAAAATCGATTAAGTTCTGTTTACGAACGTTGAGTGGTTACCAAAGATTGTACTGTAAATCTTTTGTAACATTGCACCTTGTGTTCATATGCAAAATGTTACTTTTTTGAGCCTTTAAGGTCGTGTTTGACAACATACATTTCCCTAAAAAGTTGTAAGTTACAGTCAATTTACTCTTTATTCTTGCGTTTAAGGGACAATTTAAGGAGTAAAATATTGGTCAGTATCGCGTAATAAGATTTTTAAATGGTTAGGATACGCTTCGATAAGTACAACCATTTAATTCCTGCTACATTTCAATTGCCAGAAACACGTTTTTTAGCAAGATTTGCATCGGTCTATCAAGAAATTTAAGAAAAACGAACACAACGCAGCTCACTCACTGAAAAATTTGAATCTAAATATAAGTAATAATGCTCATCGTATAAGGTAAAAGATATAATCTAATGTGGTCCTCGTTCGTCTATTTGATTACACACGGCTGTAAAGCATCGCAGATAGAATGTTTTCGGTTCGTATTTGTCGATGAGCTTCAGCTTCTTCCAATGCAAACAACAATTTGTTCAAGCTGCCAGCAGGATTTGATATCAAAGAGCTTGCTTTCACAATTTGCGTAGACGGAATAAGATTGTTTTTATTATTTTTAAGCATCTTATCGGTTGTATGGTTTCACAGTTTTCTTGCCTTTTCTTAATTGAGTTTGTTTCTTCTATTTTCACTTTTTTGACAAATTTCAGCAAATGACTGTTGCAGTTACTGTTTTGTTTTTACCGACTCCAACGCTGTTTTAGCCTAAAAAGCAAGATTGCCACTTTCAATTAAATAAAACCTCCAATTACTGTTCATGTTGGGGATTTTTAGGTATTATTTTCTATAAAAGTGTTGACCATATAATTATTTAGGAAACCAGTCAAGATCTTTTCCTCCTTCTTCTGGTTTTCATACAGTAGTCATTTCTGCCAGGTTCACCGCATTCCATTCGCTCGGGACAAAACTTCGGTTGATTGGTCAAAAGTGTAGGAATTCTCAGCTGCTACTGCCTTTGAAATGACCATTCCAGCGCGATAGCTCCCGACCGTTAGAAAATGTCTTATGGATAGGAACTTCCGAAGAAAGGCACGTCTGTCAGTTGGCATTTCAAACAAACTATCTACCGCGAATTAAAACTGACACAAAATGTTCTAATTTACCCTTCAGGCAAATGATAGGCAGTCACCTTGGAACCCTTCGATCTCGTCCGGATCAACTGGGACTTTCTCGATTCTTCGGAAACTT
The DNA here is from genome assembly GCA_036362985.1 of Ligula intestinalis. Classification (NCBI taxonomy): domain Eukaryota; kingdom Metazoa; phylum Platyhelminthes; class Cestoda; order Diphyllobothriidea; family Diphyllobothriidae; genus Ligula; species Ligula intestinalis. The sequence continues at coordinate 92,567,016 of JAYGXS010000001.1, forward strand.
CAGCGCTGGATTTGCGCTTTCATCTAGACCGCCAACTTCACTTCTTGAAAAAGTCACATACGTTCAAAAAGCGGACAAACGGCGTCGGAAATTGAAAAAAATCCGAACCGGTTTCAAACGTTTCATCGCGTTTATTTTCTCACAGATCGGTTTGTCAGTGTTAGTGGTAGGCTACACTGTTCTTGGTGGACTTATATTTCGGGCAGTTGAATTGGAGCACGAAAAGATGGTTAAACTCAAGGGAAAGGAAATGCGAGATGGTTTGGCTGATAAGTTTTCCACGGAAATTCTTCGTCAGCTCCGGTATCATCTATTCGCATACGATACTCAGACCCATTCGTATTACAAACTTCCCAAACGTGGAACTTCACTTGCATCTAATGAGACAGGATTACAGTCTACAGAGGCTAAAGTTACCTTAAATGGCTTAAGGCCTCCATCTAGCACATCTTATCACCGAGTACGTCGATCATACCAAAAATCACAGTTCGAGCGAACTAGACGCTGGCTCTCTGTAATTGACTATACACTTCGACGAAAAATGCGCCAAGAGCTTCACAGCAGCTTGCGAAAGTTAGTTAAGCTCATGGAACAAGAGGGCTGGAATGGTGAAGATTCTCCGGATGATCTTAAGTGGTCGTGGGAAGGATCCATTTTATTTGCAGTTACAGTCATAACGACTATAGGTAAAGTAAATTTAAGTGAATAATTTTGATTGCTGATTGTTTATTTTTTTACTTGTTTTTCGCAAAAGGATTGAATATACGCTTTACAAATATGCAGTTGCATATAAAAAACGTCTGTTTTAAGCTTTTTTAAGATCTGAGCGTGCAGTTCATACCTTATTAGATCAAATAGTTATGCATGACAGTAAATGTTCTGTTTATATTTAATGGTGGTAAAATATGTTTGAAATGAACAAACAGATTGAATAAAATGGAATCGACTGAGGAAAAACCACTAACACATAATCGGAGGTAGAGATTTATGCGTAATCTGATCAGCAAAAGTTCTTTAAGGCTGCTGAGCAAAGGTAACAATACAATATTTTCCTGTTTGACTCATCGAACGTCAGTCATAATAAGTTTGATAGTTACTTAGTCTAAACTTAAATGCGATGCCACTTAAGCACACAAAATAACTGCTTATTAGCTAGAAACGGTTATTTCAGTCTGTCTCATATTTTTTGGGAGTCCTCCCTTATAAAACAATGTAATATTATCCATTATAAATATACCTCTGTTCTGAACATTTGAGTAGAAATTCACAGAAAGGATAGATTTTGCCATGAGTGGCTTGCATTAAAAAAGGATATTACTGATATAGTTGTCTAAGCATCCTTGACTGAAGTTTCTCTAGTTGTCCCGTCAGAGAAAAATATAGGGCTTTCGTAAACTATACGGCCACGACAGTTCAATGTGAACATTCAAATATGCGGCAGTAGCTCAGTCTGTTAAAACTTTTGCTGAAAAGCAGAAGCATTTTACGTTAGAGTTTAAAAAAATCAAAGTGATTTTTTTTATTTTCACTATGACTAATACATTACGTTTATGCATCCAAGTTATAATGTGATATTTCGGCTTCTTAGCCATGTTAATTGCAGTCAATTTCCAAAATTCCAGATGATGCAATAAAAAGACCATTACTTTAGATACCTACGGCTAAACATATGCAATAGAATACTTATATTGAGTAAAAGCGAAATAACACTGATGAGTTTTCATCTCTGTGAACTTTTAATTGCAACGAAACAGTAAAAGTACTGCAGTACTTAATGTAAACGACACCTTGAAGATATAACTCCAAACGTTCGTATAAAAATGTTTCTGTGCATTCACTGATGTGTAACGCACATAGAAATTATTAATTTTGCCCTCTGCTGTGAGGGCGAATTACAGTTGCGTGCTATGTTACGATAAATACTTTTGCATCATTTATGGAAGGGAAAATTTTATGGATTATAATTTAAATGTATTTTTCGCCTCATCAATTGAATGCAAGCATAAAGATGATGACAACTGGAGTGTGTACGTGAGCGACTATACGTCTCGTCAAAGTCATACAATCGATTCATTTGATTGCTAATAACAATACTTCTGACGTTTTATCTTGTAAGCTCATGCAACCCTTAGGGTAATTGAATCAATTATTATTCTCCGTATTTTCTTAAACCATAAGGCTAGTAGGCAGGAAGTGGGACTCGGCACCCTCTGTAAACGGGTTTTGCACTAATTTCGAGGAAGATTAGTGTAAGTATTAGGTATCATATCAATCTGATTATAAATATTTGGGTTAAGCGATGAAAATATCTGCCTGTGCAATTTTGAGCAAGACTATCTGCTTTTTTCAGGGGAGTGGGGTGCTCGTTGACTGGTGTCCCACCGATAATGAAAACATTATTTTATGCAAAAAATGTTAGAGTATCTATGGCACATTTACTGGTACCCCATTAAATTTTATACTAGCCCTGGGTGATTACACTGTGCTGAAATTATAAGTCCAGTGTGGATGTGAAAAACGTACGCATGCTCTTTCTTTGCTAACTGCCACTTTAAAAACAGAATCTTTAGAGCAAACTCGTGTTCTTACATTTACATTTTTAATAGTTTGGGACGCATAATAAAATTTTGGATTTCAAGATACCTGAATGTTAACTGGGATTCATATGCAGATTACGTAAGGTGATAAAGACTCTTTCTATTTCTGTAGACAAATGTTGTACAAGTGTAACTTGAGTGCGAACGTGAATCATAAATGAAATATTTAAAAGTCATCTGTTTCATTTAATGCTTTGCTCTTCCTTAGGATATGGCCACGCTGTGCCAAAAACAAATATTGGAAAACTACTGACAATTGGTTACGCGCTGATTGGCATTCCACTAGTTTTCCTCTATCTGACGAACATCGGTGACTACTTGGCCACCCTTTTTCGGACTCTGTATGCAAAGATATGCCGAAGGTGCTGTGAAGGCAACTGCATGAAAAGAAGCCAACTCAAACATTCAGCCACGCCACTGGTTATCTGGAACGCGCAATCGGCCGAGTTGGAGGACGAAGGAAAATATGATCACAGAAAGCCTGACCCTCTGTTGAGATCGAACTTGCGGGTACTAAATCGAATAGGAGCAGCGCAGGTGCATGCCAAGGAGAAAAAAGGATGCAACGCGGAAAAAATTAACTGCCCTATCTTGGTTGCAGATGGCAGCATGTACCGCGAAGTCACAAAAGACCGTATCAGCAAAGAAGATGCCGTTTCAGAGCAGAATTCAAACACAGAGGTTATTTTTATTTGGGTTCATTTGATCCCTTCAATGATTATATCCCAAAAATAAGCCTAAAACGCTTTTGGCTTTTAATATACACAGAAGAAGAAAATTTGAAATCGAGTGAGCAACAGCATATTTTTGTGTTAAGCAATATTAAACACTTTATCGCATATGACCACATGCTCACCTATGAAACTGAGATCAGATCAAAACACATTACTTGGTAAATTCTGTCCTTTTTACCTGGGTAGAGTTCAAACCTTTCTTTAGATAAAATGGACTTACTAAATTAACCCAGAATTATGAATGCTGTCAGAACACATTTATGCGTAGGCCGGCTCATGCCGTTTTGAACATGCTTACAATATGCATACATTTTTTTAAAATTAACATAAAAAATATCAAACTTAACAAAATAATCACAAACTAATCTAAAAAAGTGTGAACAAATTCGAGTAACTAAGTACTCGGCCAATTTAACTGAACTTAAATGGGACGAGTGAGTGCCATAACCGGTCGGTGAACAACCGTCTACTAAAAGTTAATATCTTCCATCGAAACCGTCAAGGCAAAGAGTCAGTGGTGCAGTGGTTTGAGTGTTGGTTATATAGCCAACAGGATTGGCAGCTCGAAAATCAGATACCGCCAAATCTGGGTTTAGATAGAGGCCGTCGCTGGCGAGACTCTAGGGTTAGTCCTAAGGCATAATGGAACAATTGAGGTCCATAACTTATTGGTGATCATTTACCTAGCATAAATATGCAGGTGTGCTGCTAATCTTGCGTCAGGTTAAACGCCAACAACTGTTGAACCGTCGGTACGCCATAGACCTTACAAAGTTCAGAAAAAACATTTCTTACTTTGATTTTGTTTGCAACTTGCTTGATCTCACTTTTCCAGCCAGCAGCTTGCTGCTGGTGATAAAGAACGTTAAGGCAAAGGACACATTTCACATATACTACCACTTATCAGTATGCTACAAGCTTTAAGAATTGCCATCTATAGAGATGTCAGGTAAGCGCGTCATGCACACTGAGGATGTGTATAGAAATTTGAATAAGGAACGATCCTTACCATAGCAGGGTGTGTAATGTGCTACCTCACTTTTATATCTCACGCCTTATTCGTAAAACCACAAGCGTTAAGCCATCATTTACATGAATAATAGTCATCGTTAATCGAATGTGTCACACTTAAAAATATTGGTAGTGACATATATTTTTTAAAAAGAAAGAAAGAATTAAGCACACACATAAATCTTAGAACCAATGTCATAGTAACATAACCAAAGCAAAGCTTATCTACCGAAAATTGAATTATGCAATATTCAACATACAATACAATATATAAAATACATTACAATATGACACACTTAAACACATACTAGGCCGTAAATTACGTAGCCGCCACAACTGCCAAGCAATGATAGAAAATCTTATCCCTTTTGAACACGTTTTGTTAATAACGAATTATAAATACTTGTGTAGATGCGCCTATTTCTTCTCGTAAACACTAACAAATCCAAAATTTGAACATACCATTTGCATGAGTTTACGTGGTAACACAAGGTTATTTATGTTTCTGAAGGTGAATTTAAATGTGTTCCTGTGGCGCAAAATTATAATCGTTGCTCGTCGTCTTTCGATCGGGAAAATATGAGTTGATTTATCTATACAACGAAGGCTGAAGCACGTAGTTTTAACTTAATGAAAATAACTTCCTACAGGGACCATTTTTACAGCCGCATGCTCTTTGATGCAGCTCTACCAGGGAAAGAAGGCCTAGAAAGAGCATTTTCTGCAGTTTAGGTTGATAAGCATTATTGTGCGTTGGTATTACATGTAAATATGGTACAATATCTGCAAAATGCTGTTTTTTTACTATGTGTGGACTATTTTTGCTTGGGTCAGGAGGGCATTAACCTTATTATGGGGCCTAAATAAAGCCATTTGATGTGGAAGTAGACACCGAGAGCGTAAAATGTATGTTTTAGCTGTGCTAGGATGAAAATTCTGGTAATGTGTCAGACAATTATGTTGTTTCTAGTTTGCCTTGGTTCCTTTTGTGCTCAGAGAACTGAACACTCAAGCTACGTGACCGGTTTTTTTCTCGAATAGGATATTTTGCAGCTTTGATTTTTTGAAGCTCTCTATTACTCTGTGACTTAAATAGAAGACTTGCAGAATAACATTTCAAGTACGGTTTTGAAGATTTACAATGGGTAACGCTTTTCTAAAAGCATCACACATCTTCGGATACAAAGGATAAGTGAGGACGGTCATTTCACAAACGTAACGATGCGTACATATTAGAAGGTTTCAAAGCCAATGGTGTTCCCCTCTATTTGGTGGCTTTGTGACCTCAAGGTCATCCGTCTAGACTCAGTGGTGGCAGGTTAGAGCATGTCTAATGCAGATGACGTCACACGTTTTACGCTGCCCTAATCGCTGCTTATGTAGCTTTCGGGCACGCGGGGCGTAGAAAAGAGAGCCAATTCATCATTCTTTTGCAGCGTTTTTCTAAAACTAAAAAGCCTTCTTCAGATAATGTGCAGTGTGCAAATGATCAAAAATCCGTCGTAGGCTGCAGTCAGACATTTTCTTCTAGATCTTTTTGTTCATATTTTGCTACTGGTCTAGTGTATAAAGTAGATTTTTAATTCGGATAAGTGTAAAAAAGATTATATATCAAGAGTAATACAAACATGGGTGTACATTATGCTTTGCTATGCTTCAGCTTATGTCCAATTTAGGCGTGTTTGAGGCTTGGAATCCACAGAATGCAAGAAATGTTAGCAGATATAACACAAACTTTACAGGTTCTTCATCACAGTCTATGAGTTTAAGTTAGGACAACGTTTCATTTTCCCCAAAGGGTAATAATAATGAGCCGTGAGCATTTAACTGTTGTCCAGGGTATCGGGACTTGTTGAATTTTAAAACGGTATCCGTATTTGTAGCTAAAAATTGAAGTTATTTACCAATACCTACAAAAATTAAAACAGTTAAATAAACATCTCTGTAGAAATTACTCAGCAGACTTTAAAAATCTCCAGCATAGGAACATATATGACAAACATTATTTCAAGCAACATTTATTTATCTCACGGCGTAAACTTTAGGTCCAGTTTCCTTAAGAAAGCTTTTATTTAAAGTGCCCTATCTACGCGTCATTAGCATCACTAAGGTAAAATCAGGGGCTGATTATATCAAAATGTGAATAATTAATTTTATTGACGACAAAGCTAGTAGCTGGATGTACAGATATAGTCATATATCCGAAGGCACTAAATAGGGCATTTTTGTTATTAAATGAAAGGGTGAGATCTTATGCTAGTAAACGTTTTGGATTTGCAAAATCAATAAAATTAAGGTAGTTGGGTAAAATATAATTGTGTCGAAATGTATGCATCTTATGTTTTAAAAGATAAAAACGATTTATTTTAATAAAAAACTATGTGACTGGAGATAATGGAAGCAGCAATTGCTTGAGTTCTCTTTCATCAACTCAAATATAAATTCATATTTTATAATGGCAAGAAACAAAAATTCGATATGACCCGACAATGGGAAAAAGTCTGTTGGAAGCTTCAAGCCTGCGTTTGAACAGGAGGTGGTTAAAATGTTATCAGCCTAGCGTATAAACCAAAGCTTCTTAGCACTATATGACGTGCTCTCATTCCATTCAACATAGTAAGAGTGCAATCTTGCGAAAGTCAAAGATCAATATAGTCTTTGTTACATACAGGTATCACTTTATTATAAGTCTAATTGTTTTTCAAGGAAAAAAGCAAAACGCCTTTTTAAAAATGGATGCTTATTGAGTGTATATTCCTTTTGAAAGTTCTTATTAGTTTTGTGTAGGTAAAATTGCAGTATAAGGTTTAAGGTTTATTTAACGCGTTTGAAGCGCATTTTATGCAAGGTAATTGCAGTATATTCACGAATAATTTGAGGTATACAACCATGCAATTCCTGCTGTTTGTGCCATATTGATATACTACATATTCAGTTATAAAGACGTGAAGTTTACCAGGTTGCCTCCATTGGTCTTACATTTAAATGCAGTTCGAAGAAGGCATTTGCTAGTTTTATTTTGATCCGATTGGATCATGTGTAAGCTCGCTGTTTATTTATATCAGTAAGTGTCTTGGACCTGCGTTCATATAGTCTCTAATGCTGTCTATATGCTTTGTTCATGCACCTTTTGCGAACAACTTATAATAACCTAGTCCAAACCGCTCAGAGCTCTAGACTATTTCAAGTCTTATGAACGCAGTGAATCAAGTCATATACGAGATGTGACAACCTATGTTATATACGTTTATTTTTAATTATATATATATATATTTAACAATTGATTGCGCTTTTTGATTGATAATAGTAGCATAATATTAAATTATTAAAAAAAACAGTTTCGTTTTTGCAACTTTAAAATTCGGCGCTTCCTCAAATTATGCCCTCAAGAGTAAATCAAATTAAATAAAAACATCACAAAATTTAATAAAAGTATTTTAGAAGTGATAAGAAGACTCAAACAAGAACAATCGGATCCTCAAAGGAAAAACGTAATCACATTATATTGTATTAAAGTTAGAGGTCCCGAGAATACATCCCCATGACATATAATACATTAATTTTATTAATTGGAAGCAGCCAATAAGCGTCCAATTGTTTATCGTTCGTTTGGTGTCGCTTTAATTTACTGGTAGCTACTAAGAGGCAATTAGTTTTGTCTAAAAAAATATACTGCATTCAAACACATAAAGACCGAAACATGAAGTCAATTTGGGGAAAAAAAGATAAATAGCGCTACAACTTAGACTAACACGACGACACTTAACAAGTGATGCGAAATGAAAGCCTAATACGCACTGATCTGAACTTTTGTCACCAAACTAATGTAGCCTTTGATCAGTGCACTCCGTTGATCAAAAACCAGCTGTTCGAAGTGTTTAACCCCATGCAAAAGTAGCTCGTGCCCTCCGCAATTTGCAATTACAGGTAAAAACAGGATTTTCTTAACAAAGGTAAATCATGTGACAAAGTCGCCCAAACAAATTAAGTATAAGTTTTCTATTTTCCTCGGGGTTCAAAGTATAGGATATACAGACTTTTTTTTCACTCGGCATAGCCAAAAACTTTGAAAAATTTCCTTTTTTGTTTGATAATTCATGTACGCTTTACTGACAGTGTCTACTTTTAGCTAGCATTGTAATGCGTTATAGTTCCTCTATATAGGTCAGATGTTTGGAGTGTATCTTCCAAAGTATTTTCCACTAAAGGTAACAAAGTAGTTTGTTATGGATTTTAAGAATAGAAAAGTGATAAACTCCGTTAGCTTGAGCAGGTTAATGGGACATTGTTGCATAAATTGCATGCTTTTAACTGCGACCTTACTACATATTTGTCTTTGATTCTGTAAACGCGCATCGGTTTCAACGTAAGGAAATAAATAAAGCCGTCAGTGTTTTATACATCACCGCGGCAAAGTCAGACACATCCAAAAAATATACGTTTATGAAGAGAACACTGTCAGTTCCATCAGGTTAAATTGCATACTTCATACAAACGTTCGGATGTGTTGAAGAAGTCATTAGACAAGTCAATATAAGGAAAAAGGCTCATTCCGAAACGTCCCTTACGTTTTCATGAAAAAATGGTTTGTCGCATTGCGAAAGGTTGCCGAATAAGGATAAATGGATGTTTTTGAAAAACTAGGCTTTTCCTTGTTTGACTAGTTTAGGGGTCTGAAGGTATACAAACAGTTTTTTTATTAACCCTGATGTTCAAATCCTAGTATCTTGCAGCAGATAATTTTGAACAATACGCAGTATACAGAGGCGTTTATTTTTCACAGACTAGGAATCATGCAGCTGTGCCATAAATTTTTTGACGTTGAATTTCCGCAAACAATCACCCATCTTATGTGTGACTAGTTTGTTGATGCTTGTCCTTTCATATTATTAAAGTCGCAGCCTTTTCAGTATAACCCACTTTATGGCAAAATATGATGAATGCAACATTAAAATTAACATGTTAAATATGCAGCTTTCTATTTGTACCTTCATACAATAAAAGTTGTTTTGAGGGACTAGCTCAAAATATTGATACAAAGATGTTGATAGTTTAAATAATCCGTATTATTGTGGTATTCACATTATTTCTTGCCATATACCCTATCTACCTATATTGCTAGTAAACAAAATTTCATAGCGTTACATACCTGCGATTTACTATGGCTATTGTTATTATAATTGCATTGTTTGAGGCGTTGGTTACAATTTGAATATTTGGAGGGTTTAACCAAGGCACTAAGATGTACGAATTGATTTACCCGATTTGCTTAGTTGCGTTTATTTGCGCGATCTATTTACTTTATCAACTATTTGAGGCCGGCATTAAAAGCTACATTTGAATTACTTCCTTTCAGCTTGGTAACGATATCAGCACCCAAGCTCATGCTTGCGAATCTAAAATGGACAACACTTTGTGTGTTTGGAATGGTGATTCGAACTCAAGCAGTCTATTTACCGCCCGCACAACAAGCAATGGGAAACCTATTCGCGGCCAACAGCTGACAGCTGACCTGGAACTACACAACAACGCCACACAGACCATTCTGCACGCGGATCCCTCAGATGAGCTCACCTCTAAATCCTTGCTAAAATCTTTTGCCACCGGCCGATATCTACTGTGTTACCAACGTGAAAGACGACTGCACAAGAAGAGGTCCCGACGAAAGACGTTAAATCAGGCAGAAAATGCAAGAACCCGTCGACATCTCTCACCAAACTATGGGGCCACTATCTTCCCATCCAGTGGAGACACATTGGACGGGCAGCCTTCGATTCCCCTTAACACCAGCTGTCCAACTTTTAATATACATACTGAACAGACTGATAAAAAACCTGCAAAAGTACTCACTTACCCCGACTTTGCAGACTATTCACCTGGATCTTCTCAAGGCCTGCGAAAACTGCATTCCTCATTTCCAAATGACAACGATGCGTTTCTTGAGTTGAACCAAGTATCAACAAGTTCACCCTATATTGGAAACATGTCTAACTTGTCAAGCAAGAATATCACCTGTCCCATTGATCTTAACAGCAAAAAACCCACAGGCTCAAGACCCATGGTGCATTCATCCATTCGAAAGCTGAAGATGTACGCAAAAGGTTCCAGCTCACCGCAAGACAACCAGACAAAGAAAATTGAGGAAGAAAACCGTAGATGCTCTAACGATTTGTATAGATCACGCCTCTCAATGCTTGCCTCCGCTGCGAGTTCAACAAGTGATCTGCGACTTCAAGTGAGCTACTACTCACGTGATAGCCTTCAAAGTTTGAGATGGTCGGATGCAGAGGTGCTAAATTCCAAAACGACTGCTCTGTCTCACGAAGACATATCTAACGTCACGGTGCCAATCAGTCTTTCGATCTGCATAATGACTACGTACATACTCATTGGGGCCATTGTATTCTGCATTTGGGAAGATGACAACTATCTCAAGTGGTCATACTTTTGCTTCGTTACATTATCAACAATTGGCTTTGGTGATATTGTTCCAGGTAAATTATTTCCATTGCATATATATTTTTCTTTGGCATATTTAAAAGAATCAGCGTGTGCGCTCATGCAATTCTTTTTTATATTTAGAAATGAAATGACAATGAATGAAGCATGAACACACATTTCGTCAAAAGCAACATCAATTTAAAGATTAAAGTGCGCCAGCGTATATTGCCGTTTGAAACACAACCAGATCTCTAATATTGTATGGCCACCAGTTAATTATAACAACCAGCAATCAATTATATCAAAACAATCCATCCTTAAACGGCCCCTCTGGCAATAACACGGATAGGGAGAAGTAAATCGGTAGCTAGTACTTTGACGGGCAGCTCGCATGCCAAAAATTGCCCACAAAAACCTAAAGTTGACCTCACAAAGCACAAGCCTACAATTAAATCATAATCATTTAGGCACAACTACTAAATAAGCACACTCGATATCTTGAGATTATATGGTTATAATTTCCACACTAAGGCCTAAGAAAGGTCATTCAATTTAAAAATGGCATTTTCTTTCTAATTTCTCCTATATAATGTGCTTGTCAGAAAATTGCAATCGTCGTGGTTGTATAACTTTATGACACAACATCACCTTTTGCAGTCCAACTGCTATCCTGTCTTTACAATAAGTGACTTTCGACGTGTAACTCTGTAGTTGACAGAGTGGTGGAGAAATTGAAGTTATCGATATTTGGGGGAATATAGAGAAAAAAACGTTCCGTACTATCAAGTTATTTCACTATAATGCTGACTTTTTTGACAGCACTTCTACATTTGCACTAAATATGCACACTTTAGAAATGCGTCAAGAACCCCGAAAACTGTCATATGGCTAACGGAAACACGAAGCGGTGAGAGCAAGAGAGAGAGAAAGCAGTTCACTCTTAGATACACAAAACATTCAAGAGTTTTACTTAAGCATGCAATAGAGTATTCGATTCATGGCGTCGTCGGCAAAGATGCTACTAGTTGTCAACTTAGACAGAAAGGAATGTGGATGTTTCGTCGACGATAAAGCAAACAAAAGAAGTTTCAACAACGCACTAGGTAACTGCACTCCGTGCTGATGGGTTTTATAGTTACATTCCAATGTTTTAAGATTAGCACTGCACAGGCAATTATTTTACATTTAAAGTTCTCAAAGCTGTTTAAATGTTACTGTTAATATGAAAATAAATTAGTCTTGGAAATGCTGTTTTCACCTCTAAAAAGCAATGCAGCCTGATAAATAAAATAATAATGACGTTTACTTATAAAAAGACACTTAAGTCGTTCAATGAATTCATCATTTGCATTTTTATCTTACCTTGAGATAAAAAGGGATTCATGGCAAAGATATCTAAGTATCTATTAACTCTAATCGAGGGCCACCAGTTAGCAGCAGATCATCTACGCGGACGAAAGTAAAAAGCCTCATGGTTGCAAGGTATTCAACTTAAAGTATAAGTAAGCCTTTGACGGCTTGCTTTTGAAGGTGCTGGGTATGTTTTAACAACACAATTAAATTACTCTGCTAGGGAATTTGATTTTGAATACTGGAATTGTTTTACACTTGTAATTTCAATTTAAAATTGCAACTGTGGCTCATAGGCAGAAACAAATCGCAAAGTAACAAGCAGACGGTGACCGCAATGAATAAATTTGGCACGACAAAAACCTTGTGATCTTGTGCGTTTTTACTGATATCCTCAGCTAAGTTTGCACTCATTTTGTTTGGGCAGATCTGCAGTCTATCTGAAAGAACTAAAATCTATAAATATAAGAGAATCAGGCCAAAGCATTATATGCTTCAGGCCTCTAAGTGACAAGAGCAGATTTTATTTAATCTGCAACATGAATTTCGGCCACGCCTACCCGTATACAGAGACTGCCCCGCCGTTTTAGTTAATATTTGACATTTAGTGTCCATTTTTCATATGCTGCTACATCTAAGACCTCCGGATTCAAGAGTACTTATCAGCTGTTCCCTGTTATGTTAAACCAAAGCTGTACTTACGTAACTAGTCAATCAGAAAAACTGTACGGTGTGATTTAATTTCAAAATAAAAATCACATATTTTTATCTGATATAAAGTTAACTTAGAGCAACTAGATATGCCAGTGCATTTATAATATCCTTTGAAATTTACTATGTAGACTGCAAGGAATATGTGGTATCTCAAACATTTTTATTAATACATTTTAAAGTTGTTGCTTATATCTGCAGTAGCGTTTTGATTTCCACATGATGAAGCTTTTGGCGAGCCTACAGTCAAAATTATTGTGTTAGAAGGAAATGTAAGTATTAAGGTGGTTTCTCAACTGATGAATTTATTGTCACTAGGCAGAATAAAATATAGGATCATTTTGTCTTTTTTATATATTGAAATCACATCAGCAAATGTGCTACTTTTCTAGAGTGGTCAACCAATCTAATGGGAAAAATGTCATTTAGCGTATGTTTTGCTACTGGTGACCAATATCACAATTTTAAAAATCATTTGCATTGACTGAAAGAAAAATATACACCTATTTTTATATGAAATCTGAGGTTTTGCATTGAGACCTTGGGACTTTCAAAAAAAATGTTCGATTACATTTAGTAGATGTTAGGATTTACCATCAGTAAATTCAAATAGCTAAACAAACTCAAATGCCCAATTAAATAGGGTGTTAAAATTTGTTAATGCAGTACATCCTTTATGAATTTATATGTTTAACTGTAACGGTGAAAATGCTAAATATACAAAGGCATTCGCTGCTAGTAATGAATAAAGTAGCACCGGCGACTTTGAATGTGTTAGGTAACGTCAATTTTGAATAATCAATTATTGACTATTTGAAATTGCGTTTTTGGTTGATTCAGCTAACCGGACTTCTGACAACCTTGAACATTTAGATGAGCTTATAACTGTAGTTGATATTAGGTACAACAATTATCTTCAAGCGGCAACTAACAGTGTTGTTGTTGAAGGCAAAATGATACCATAATAGTAGATATCATTCGAACTTGAGCCGACTGGTACCTCAATGGAGCATACTGAAACCCAGACTGTTGAGGTGCTTGATCAGTTAATGGGCATTTAAATTCCCATTGACGGAAAACACGATTATAATTTAAGAAAAAACAAACTACGCTGGTTGCTTCTGCAAGCCCAATACCAATGGATGTAACCACTCATTGAAACATTAAATTGATTTTTTTAAAGTTATTGCCATTATAAGCAAATGATTTACTCCGTAATTACGCAAATAAAAGTTCTCAAGGTTGGAATCACAAAACTGTTACAAAACGAAAGTGACATATTCTTGGGTGAAGGATACTACAAGCAATTGTTTTTGTATATTTTAATATTTCTTAATCTATGTTTGATCTATTTGTAAAGAAAATCTGGATAATTTATGTTGCTTCACGTTAAATACGTTAATTATGCGTACAGGAGGACACTTTATTCAGAAAAAGGGGTTGTGAGAGGAGAAACATAAAAATTATTAAAACATATCTAAAATGCAGCAACCTCACTTAAACGCATTCGTAGTGTAATGCATAAAGGAAACAAAAAATTAATACGAACTGCGATATAAATTGAATTCGTTATTTCAGGAAAACACCAGTAGCGACGAACAATTTTGAGTGGGATTTAAATTACGAAGCGTTAGTAATTTTTCATTACTTTTCGTACGTTCTTAAATTTGGAGCAGTTATTATCCTCTCTTAAAATCATTAAACATCATTGCCGCAATGCCGTCTTCTGAAAAACTTGCAATCTGACAAACTGAATAAAGAATACCGATTACATTGTGACAAATTCATTTGTGTGTATGAGTTTCGTTGATCGTTGTTTAATAGGAAAAAAATGCTATTTTCAAATATTATATCTGAAAAAATGTATTGTTTGGTTTTAAAGAACTGGCTGAAGTTCAGAGAAGTTTAAACCATGTTGCCGGTATACTTGAATTTAAAGTTAAGAAACTTCATGCTAAGTAAATTTTGTCGAGGGAAATTCAAGAAATTATATACAGTAAAAGAAAAAGATTGTGTAGATCTCATAACATTTGGCGATAGATACGGATGATTTTTTGATTCGGGTCATAGTAAGAAAAGAGCACATAGGTCTCCTAACATTTGGTGATAAATACAGATGATTGCGGTAATCTTTGGACGATTACATACAAACAATCAAACTATGCTTGCAGAAAGTCAGCTTTGACAAATTGTAGTATACCTCAAAAATAACCCACGGTCTGTATTTCTCTAACGTTACTTGCATAAATGCCAACTACGTTAAACATGACCTAAATAAAATCATGTTAGTAGAAATTATATATTGAATGTACTGGAAATCCAGACACTATCTTGGACAGTTAAGGCTTCAGTATCACAAACACACTTATTAAATTTAGCTTGGCCAGTGCACTTAATTGGGCGTAAACAATTCTCTTCATAAAACTTTAGGACACATTTTCGTCTGCATAAAAGATCTGCTTATAAGAGAATTTGAACGATGATTAGCATCGTTAGTGTATTCAGGACAACATGAAGCTACTTTATGCTTATTTACCTGCCCTGAAAGCTCTGCATTAATCATAGTTTGCCTTGTTTGACATTATAAACAGAATGGCGCGCACTAGCCAACCCTCGTTGGTTCAATATATTATTAATATTTTATTACCTTTTAAAATGCCTGTTTAATCATATCGCACATGGCATCCCAGTTAAACCGGTTGGTTCAAAGGCTGGCCACACTACAGATTCAAAAGTCACCTCATATAGTATTTGTTATGATCAAACGTATGTCGAAAAGTAAGTTGGTTAGTTATTTTTTAATGCGATGTTACTAACTTATCTCCCCGTCAGGTGTTATTGAAGATGCACCCCATGCAACATATTGGCGAAGCTTTAGCATGCACAAGTGCAAGCTAACACCACACCAACCACCTCCGTCCGATTGCACGTTCAGTCGGTTTGTTTGTAATTTAAAAATAACTCACGCCGCAGTATTGAGGAGCCTGCAGTAGGCGTAGCTCGTTACAGTGGTCCCAGTGGCATACGTATGCATATACAATCCCTTATATTATTTCTTCATTCTTGTTATTTCATCTTGTTTTACTTTCATCTTCGAATAAGGCGCCTTTTGTCTAAAGTAACTAGTTCAGGAATCCCGTATAAAGAATTACAAACGAAGTAAGTTAAGCAATGAGCTTTGCGCAACGAAAGTCACACTAAGTGTTCTATTCGGAGGCCATTTAAGAGGGATATTGAACTTCCTTGGGCCGTTAGAAAATCAAACGTTTTCAAGTAACATAATCGTTCGCTTTTATTTCTACGATCTTACTTTATGAACTCTCCCTAATATTGTACGTAGGTTGATATTTATTTGGTATCATCTAGCATAATTTAAAAGATTTTGTTATGTGCTGGTGAAGAGCCCGTTTAATGTCGTCGTCTTTCTATGTGTTGGTCCAACGGCTTCAATCGCATCAACAAAAGTGGTCTGGTAGTTAAATTAATAATTCACAACATTAAGTCCAACTCTATTGTTGATACTGAACATATAGCGAAATCCACCTCAGTGCATTTTTGCGTACCCTATGTTACGGAATTTATATTCTTCAAAATTAGTCTTGCCAGTGAGAAACGCCCTTTAGTCTTCCATAACCTTTCATACAGTCAACATATGCAAGGGCCCTTTGCTTTATTTGAATTTGGAGAGGTATTTTTTATCCAAAAGAAGCATCCAATGTACAATGCCCCAACGTTGCTGGACATTTAATTTTTCGTATTTTATAGTTTTATAGGAATCTGGGTAGAGTTCTTAGAAACTGTGCATATAAATGGTTTTTTAATTGCAAAACGTAAGTCGGCATACATCTACATAGATGGTTTTGTACCCTTTATAGGCTATATAATTATTTTTGGTTGACGGTCTTTAGTTAATTTTAAGTAACAACTGGTAAAAAATAAAATAAATTACTTGTTGATAAGAGGTTGACATATTTTTAGATACTAAGTAATCTATTGGCATGCCTGAAAATTTCATTCAAATATTAAATCGACCTATATTCTTCCGCTTGGATATTCACAAAAATTAAAAGATTTTAAATAAGTCACACAGTTAAACTGTGATACTTTTCAATTGATTCGACACAACTAAGTCTAATTTTCAGCAATTTTAGCCAAATATACTCTCGGTATATATGCAATCCTGAGGCAATCCTGCGGCAAACCTGAGGCAATATTAATGTTTTTTTGTAAGTTGCGGGCCGCAACTGAGTAATGCTAGACCACATGCATGTGCTGTCCTGGTTGATACAGGTGCCTTGAGTTGTGTACTACGGAGTTGTCGAAGAACGTAAATAGGTTCACGTTTGAGCATCATCTGGTTCAATCCTGCTCTCTTATATTAACTTTGGCTACTTTGAATGCATATGAAGAATTATTTCATACATTAACACTATTTTAAAAGGAATATAAAACATCAAAAGAAAGAAGATCTTCTTTCTTTTCATCATATCATCTCGGAATGCAACTTACTTCACTTATCCACCATATAAAACGTGGCATATTTTGCGTGGCAGATCAGTCTCACTAACGTTTATTTTACACTTTTAGGTACAAAGGTGGATTCCACAAATCCACAGGAAAAACTGATTATCATCAGTCTCTATGTAGCTATTGGTCTCTCCGTCTTCGCGATGTGTTTCAAGCTTATGCAAGAAGAGGTGGTCTCAAAATGCAAATGGCTAGGCCATAAGATCGGTCTTCTGAAGCACCGTGTCAAAAAACAGAAATTTAGTTTACCTCAACCCCGTGATGACGTGACTCCTACACATGTCTAGATTTCTTTAAATTATTTTTTTCTTTTGAATATTGCTGTACTTGGATGCCATTTAAATTGGAGTAAAATGCATTAATTCAGCGAAAAGCATGTTTTCAGACTAATCTATTAAGCTTTTTGTGCGCCTTTTATTTGCTCTCTAATTGGGCGGGGACCTGATTCTGGGACACCAGATCTAGTGTTCACACATGTTTCGTTTACTTTAAAAAAACCAATCAGTGCTTGCAAGATGTTTTGTTTGTCGTAAAAAATTGGCCTTTAAATTCCCACTTGATTTACATCAAAAGCTAACATTCTACCATCGTTGTAGAAAGAGGAAAGATCTGTCATCTTTCAATTAAGTATGATCGGGCTAGAAAATTACCAGCTGTTGAACATTGTGCACTCTAAATTAGATTCCATATTTCATGAAATTTAAACCAAAATTCTGAACTTTGCTTTAGATTCAAATACATTGATGATGTAGGGTCATAAAAATGTTTATCGTAAAGACCAATCCCGAGATATGACCGTCACTGAAAAATAACTCTTTCCGAACGAGCTTCCTTTTTACTGATTACGAAAATTATTTCCTGCAAAGTAATGGCTTATATATTAGTGTTTAGTTGTTCACTGATTGAAGTTGTCCATTTGTATTGAAATATATTAAGTGTAAAACATGCCATAATGATACTTCACTTTAAATGTTTCGTAACAGCTAGCGTCTTACGTCTCTATGACTGCGAGAAGGTTTTTCGTACAACATGATCCACATCTGCTGCAAAATCTTCTGAGACTTATGTTACCTGATCCGCTCACAAAAGCTTACCATGCTGTATCGTTTGGACAGCATGTATACATGCTTACAGGTTAGAAACTTCAAATTCATGTGTTGCGCTCAGTCGAGTTTGGAATTATTCAGCAAGGCAGAAACGATTTAAGATCAAAACTGCTCCTTTTGAAGTATAACATCTAAAGAAGACGTTATCTGGTGCCAACTATTACAAGGCAGAATACATTTCTGCATGTTTTTAAATAAGCGCAGTTGGTGCAGATCCCTAAAAAGGTTCCTTATGGATTGTTATTGATAATGTGCACTTATTTGCTGTATTTTCCATAGGTAAAATTTGTGCCTTTCCACAAATATCTTTCGTTATGTTAGCCAATAGGATACATCTAATATCTTAATGGTCAACAAGCATGTTTTACTGAGATTACAGACTTTTTAATCAGTGAATTTTATTTTTTCCCGATACATTTCATAGCAATAGCTCACTTAAGCAACTACTGTTTAGTTGACACGTATTTAATATGCCCAATCTACTTCTGAATTACGCACCAAAACCTTACTCATGATTTCCTTAAGACGACGATAAATCACTGCCATACAGTTAAAATCAATAAGAAAAAGGTTTTTGTAACGGTTTTGAAATTGACACATTTTAACTATAATCGTGCCGTGTCTGAATGATTGTGAGATAAGGCTGCAAAGTAATGAGTACTGCAATCATACCTAAGTATTTTTTAAAAATCGAAAGCACAGTTCAGAATTTTAATGGGTCCTTGCTGAGATAGCCAATCTGCTGTATGTTAACACAAATCATTTAGCAAAATATACCTTACAGCGAAGTTGTAGCCTCATGAAGATTTACGAAGACACATTTATGTATTTTTAGGAAAAGTATTGTATAGCCAAAATATTTACATCTCACATGTGGTTGCATCCGTATCCTCAGTTCGGTTAGACCATCAGCCTTTCACCTTTCGTTGCGGCTCTGCTGATATTGTAGTGCCCAATTATCAAAAAAGGTCGTTGAATAAATGTTTTTATTTTGACTGTTGCATTTTTACTTCCCCAGCGAACACAAACATCACATGAATGCAACACGCTTGTCCTGCTGGTGGCGTTTTTGCCTGCGCACCTCAATACAACGCTCATTAACAACCAGTTAATTTGTGCAGTGCAGCTAGTGGTCAGTCACTCTGTCGCACTTATTTTACATCGAAGTGACTGATATTTCAGTTATAATCAAGAGGACAGAGAAATCCAACAAGTCCGCACTTGACAAGACAATAGACCTATTTATTTTTGGGCATGTGAATGGCCTATCAAAACAATTTCACCCGAAATGGGAAGAGTCCCCAATGCCGTGCTAACATAGTCCAGAGCTGGACGTGCAAAGTGTTCACAAATGAATAAATCTAAAAGCATTTTGCTGGAAAAACGAGTTTTTTTCGTTTGGAACTATGCATTATTTTTCTAAACTTTGATCTACGAAAACGAAGGGTGTAAACATCTGTAACTGAGAAACTTGATGATAAGACGCATGTCTAGCTAAAATACAAAAACCACTGAAAAATTTTGAGCAAGAGAAAGAAGGGTTAATTGGACTGAACTGACATACGAATAGCGAATTCGAATAGCCATGATGTAATGATATTCAGTCGGTCCCGACTTTTTTTTAAACACGTGCAAAACGTTTGGCGATAGAGTAAATGGTTTATCAAAATCGTTCAGGAATGTGGAAGTAACAAAAATAGTTGATAAACATAAATAGTAGGCTTATAGCTATCGGCTTGAAAAAATTCAGTCAAGTCTTAATAATCTCTAAAATGCTCCATGTTTTATTTTTCAATTCAGTTTACTTGGGGGAAATGGAGGTGTATACGCTTAAACTCCCTGCTTGTCTATTTGCGTGTATTGATATCGAATCGTAGTAGGTCAGCCTATTTTGGATTCCTAATGGCACAAAACAAAGAAGTGGAACAAAGGAAAAATGAACAGAAAGTTAATAATATACTCCTTGAGATTCGTAGGAGAAAAGATCGATCGCTCATGGGAGGTTTTATGGTTGTTCGAAATGGGAAGGAAACCCCTGAGGTCACGGGGATAACCACCGTCGTGCGAAATGTGTGGCCAGGCACCCTATTGCTAACTGCAGGGGCAACCGACAAGGCAGCGGAAGTCGAAATACCCGCCATAATCGTAGACAGTGCATTGCGGGTCGACACTATGCATTACGTCTAGGAACCATTTATACATGGACGCAAGGCGCGGTTGATGCGAGTGTTGCCAGGATTGTCACCGTGCGCACAGGGAAGACTGTGTAGGTCTTCATCGGAGACCTCTGCGGTGAATGCGTAAGTGATGAGTTGCGCGAAAGAAAATATTTATCGCGTTTATCATCACCCAAAGGTAAGGAAGAAGAAGAGGGGGCGGGTGCATGGATCAAATTATATTTAAACTGACGTTTTGAAAACCTTCTCGCTTCCATAATCAGAGTTTAGTGGTAGTGAACCTGGTGGTTTTGACTTAGTCCCCCTTGCCGATTGCCTCATATTATGTCAGTGTTAAGCGTGTGAACTTTGACATGCCCGTTCATTGCCGACCACATTTGGTCTCCCGGAGGTTGGCTGCTGGTAGGCTGGCGTGACCTACGTCCCCTCTGCAGTCAACGGAGTTGTAGGCGAGTCAATATGCTTGCTGGCCTGCCCCACGTCCCCCATCGGACTGATCGCTCGTTGTTGTTCACTAGAGTTGTTCTTTGCCTCGCGGTTGCGACGTTGAGATAGTGTTTGACGTTAGTCGCGTGACCTCCGACCTCCACCCCTATTTTCCGTGGGTGTTGGCTCTCGGTCCTGCGTACTAGTTTGCCCTACTGGCTCTGGCTGACTTGATCCGAGCCTTGTGCGAAGCGTTTGGTAGGCAAGCTTCACGTCGACAGCTCCGTTGATTGTGCCAGCGGACCACCTTTCCAGCACCAGCCTGGTCATTTTTTCATTGGCCCTGCCGATCACCCTCGATTCCTTAAAGGCGAATTCATGTTTGAGCTGTTGCACATTGCCATAGACTAAAGACGACTGGTCCTTGCGATTGCTTGCAAGTTGATCTTCATGCAGTCTTGTGCCTAGGCGTTTGCACTCTCTCCAAAAAACCTTGCTTCGCAATTTTTGCCTGGTAGACTGTAGACTATGACTGATTGCTTGGTTACTGGCAACGGGTCTTTGGGCTTCATGATTTATTGTCTGATTGTATAATCTGGTCTATACGCCACTCTAATCCCAAAGGGTCCTAGAATTCGAGCAGTCATTTATGAAACATTTTTCACGTAAGGGAGGGCGAGCCAGAACTTTGGTTTTTCTTCCTCGCTAAACCGATGAATGCGAGGCCCCCTGAGGCGAGGGTGATCGGCAGGGCCAATGAGAAAATGGCCAGTCTGGTGCTGTTAAGTTTGTCCTCCAATTTAATAGTCAACAGAGCCATTAAACTGAACCTTGCCTACCAAGCGCTCCACACAAGGCTCAGATTAAGTCGGCCAGAGCCAGTTGGGCAAACGAGTACGCAGGTCCGAGAGCCACCGCCCACGAAGGAGGTCGGAAGTCATGCGATCAACATCAAACACTGTCTCAACGTCGCAACCACGAGGCGAAGAACAACTCAAGTGAACAGCAATGAGTGATCAGTACTAGCAAACATGCGTGTCCTGGGGATAAATTGAGAAAGAGAAGACTCAATCCCTGGGACAATATGTTTTTTCGCATGATGTTTCGACATCCGTCGCGGATTTATCATCAGAGGCATGAGTAGCAGAAACCGATGTTTATTTGCCTGACTTTTCGACATCCATCGCGGATTCATTCTCGGAGACATGAGAAGCAGAAACAAGAACCTGCCCCTGCTACTCATGTCTCTGATGATGAATCCACGACCGATATCGGAACGTCAGGCGAATAAACTGATTGTCCCAGCGATCGAGTCTTCTTCTTCTCCTCAAAGACTAATCAGTCCGCTGGGTGACGTGGGGGAGGCCAGCAAGCATACTGATTCACCTACAACTGCGCTGATCATAGCGGGGACGAAGGTCACGCCAGCCCACCAGCAGCCACCCGCCGGGAGCCCAAATGTGGTCGGCAACAAACGGGCATGTCAACGTTCACACGCTCAACACCGATATAATTTGAGGCAAACGGCAACTCAAGACCACCAAAATCAACTACCACTAAACTTTGACGATGGAAGTGGGAAGGTTTACGAGACGACAGTTAAAATATACTTTGGTCCATGAACTCGCCCCCTCTTCTTCTTCCATTACCTTCGGGGGATGATGAATACGATACCATATCTGGACCTCGAATGTTTCGGCATGAAAAATATTTATAAATTTGCAAGTGTGAGGAGGACGTCATTTGGGTGATATTGCTAATGCACAAGTATCTATAAACTGTTGTATTCTCTTTTTGATCCATTAGCTTGCGTCATTTTTGGGCATGAAGTAGGTTGCTGGAATTGGTTTTGATGATTGTCACAAGTGCCACAAGAACAACGTTGGCATTGATGTCGAACGATGCGCTCTGCAGAACATGGCTTAATATTATGTGAGGGTGTCCTTCAATCATCCGTTTCGAAAAAAAACACTAAAACATGCTTACTGAACAACTGTATACTGAGTCAAAATTCAATAAAACCAGGGAAAAGAAATTATCTGTCTTATCAATCAAAAAGTGCTCAGTTATAAAAAAAACTGGAATAATTTATTACGAATAATGACAATGCGTTTGCATTCTCTGAGCAACCATGTTAATGAAAGTTAATCAATAGAGGGTCTAAGGGCGGGAAGAAAACAGGAATTACTTTATCCACAAAGTGGGCAGGTAATTTCACAAGTGGTTACAAGACGTCGCAGTATAATTCATTAAAGCCTGATTATAAGCAGTTATTGTTTGCATTTATTGTTGGTCTACAAACCATTACACGCTATAAGATAAGAAACGGCTGTCTAAACTTTAATTCAATGTTAAAACCACCTAGTAACCGCAGCCAAAATAGCCCTATTAATAATTTATTTCATGATATTTTGTCTCAAAGCATATCGTTTTCATTAAAACAATATTTTATGGAAATATTGTTGTAGCGGAGATTCCAATTGACGCTGTGATATAAACTGTATTGGTGTAATACGGCTTGGATACAAAATATTAATAAATTAGTAGAAGATGGTGGGCTGCATATTTAAAAAGGGTCGATAAAGGCCAGTAAGTTATTGAATACCAAAATGCATTTTCCATAACACTTAATATCGCATATTGTGCATTATTTGCTACCAAGCACCTGCTTTTAAACTTTTATTAATGGAAAATCGGCTTTCATACTGACGTTACTGGAGCATGCTTGTTACGAAATAGTCCAACCTTGCATACTTTCGACAGTAAGCAATGCCGAGTATGACAACGTTAAGTGGAATTACAATGTTTGGCTTATTAACAATCAGTAAGTGGTCATTCCCACTACCAGAGGCGCACCACCTACCGATGATATCTATGGCCGTGTACCTTCAACCCCACGACCTGTTTACGTCACAAGAGCAGAAGTACTGTAACCATTTGTAGAGCGTCCATCTGCCAACTATCGAAGATGATATTTTCACTATTATTCTTCACTGTGTGTTAACAAATAAATGGGTATACCAAGTTAAATTTTGTGCATTGTAATAACTGTTTACCTTTAAAAATTCTCCGAGAGCCTGCTGTTGACGTACATATGCACAAAGAAGAGCGAATATCCCACGGAAAAATTAAAGACATATGCTGTTATGTTAAAGACTGGTGTACGACCTAATGGTCAGACTACGGCGTGTGAAAAAAGACAATTGCATAAATTCATTGTGTCTTACAAAAAATTTTATGATTGAGTGATGTCCCTGCTAATATTTTTAGCGTGCATTTTGTCATCACGTCATGAATGGTTCTAGACCTGTATATTCGCCCTTGTTTTATATACAATAGATTGCGTATCGCATGAAATTTTGTGGTAAATTCAAAAAAATATCACGTTGCACGATGTCAGCGCACTTGGCATTGCATCTAAACTATTGTAGCAGTGAATAATGAACCATAAGTAAAAAGAAAACCTTCGTTGGTTGGCGCATTATTAGTTACTAGCATAGAAGTATTAAATTCTCACACAAATCTGCAAACTCAGGTAATGATTATATGAGAAGTCACTGATTTAAATGTGAACTAAAACTGTGAGGCAGTGGATTACAGAAAACGTCAAATAAATGCAGAATAGGTACAAATACAGCATAAAACCTTTGGTATAAGATGAAGTAAAATTTAAATTAACCTTAAGTGTATCGTACAGGGACATTGCCAACTAAACGATAGTTGTTTGCGTTATGTGTGTGTAGACAATATTATCCATTTTTCATCTTTTTCAAATTTTTTGGCTTTATGCCAATGTCTTTTGACAATTTCAAAAATTATTTTCGTTTTTTTTAGTCCGGATTAATTGCAGGAATAAAAATAGATTGAAGGGCACATGCAGAGAGGCTGGTTGCAATCTTAAAAGTAAGATTACGGTTGTAGTTGTAATCGAATTCATTATATCTTGTGTATATTTAAAGAACTTTCCTTTTCTCATAACCTTTTTTTATTATTTCAAGCGTTCAAATGAATCGCGCTGCCGATTGTTCTGGAAACTCTGCTTAACAATTTGTGAATATTTTTACGATACTTTTAAAGATGATAATCGCTCCTTGTTCCGTTTAGCGTTTGTATATTCCTTGATTTTCTTCTGTATATGGAAGCATATAGATGGTGTTCATTTATGGCGTTAGAGAGAAAAGTTTTGATACTTCGCGAAATTTAATGCATAGTCCAATACGGTCGGTTAGTTCAGCGTACTGATACAACTTTTGGTTGTGTAAAATTATCAATTATATTTAAGGCACAAGGCGTAAAAGATTTTAAAGAAATATTTTATAGACCGAGTTCGTTCTCCTTTTATAACCAATAATGCTTTATCTCATACATACACTTACTTCAACTTTTTGCAAGCAAAACAAAATTTTCTGTTTTGGGAAGACAAATAAAAATATCTGATGTGCATGAATGTTCGTTTATTTTACAACCTACACAAACATGAATATTCTTCCGCAGCGTTCAGCAGCATAAAGCATTCTTTGTATATCTAAAAACGCAGGATTTTCTCGACTCTTGCCTCAATCTTCCCCCCAGTATACTGATCGGACCAGAACTTGCTTCTAATAAACGGCATTTTGCGCTCCATCTCAACAAAATGAACACAATAAACAACATCAAATGCGTGTTAATCCGCCACTTAATCTTCACATTTCATCAGATATGCAACCTACTCTATATGTGCCATCTACTTGGATTTGCCAATTGATGCATACTTCAACTGCATGCATCGCTTTCATAAATTTTCGGATACTTTTAAATAGGCAAGTGAGAAACATGTGGGGGTAATCCACACAAGTTTATGTCTAGTTTTCAGTGTGTGCATGCTCAATTCGCTGTTTCAGTATAAAACGAGTTGCTGCACAACAAAAGTACTTCAGGCTCCTCTCGGTGATATGCCTACCCACGCTCTACTCCAAATCTTCGATCTTTGCTGGACACAAATTATACCTTCTTCGACCGATGCTGCTATCGAATTAAAGCAACACCTATAAGTTCGCCCACATCCGCTTTTCTGGTCAACGCACGGTATCTTACTTTAAAGTCGACGGCTTCTTCTACAATTAAAACAAATATGTGCTTGCGCGTCATGTTGATGACACTCTTGCCTTGACCTACATTGCCCTTGTTACTTTCAGGAACTAGTTTCGAAAAATACTTTGACAGAGAACTTCCATTTAGGGCTGTCCTGATAAAGTGATATACTGATCAATCACCCCGTACCTAACTTAAGTTTAGAAACTCTGCTTGAAGCTCATCCTGCATTTTGAGAGTTACAGTCCAGTATCTTCACGAAACAGTTATGTATGCAATCCACTAAATCGAGCCAAAACTCACTGCTCTCATAAATAAAGTTATCAAATACCTATTTCAATCATGCTGCAAAAATGCATTTTGTAAAATTGTGCGTTAGTGCATGTGGTGACAAGGGACCGTGAGGAAGGGATTTTCATTGTCGGCCCTCTAGTGTGATAGGAGGGATATCTTGTTTTCTGTACTTCATCTATCCACACCCAAATGGT
Source organism: Ligula intestinalis (assembly GCA_036362985.1). Classification (NCBI taxonomy): domain Eukaryota; kingdom Metazoa; phylum Platyhelminthes; class Cestoda; order Diphyllobothriidea; family Diphyllobothriidae; genus Ligula; species Ligula intestinalis. Next base: position 92,593,654 of record JAYGXS010000001.1, read on the forward strand.
TGCGATGACAAATTTAATTGGAATGACAATGACGTCCTTGCCATGGCCGATAAAATTCGAACCAAGTCATTACTCTAAGTTTGGGTTATATCGACCACCATGTTGTCTTGGACACCAATTAGGACGGTCTATGTTCACGAAGTACAGTCCGGCCCTAACTTCACATCAAAAAGGCAAAGCTAACTGCCTGACTTAAACCGAGCCCCCTATTCCCTCCAGCACAGAGAACCCTTTTTGTTCTGCTTCGATCCCGTTCACAAGCATATCAAACCTAACACACTGGTGTCTTTTTCACCATATTGCATCAAACTGTCTAGTCCTTTTTGCTGCGAATATAGTAAATTTTGTTAGGTCTTGGGCCTGGTCCACTAGCTCGTTTTCAGATAAATAAGAGTTTCTTTAAATATCAGTTAACGTTAAAGCCAGATTCTACGGTTAATGGGAGGGTAAGGCAAAAAGTGCCCCCCATTGAATTTACATAAAAATCGTTATTCTAGTCCAAGAAAGCGACGCTTGTTTTTAATTTGCCTCCGTGGTTGAAGATAGTTCAGTAGATGAATCATATATTTATTAAAGCAATACACGTGTCATGAAGACTAACTTTTGGTCATTTAGAATATCAACATACATGCACATCAACATTATTGTAAATAGAATAGTGCATTTTATATGCCCACTTTTTTCTTAAAACAAAACATGTCAGTTTTGAACATATAAAAATTTAAAAATACCATGTTCAAAATTTTAAAAACAAGGCTTTTTGATTAAAAAGGTCTCCGATACGCAAATAAAACATATATTTTATTCACTGTAACGCTCTGTCACAAAGGCAGTAGCATTTTTTATCTGCAACTCATTGGCATTTCAGACTGACGCTCATGTGTCAAAGCATGTAGGAAAATCTATCTCGAAATATATTGTCTTCAGGTCCACTGATTTTTTTTTCAGATAGCTGATTTTCAATTTCGTGTCAAATCACGGTCTGCGCACGCACCAAAATGCATCGGGTATCAGCATTAATTTTCAGAGCTTTTTAAATGGAAGAAAAGTAGGGTATTTGGATTCAAACTTCTTACTGTCTGACAAACGCAAAAAGTGGCTTTCTTTGGCAGTTTAACCTCCTTCATCACGATCCCCGCTCAATCTATTTGAACGTCAAAATAGGCTGTGCTTTGATAAACACTTATTTTGTGACTGGAGTTTTTACAGCAAAAACAACCCTTAGAAATAGAGTCATTTTTCTTGTCACTAACAACACAATCTAATCCATAAAATATTGTGCGACTGTGTGTAATAATATACGTAATAGTACTGTAAAAGCCCTGTGGATATTCGAAGTCACAAGTCGGTCTCAACAACCGGTTTACTTCTTGTATGATCGAAAATGTCGCGGGATTTGCCACTTGGTTACAAATTAAGAACCCTTTATTTGCTGCACACAGTTCAAAGTCTATTGACCTGAAAGACAAACTTGGAACAACGCTATTAAATGAATAAATGAATCAGTTTCTTGCCAGTACCAAATGTTATGTAAATTGCCCTTTCAAGGACAGGAAGCGAAGAAAGTGTTGGGTACAAAGGCAATGAAACTGCTTGTGGTTTAACTGAATTAACTAAAAATATCAGGCATCCCCCTCGGTAAAAGCATTATAATGGGCATTATTGGAACCCTAACCCCTGCAGTTGCGTTATGCTGCCATTTATTGTAATGAACTCGTAAAAAATTTTTTATATAGTTCAGTTTGTTTCAGTATATTAAGGAAAGTAGGCATTACCTTTGAAGACCCTATTGAAAACAGTATGCATGCAATATCAAACATAAAATATGTCACGATAAACAGTGAGTCACACATATACATGCAAAAATTTTAACGTGAGCGTGTGAGCAGTCAAAAAAGTCTCTTATGTACATAATATATCTAGCATAAAATGTGTTATTGTAAAATAGTTAGAAGCATATACAATTTAAGGTTTTATCTATAGGTATTTCTGGGGCGTTTATAAATCCTGCTTCCTTGTACACGTGAATGGTAAGTGTCAAGTAGATGTTCATCCAGTTTCCGTTTAAACGCATGTGTAGAGTTTGTCATTACGATCTCCTCGGGCAGTCCGGTCAAGGCACCGATGACTGAATGTGAGAACGACTAATTGCGGATCTCTAGATGGGAAAAGGTTCCCCGCAGTTTGAAGGAATTCCCACGGAGGTTGGTTGAAGTAACGTACGCAAAGAAGTCATCAAAATTCAGGGCACACTCCCGATTCATCACGAGGCGGTACGTCTATATGAGGTCGCCGCGGATTTGTCTATACTCAACGGAAAAACTTCAAGTGCTTCTAGTCTTCATTTGTAAGATGACGACTTTAGGCCTTTTACAATTTTCGTTGCCCTTTGCTTGATTCTTTCCAGTACCTGGTTATCTTTGTGCATCCATGGTCACCACGTCTGAACGCCATACTCCAGATGTGAGTGAATAAATGTTTCATAGATTTTGCCGAATAGTTTTTTGTCCATGTTGACGAAAGTTCGCTTAATGGTAAACAGAACACTGTTCGCCCTCTTGGCAGCCCTAGCACACTGCAAAGACGGCTTCAGGAATGGCACAATAGCCATAACCAGATATTTTTGTTCATTGAAGTTCGACAGGCACCTTCCATCAAGTACGTAGTTGTGTGAGTCATCCATCGTGCTCACTTTTATCGTCTTGAGCCGCAATGAGACACACTTCTCAAAGTTAAACCACATTAACCATTTTTGGACCATTCACCTAGACGGACAAGTCCTTCTTGCAGAGTTTTTCATCATAGGCGTTTTTGATGAGTTGCCATATCTTAATACCATCTGCAAACAAGATTCCATTACTGACCAGTCCATGCCTACAGTCGTTGACGTAGATTAGGAACAAAAGTGGCCCAGGAACGGAGCCCTGAGGCGCTCCGCTCGCAACTGGCACTGAACGGGATTTTGCGTTACCAACGCACATGGACTGAGATCAGCCTATGCGAACATATCCTACCCAATTAAGTAAATTGCCCCTTATCCCCGATTCACCAACCTTGTAGAGTAGCCGTTGATGAGGAAGACTATCGAAGGCTTTTTTAAAGTCCATGTTAACAACATCTACAGGGGCATTTTCGTCTGATGACTTCGACCACAGCTCCATAGAATAAAGCATTTTGTTCACGCAGGAGTGGTTTCCTCGAAACCAATGTTGGGCACCTTCAGAGAACTCTTTTTCTTCAAGGAACTTCATAGTGGCCTTTTTGGTGACCCTTTCCATAACTTTACAACAGAAGCAAGTTAGGCTCACTGGTCAATAGTTGTTAACGCTGGTTCTTGATCCACCCTCGTGAATAGGGTACATGTTCGCAACTTTCCAATCGGATGGGAGGAGGCCATGATCAATGGAAAACTGAAAAAAGGATAAAATTGGTCTTGAAAGTTTGAAAGCCAGCTCTTGCAGTACCTTTCTAGGTATTTTGTCTGGACTTAGAGACTTAGCTTCATTAAGCACACGACGTTCATTCCTTAAGTCTTCTTCTGTGAAACGGAGGTCCTCTATGATTCTGCCATTTTTCGCTGCATAAAAATGTCTGTCGGATTAAATTGTATTTTTTCCGTGAAAGCAGATGCAAAAACTTGCTAAGGTGTTCTGCTTTTTCGAGATTGTCTAAAATTTCCACATTATTTTTACCTTTTAGTACTAAAACTGTGTCTTTGTTTTTTAGCCTGCTGTCGATGTAATTGTTAAGTACCTTTGGCTTCGTTTCGGCCTGCTCGATATTTTTTGCTTCGTAGTCTTTCAGTGCTATTCGAATGTTTGATCTTACCTCGTTCCGCTTTTGGTAGAATTCTTTGTAGTGTGAAAGCTGGCCTGTTGATGCATACCTTCTCCAGAGTTTGTTCTTGTGGTTTATTTGGCTCTTCAGATTTTGCGTTATCAGTTTGGCCTGCTCTCTTTTTGTACTTTTTTCAGCGGACAGTATCAATGCATAATTTTGCTTAAATGATCGCTGACAGTGTTCCAGATGGCAACTGGACTACCGGTTAGAAGGCCATATCAATTTATTGCTGCTAGTATATTTCTCATTGTGGTGTAATTTCCGCGTTTCTCGTTTGATTGGTGTTTGAAGCATATTTTCACAGGATCATGACATAATCACTCTTTTCAAGAGGCGCGATTAACCTAATTTTGCTTGTATAAATCGAGTCTTTCGATAATATGAGGTTCAAACAGTTCGCTGTTTGTGCTTCTTTTATTCTCGTTGGGAATCCAACATTCTGCACGAGAGATAGGTCTCCCGTCAGCTTTAAGAATCTGGAGCTAAAAGACTCATGAGAACCCTTAACTGATGACTCATCCCAGTTAATCAGTGGGGCGTTAATATCGCCAGTGATCAGCACATTTTTATTTTGAGCCAGTTCATGCATTAGTCCAAACAAGGTCTCACCACCCTCTGGAAATTGATTTGGCGGTCTATAGACAGTCGTGAAATGTAAAGTGGGTGCCCCACGCAATTTCAGTTTAAGCCATAGCGCTTCACAATCATGACAGGAACTAATTTTTGCGTTCTGACGAAATGATGCCCTTCTTGACCAACACTGTAATTCCTCCTCCCCTCGTATGTCCCGACGAAAAACTTGGTATTCTCCGGATACAATTTTGGCATCCATTACGTCGGCCTGAAGCCAGGTCTCTGTAATGGACATGACATCCAGTTGTAGGTCAGCTGTACAAACTTTGAGCTCGTCAATCTTTTGAAGCAAAGTCTGTGCGTTCGTTTAAAGAAAGTGCAGCTTCGCCGGCATAGAGTACTGAAGGTTTTGATGATCGAGGGGTCTGGAAGATATTTGCGAATAAGTTACTTTATTGTCTGAGTTTCGGTCTGCTTTTTGCCGGTAAAACTCAGCGTTATTGGCTGTCTCCAGAGTAATGACCTCTGGGTGGTGATGATTTCCCGTTCATTCTTCGCAGGTTCCTCTCGCCCGCATTGGATTTCCTGTGGAGTTCGGTTTTTCTGTGCCCTCCACTTCTCTCTCTCGGCCAGCGAGGACTTCCGCTGAAAAAAAACCGTTGGGTACTTGTTCCGTTGTGGCAATTTCTTGTTCAACAGTAGCTTCGCTTGTTCTTCGTGCTTGAGTATAAATTGTATTGGTCTGAGTTGACCCGAGTCCGTATATGGACCCTTCTTCAGGCCTATTCGAAATGCTTTTAGAACGGGGACCTCCATTTCTTCATTTTCATGTAGGAGTAGTTTAATGTATCTGCGGAATAAATCCATATCATGGTCAATTCTCCGAAGTAGATTCAGGCATGCCTTGTATGACAACGCACTGGCTGCGATTAAATAACGGGCTATGGGGTTTATAAGTGGACCCTACTGAGGTGTGGGTATCCTCGACTTGAGCTGTGAGATCCCAAAGCTCCGGCATTTGATAATTAGGAGGGCTCGACGGCTCCTCTTTTGTGCCAAGGCTACCTTTTTGTGTGGTAGTCAGTGGCGTCTTGGGCTTTTTGGGAGACGCAACCAGACTAGTTCTTAATGGTATCTTAGACACCACCTGCTTGGAATTTGGGACTGTGTTAAGCACGATGCCCTTGAGTAAGGAAATTGTTCAGTTCCTTCATGGTGGTCTGCTAGTGTTGTGGCGACACCGTCTGCCTGTTGGCCCAACGTACAGGGTCCGACTCTCAGGTCTTCTACATTTTCGTGGATTTCCAACTCTTCGACTTGGTCGAGTTCCACTTCTGGTTCTGCTGTAGTTTGCTTATGGAGTATGGAAACCTCCTGTATTTTCTTTGTCTTGGCCTTTTCTCGGATTTCAGTCGTCTCCGACATAGAGCCATGCGTAAGAATATGCAAAAGTGACTTCAGTTCCGCTGATTCTGCTTTAAGGCATACCATATCCTTCTGCATGACGGCAAATGCTTTGGAAAGTTCCATGTCTGATATGCCATCTAGGTCTCCGTACTTTGTATCTATTGAGCCTCGAGAACTTCTATGCCTTTTAGCAGGGCACGATTTTGTTGCGCCAACCATGCGGTTTCTACCCCTGAAATTGCGATTCGGGCTTATATCCGTGATTAAATCAGTGGAAACCGTGCGGACTCGCGGTCTAATGGGAACGACCGATGCCCGCGAACCACGGGTTTTGGGTTTAAATCCCACTCGGGGCAGACTTTTTACACGCTCCGCTGTACGTTTAGTTTTGCTACCCATCATAGATCGAAGCAAAGTTAAACGATATTAATGCTCTATGCAATATGTATAAAGCAATTAACTGTATGATAAGGATATTGGAACGATTCAGCCATTTGTAGACAGCTGGAATCCCTGAGAATTGTTGACGAAAGGTGGTAACGGAGATGTTGCTCGTTTAGACTAGTGCCTGCAGTGGCTTCTGAGACTGGGGATGTTGTGAAAACGAATCCAAAAGCTAACAACGAGTGTCCGCCAGAGTGCTAGCTGGTCCGAAATCCTCAAATTTCGAAAATAGTTTTTCCGACGGTGGACGAGAAATGTGAACCGCAATTTGAAATGGGCGCTGTACTAATAAGTTTGCTTCACTTATGGTAAGCAAGCTCTCAGTGCATAGACATAAATTTAAAACCAAAATAATGCTTTTAAATTATAGTATATAGGCGCGGCTAGTAAAGGCTTTTGAAGTTTAGGCAATTGCTTAATGTTTTACTATCAATTTACACTGTTATCTGCAGCGCGGCTGCTATGCAATCAAAAAATACCTTATGATAACAACAACAGGTGACTTTTAAAGATGGTAGCGTACTTCGTCCACGTTAAGCGGCATAACGCTTAAACAGATCACCATACTGTTCCTAGAAACCCCACCTTTCAGAAATTCCATACTCCTTGGCTTTCTGTACTACAGAAACAGACATCGCCTTGTTTGTTGTCCGACTCCGCGAAAACGTGTACAATGAATAATAACAGCCTGAAAATAGTTAAAAATATTGAGATTATGTACGTTTTCGAGATACGTATTTTCGCTTGACTCTACCGATTCCTTTTAATGCTTATCAGCAGATTTACCACCTTGATTCATAACCAATAGTGCTTAATTCTCAAATTCGTCAAATCAGTACGGAAGTTCCCGCCGAGAATGGCAGTCATGCTTGATATGGCAATATCATAGTATGCAATATGCCTCAGGCAACCTTTTCAAATAACATCGTTCTCTTTATGATGCTAGAATAATTAAAAGATGGATACATGAAGAAAAGAAGCATGTCCCAAGCTGGACCCTACCTTTTTATTTCCCCGGAAACCATTTTGACCAAACTTTTTCTTTTTTATCAAGTCAGTGGCAATTTTTGTCATTCCTTCTACCAATTGTCTCTTTTTGCCCGTCGTCATGTCGGCAGATAATAAGCATTTCGTGGATCGTCGTGCCGATGAACCTAACTGCTAGTCAACAGTTATGGGGATATTGTGGAAAAGCTATAGTTGACTGTCTGATCCGGAGTCGTTCAACGTTCCAAAAAAAATTTGTACAAATACCTTGAATAAATAGTCTGTGGGTGGAACTATGCACCCAGAGAAAGGCAAGATGACATTATTTCTTATATATCGAAATATATGCCTAGATGAGTGATCTTTAGAGTAGCCAGTAGAAGGAACTGGTTTCTATTGGAGCACTGTTACATGTGATGCTTTGAGATATTCTCCTATGTGCACTTTCTTTGTTAAATATTTTTGTAAGAACATATTGATCGGTTTCACCCTTGAAATTTAATAACAATTCCTAGACTCAGTCGACAAATGATCAACTCACTTTGCATATTCGTATGTGGCTGCTAATCGGCTTATTCTACTACGTTCATTTTTCATCCGAGTATTGCTGTGAAATGTTAATGTAGGTGAACGCACACAGAATCTTCAGCACTCATTCTGCCTGGACTATGTAAAGCCATCTGTCCACGAAACATTGATTCTATCCCAGTGGGTGTCATCAACAGTTGACGGGAAAGCCCACTGTTTTCGACCATCAAATGCAGTAAACCCTCCTTATCACTTATTTGTTCCGCCGCATCATAATTTGCAGATGCCAATCTCACTCCACAATTGGTTAACTGGCTTGCAATTTCATCGAAATGTACGGCCATTCAGTGAAGTAGGCGATGTCGCAGCTACAAGAAACAGATCTTTCGGGCAAATATAACTGGTCGTTTTTGTCCTCTTAGTAACAAATATATTAAGATACTCTTGGTAACGGCTGATGGTACTTAACTCAATATTATTACAATCTTCAGTTTAACATGGACAGTAAACTGGATGAAAGATGAGGAAAGTAAATGCCTCTCGGTGGCTTTCGTATACCAGACGGATTAGGCGGTGATTGAACTCAAACCTTACGCTTCCTGTCGTGGGTTTAGAGCCCAGCGGGGCCACCGAGTATTCAACAGTTCGGTTAACTGAATTATGCATATTATGCACGTGTTCTCAAAAACACCTGTGGAAAAGGAATTGCCAGAATACCTTATTAATATCTGACCATTCGTTTGCTGGACAAACAAGCTGGGGGCCGTTTGACCTTTTTGCACACGCAGATTCCTGAAACTATCGTGACAGCTCGACGGGAACTGATAAAATGAACCACGTATTTGTGCCTCAGTCTTCTTTATGCAAACAGTATATATTATCTCGTATAATTATATAGTCATGACTTCCAATTCAAGGGTTAATTTATCCAATCTGTCCGCGTGTATCAAATATATCCTCGGTCTTGGGCAAGCAGTTATTGTGAAATTACCTATTTCCTCGCCACTGAGAAGTTTCCCAAATCCTAGCATTCCCACTGTCATTCGTCAAACCATTGAATATTTTCCAAGCGCAGGATTTGGACGAAAGCTTGAACTAGGCAGTAATGTTTTCCATTTATTTGAACATCGCTCGTGAAACTTCAATTGGTGAGATTTCTGGAGATTCTCTAAACCTACAAGTGATTCTCGATAGGCCGCTTGGGCACACTTATTTAAGATGTGACCAGTTTACCGTGCGAAGGTCGAACATCTTGTTATTCATTACACGCCATCGACTATTTTTCAAGAAACTCTGACATATATTATATTGGTGTGTGCGTTTTATTATGATATGCAATGCGCCGAGGTGACCATTATTCCCGTCGAACTCGAATAAATCTCGGTTACACAAAGACTATAGCGTCCAATCCATCCAAATGTTTCAGAAGAAAAAAGTACAAAACTTTCGCGCTTATAAACAAAATGCCACAAACTAAGGAAAAAGATCGCTGTTGTTATCAATGTAGAGAAATGCTAGGCTCCAGAGTATACACACGGCCAAAGAAAGGGATATGCACACAATAAGCTCATGCAAGGGATAGCCCACTACTCTATGGTTATCACAGCTTTTGAGCATCTCCTCAACAGATACCATATTCTGTTAAGCTTTATTATTAAATCATTCGAAGGGCAGGCTCTTTATGTAGTAAAGACCTCTGAAATTGATAACTGGATGATTTTTCTTGTCCAACACCAGCTAAATATGCAGCAGCCAGCCATTTGTCTCTTTTTGAAATTTGACGATTGCGTCCAACAGTTCGTTAAGTAAAACTCCTTGATAGAGCTCATGATGCTTATGATAAGGGCAACCCTCCCAGAAGGCCAACTTGCGTTTTTTTGTTGGGATCGGCTACTGCTGTGCAGGCATCAGTTCGCTTGTTTTACATTCTGTGCTTATTCAAGCCGAAATTATTGGCAAGTAATCGATAATTAACTGTAAATTCCATGCAAATGTGACTATTAACTTTACCATCGCTTTTATTACTCTATTCTGATCATATCTGACCCTTATGACTGTGCTGCTGCCACAAAGTTCGAAGATCACAATATGAGTCAGCGAATGTTTTCTTCCCATTCAAAATTCATATGCAACATATGCATCATTTATGCTCCCAGGTAGTTTCTGTCTCACAGCCCTTATAGAATATGCTCGTGTTATGACTTTTTGGCAACATTTTGTTTGATTTCTCTTGTCTGCAGTACTTAGCGAACTATTCTGAAGCCATCTCAGATAAAAGTCCATGCACAATGTGACCTTAAGAAGAAGTATGCCGAATGTAAAAACTAACTCACCGAAACGGAGCCTGCGTAGATGAACGATAAAATACAAATGCATTGCATCCAAGTGAAAGATCATATAATATATGCATGATAAGTGCTTTTAATTTATTGATAAAAAACAGGCTATTATTTTCAAAAGCAAAACAAGAAGTGGCAAGCATATGTGTTACATGATTAAAAAAGCCAGTTATTGACGTGCGTTATGCTTGGATATGCACCTAATTTAGTCATTAGAGTGATATTGTTTTGGTTATGTCTACAGTGTCTCATGTTTTTTTTCTTTTAGATCTCTTCCATAGTTATTTTTATAGGAATTTAAGCACACAAAATGGGTGCACTTTCTGGTCATGTGTTGCAAAACGTTTATCTGAGGGATAGATGTACTTTGTTCGTTTCTGCATTCTCAGAGATTTTGTTGATTAAAGCAAAGAGAAATATGTTTCATTTAGCTGGAAGATACGTCACAGTTATAATTTTAACTTGGGTCACATGTCAAAAAATTAATCTTCTACAACTATTTTTGAATTTGCATATCAAATGCAATGATCAGCACATTGTTTTGTACATTAAAAACAATTTGAAGCATATTTTGTTGAATTTGGAGTCTATAAAAGTAGCTTTTTGCGCAATGCATTTATCAAAGTACGATCTCTTTGTAACAAAACCAATAAATATGTTGCAGGTAACTTATGCATTACGTGACTAAATACGCTCTTATTTGGCATTTGAACCAATTTTACAATGCCATGAATGGACAGTTTAATCCATTTTTTACTGACATAAAACTACTCATGATGGTTCGGCCATAAAAATAGTACTTTAGCCTTTCCGTTTTATGCGCAATTTGGACATTGTTGCTTACTTCTAGAGCACACACTACGGCTAAAAATACCTGATTTTTTTTGAAATTGAAATTTGTTCGTGCTACATGTAAGCCAAACTGCTCTAAAGATAGCTACTGGGGCCTTTACTGAACACTTAAATTCAAATCCATGGATATAACAGGCACACTTAAATGAAAGACTGCCTATTGTCGTAAGCATTTTAGGAGCAATATTAAATTCTTCCTGCGAAACTACCAGTTACAATAAACATATTTTTTTAAAAAACCTGTTTACTCGCAAAATATTTCTCGTGGTTTATGATCGATCATATAGTGAACCGTTGTCAAATTGCGAAGCTCGTTTATAAAACTCTCGAGGTTAAACGGTTTTCGTATTAACAAATATAAACTTATATGCGCAAGCAAACTCTGGAAATATTTTTATCATGAGATAGAAACCAAAATATTTGGAAACTCCGTTTACTGCTCAAAGTTATATACAGCTTTATAATTGAAATTTAGAAACATTCCGCGAGCCTAATTACACTTTTCGGAAGGCCCAGAAGAATCAGTTAAATTTAGAGTGATTCAAACACCGTACATCAGCAATGACAGCTTTAATCGTCACGTAGTACGAGTCATAGGCCACGCTGTATTTTGAAATAGTTATTCAATGTTTTGAGCACCATTATTCTACCTTCACCATAACCAGAATATAGCTAAAAAACTGCGAGGCAGTAAAATTGATTGCATTAAAATTTGATCAATATGGTGACAGACCAAGACTTAGTCTGCTATTTCACTCTTTTCACCCGCAAGATGACTTGATATGGCAATACATCATTGTGGCATGCTAACTAATGAGAGAACAGCCACCTGCAGTGGACAAATTTCGTATGAATTTTTTTCCAAACAAAGTTAAGAAAAAAGTTCGCCAATTGCAGAACAAAATATTGCTAAAGTGGTGCGATAAACAACATTACGTTATAGTTTACAAAAACCTCAGTAAGAAGATCAGCAGGAAGACTATTTTACAGTGTATCCTTAAAATAATAAAAAATAATAACAGGAAGTGGCCGGAATTGGCGTTCACGGAAACTCCAGTAGAGCTAATGCCAACAGTCGAAGAATTAGATTAACAATAGTATAAACGTGACAGATGAATAGGAGATGTTATAAGCAAATATCAATCTAAAAAAAATTGCACTATAATTAGAATTTCGAAAATTCCCATCAGAGCATTCAGAAGTCCAGTTAGGCGAGCATAAGTGTACTTTCGACAAATTCTCGTCAGGCCTTACATTTAGATAGAAACTGGGTTTGCGTTCAAATGTGTTCGTATTTTCGGACAAGTGAGTCGTGGCAGTGGGGGTCGATACGCTAAGGCTTGTTGCTGTTGCCGGCACCGATCCAAAAGAATGAAGGAATACCTCCCGGCGTGGCTGAGAAAAGATGAAGTTAGGAGCATAAGCAGCTAATTTCTGGCACTGCCGGAAATCGAGGGACCTACAGGGTCCCACCAAATTATCCCAAGTCCCTAGGTCAGCGCCTGCTAGCAACAGCAGAGCAAAAAGAACTTACTACAAGCCCTACAAATGGCGTCACCCAAAGTCACTTAGCAGCAAGCAGTCATCCATGCTATTTTTTTTCCTCCCCCCTCCCCTGGACTGCTTTATAAAACCCTACGCTTACAGCAAGCCTTCGCTTATCGACCCCAACCCCCAGTCCTATGATTCACTGGTCCGAAAAAAACACCACGTCTATACTCGCACCCAGTTTCCATATGAATGTAAGGCCTGACGAAAATTTGTCTAAAGTACACGTATACTAGCCAAATTGGACTTCAAAAATTGAAATTTCGAAAATATTTCTAAATTTAGCATAAAAACTAATTTGCAAATATACGATTGCGTCAACTTATCATCGAACGTGCACGATTGCACATATGATGAAAATAAGAGAATTAAACAAGACATATAATTAAAACTAACTGTGTGGGGATTCAGTCCACGTTAAGGCACACTGCTGCTAACAAATACACCTGCACTGTGGGCGAAAACAGGAACATCGATTCACGGATGACGTCAATGCGTAACCTCTGACGGCTGCGAGGAAGTGCGTATGCAACAGTGGGGCCCGTCACCTGTCAAGGCCGACCTGCAAAAAGACTGATCTAGGCGCTGAGGCTATTCCCTCGCTGAGAGTCCTTAACCGGCACACTAGTAGCCGGACCGCACTTGACCGATACTAAGCGTACTCCTGCCTCTGCTACACCTCATTCTGTACCGGGCCTGAAGATCGCATTTAGAAGGTTTAAACTTACATAATCCCTGCGATAATCTTTTTCACACCGCCGGAATGCGGAGGTCGACGTGTTGAGCTCCTTGGACAGCGGGAGGGTAGAGAGTGTGCAGAATATGAGAATTGGTCATGGTTCAAGTACATGGCGAAAACATAACAGTCGCATGCACGGGGTCACCTGGGATCTAGGGCGACATGCAATCGTACATGGGCATCGGTCACACAAGGGAAATGCCAATTATAACTCTTTTGAGAGTACAGCACTGAATTCGTTAGCCATATAGCCACTGTATCGGCTATTGCTAGCACCCATTGGCGTAGGCCCTTAGTAAAGCTGTCTGATGTGCGAAAGACAACCTAAAAATTTCCGTTACCATCGACTGGGCGTGCGATAATATAACCTAGAATTGATCTGGTTTATACGTCTTTAGCCATGCAAAAATATCTTCACAAACTCAGTTTTCCAGTCATTTCGTTATGAGGTCAGCGCTAGTGACAGGGTGGTAGGAAATAAAGACCAACGGAGGACTTTTTAGACAAACAGTCGTTTCCGGCCATTGATTATTAAGCATAGAGCATTATTCAGACAAATACACAGAGACTTGAATTTTAAAGTATTTCATAGATATAAGTCATCCCAGTAATTATAGGTTAGGATACAATTAAACTGGAAAAAGAAGAAAACTTGTCAAGCACCAGATCAATATATTTATTGTGCAGAGCTTTCGAGCTCATGCAGGAATCCATCTTCAGAGGTGAGAAGTAGCAACAAAACAAGGGTAATTAAAGTGGCCATAGGCCAATTAACTGTCAGAAATAATCAAGTTGTCAGGGCGTCAGAAAAAGCTATCAAAAGGGGTTAGGGAGGGGGGGGGGTGTTTTAGCTGCCAGCGGAGTCGAGGGCCATTATAGTGGTGTACGCTAACTAGCTGTCCGTGGAGCAAGGGGTCATGTACGGCAATTATTGTGACGCCTTGTTAACCATTTGAGGGTCCTGGTAACCCTGGCTCCTCTTCTGCCTGACCCGTCGTGAGATGTTCTTCGTTGGGTTTGGTCCTTTTTGGTCCTTCGCTCTCTTAATGACGCTAGACTCTGTAGGACGCGGGGAGGTCTAGATGCCTGATGATGGAGTTGGCATCTGAGTACCAGGCCTCAAGCATCAGCCTTTCGGTTTTTTAGTTTCCTCGGTCTAGGAGGGTTGCTCCTTGGAGATCGAACGTATGGCCAGTCGCCGCGACGTGTGCCGCAAGTTGAGAATTTGGGTCTAGTCTATCAGCTGCCCGATTTTGCTCGTGAAGGCGGGTCTGCAATTTGCGGCCAGTTTACCCAACATGGTTGCAGTCTTCCTCGTTGCAAAGTATCTTGTAGACAACTGCAGACGTTTCTGTACGAGGCAGTCTGTCCATAGGTTGCATCAGGCGCTGGCGTATTGTCGCCTGTGATCGATGGGCTATGCCTAGGCCAGCAGGTTACAACAGTCGTGAGACTGCTTCGGATACCCCTTTTATGTATGGAATGGCTCTCCAGACGTCGGGTTGATGCTGTTGCACTGGCCGTCGTCTGTTGATTGGGCGCCTGCTCTGTTTGATAAATGACTTTGGGTATCCATTTGCTTGGAAGAGTTCGTGGAGGTATTGTTGCTCAGATCTTTTGGCGGCTGGTGTGCTGCAATGTGTTTCCACTCCTTGGAAGAGATTGCGAACGCAGCTACGTTTGCGACAAATAGGATGATTGCTGTTAAAGTGTAGCACTTTATTCGTGTCGGTGGCCTTTCTAAATACTGTGGTTTGCAATGCTCCAGTTGAACACCGGCGCACAAGAACCTCGTGGAAGGATAATTTGTTGTTTCTTTCCACTTCCATCTTATACTGGATATTTGGATCAACCGAGTTCAATAGGTGCTTGATGTCAAATGCTTTTACAATGAGGAAAGTGTCATCGACATAACAAGCCCAAAACGTCGGTTGATATTTAACGAAGTCCAAGTGTTCTATCCATTGGAGGACCACTTCGGCAGTAGGGCGCGATGCGCTTCGCACTGCTCGCAGTTGGGAGCCATTCTTTACCCGAGAAGCAGCAACGTATGAGCAGCTCCACTTCCTTCATAGATGACTCAAAGAAGACTTTACCCGAAATGCCTAAGATATAAGACTCCCATTAATACGGCTACGGGCAGGGAAGTTGCAAGACGAATTGCCAAGCAGATGACGAGAGTTCTTATAAAAGACTGCCACCGATGACAGAAAATACAAGTTAAAGATTGGGGAGGCCAGGAGAGAATGTTTTTGGATCTTCGGAGATTTTATCACCGATAATCTGGGCAAGACTACCTCGGCTTTGGCACGTCACAGACAGGCCCAGAAAACGGCAGTTTTGCAGCAAAAATGAATAGGTGGAAACCAGTAGACAATAAGAGCTCAGAGCTGGTCCACAAACTTTTGTCCAAATCCCTCACCGCCACAAAACTTGCAGTACTACAACGTGGAGCAACTTCTAACACAGCAGATACTATACCTACTGAGTTCATCGCCGCCCTTGAGTCAGCCCTTTAGTCATCAAAAGGCCTCAGAGGAAACATAAGAGTCAATCAAATATAAAACATCATCGCTGGGTATGCAACACAAAAACTGTGAAACTTTTGGCCGAGAAGAACAGAGAGCCATAAAATTTCTAAGGACCGAGGAAGTTATAATCGTTCTGCCGGCTGACAAAAATCGTTCCACATTAGTGCTCATCAAATCTTCTTACAAAGCGAAAGCCCAGAACCTACTTGACAATCAAACTTCGTACAAGACATGTCCACGTGGTGAAATTAAACAATTGCTTACACAAATGGGCAAGAGGTTTGGAAAACTAAAAACAACGGCGCAGTCACGCCCAGCGACTGGTTTTGCATGAAGCCAACGGACACAGCCCCAGCACGATTGTATGGCCTGCCGAAAGTTCACAAAGAATACATACCACTTACGTAAATTGTCTCCCTTCGTGGCACCATCACATATGATTTGGAACAATGGATGTTTACGCATCCGAAGTTCTTGGCAGAAGGCTCGACAACAACCGTAGCTTCTGCCAACCATTTTTTTGAATGGATAAAACATCAACAGTTGAAGCCAGATGAATCAATGGTATACTTCAAGGTGGTTTCACTCTTCACCTCCATTCCACAGCAACTAGCGATTGATATTGTGAGACAACCTTAAAACGAGCGCTACGATGCCAGTGACAAACCCCTGAAGGGTGAACATTTGCTCGAAATTCTACGACATTGCCTTCAAACCTACTTCACATTCAGTAAGCAAATGTATGAGCAACTTAAAGGCACTCAAATGGGTTCCGCCATATCATGCCCGACTGTAGCTATGTATCAACCGACGTTTTGGGCTCGTTATGTCGATGACACTTTCTTCATTGAAAAAGCATTTGAGATCAAGCACCTATTGAACTCGGTTGATCCAAATATCCAGTATAAGATGGAAGTGGAAAGAAACAACAAATTATCCTTCCACGAGGTTCTTGTGCGCCGGTGTTCAACTGGAGCATTGCAAACCACAGTATTTAGAAAGGCCACCGACACGAATAAAGTGCTACACTTTAACAGCAATCATCCCATTTGTCCCAAACGTAGCTGCGTTCGCACTCTCTTCCAAGGAGTGGAAACACATTGCAGCACACCAGCCGCCAAAAGATCTGAGCAACAATACCTCCACGAACTCTTCCGAGCAAATGGATACCCAAAGTCATTTATCAAACAGAGCAGGCGCCCAATTAACAGACGACGGCCTGTGCAACAGCATCAACCCGACGTCTGGAGAGCCATTCCATACATAAAAGGGGTATCCGAAGCAGTCTCACGACTGTTG
Organism: Ligula intestinalis; assembly: GCA_036362985.1. Classification (NCBI taxonomy): domain Eukaryota; kingdom Metazoa; phylum Platyhelminthes; class Cestoda; order Diphyllobothriidea; family Diphyllobothriidae; genus Ligula; species Ligula intestinalis. The sequence continues at coordinate 92,610,741 of JAYGXS010000001.1, forward strand.
TAACCTGCTGGCCTAGGCATAGCCCATCGATCACAGGCGACAATACTAAGCGCCTGATGCAACCTATGGACAGACTGCCTCGTACAGAAACGTCTGCAGTTGTCTACAAGATACTTTGCAACGAGGAAGACTGCAACCATGTTGGGTAAACTGGCCGCAAATTGCAGACCCGCCTTCACGAGCAAAATCGGGCAGCTGATAGACTAGACCCAAATTCTCAACTTGCGGCACACGTCGCGGCGACTGGCCATACGTTCGATCTCCAAGGAGCAACCCTCCTAGACCGATGAAACTAAAAAACCGAAAGGCTGATGCTTGAGGCATGGTACTCAGATGCCAACTCCATCATCAGGCATCTAGACCTCCCCACGTCCTACAGAGTCTAGCGTCATTTAGAGAGCGAAGGACGAAATAGGACCAAACCCAACGAAGAACATCTCACGACGGGTCAGGCAGAAGAGGAGCCAGGGTTACCAGGACCCTCAAATGGTTAACAAGGCGTCACAATAATTGCCGTACATGACCCCTTGCTCCACGGACAGCTAGTTAGCGTACACCACTATAATGGCCCTCGACTCCGCTGGCAGCTAAAACCCCCCCCCCCCTCCCTAACCCCTTTTGATAGCTTTTTCTGACGCCCTGACAACTTGATTATTTCTGACAGTTAATTGGCCTATGGCCACTTTAATTACCCTTGTTTTGTTGCTACTTCTCACCTCTGAAGATGAACACCTGCATGAGATTGAAAGATCAACACAATAAATCTATTGATCTGGTGCTCGACAAGTTTTCTTCCTTATCCATGCAGATACCTGGAACGCGAACCTTTTCTTTTTCAATACCAATTAAAGCTTTTATTTGGCGATCTAAGCATACCTCTTTACAGTAAAACAGGTGATAATGGTGGTGTAGAAGCTTGATGCGATATACAGCTATCAGAAAAATGTATAGTTTTCCTATGCTCGGCTTCTTCTGCAAAAAGTTGAAGGGACTCAGAAGGCAAAGGACTTTGCCTTCGCCTATCTAGGAAAAACCGTTAGCCAAGTTACTTTACAGGGCCAAATGCTTGCCACAGTAAAAATTTCGGTGGCTTCACAGGAGGTGGTTCTATTGTGAAGGTCTGGAAAGCAGTATGAAATGTTAATATCCGCATTTTAGCCAGTGAAAAGGATAAATTGCAAGATATAGCCACGATAACTCTCCTATCCCACTCTCCTAACTCTCCTAAATTCCACGCATTACCCCCGCAAGAGCAAAAGTTTTTCTCTTAAATATCCCTGAGGAGTTTTTTGGCTGTCTTATCCTATTTTCATCCTAGGACAGAGTACAAATGGCCTAGCCAACAGTCTGAGAAACAAATTTTCTGCTACCACAGCACACATGTACAAATAGGGCACTCAAAGAAATTTTTCCTTCATATCTCTCAATATACTGATACCGATACTGAAGGAAGATTGCTCAGGTTTCTGATAAAATTAGGAGCAATGGAGACGTACACTGATAAGGCAAGTGAAGCATCTAACTTTTTCTGAGTTCCAGACCTTTAACGAGAAGTCATTGTAGGTGATGACAACCAACCCTGGCTATTAATGGTTATAGGCAACTTCCATTAACTAAAGGCCAGTGCCACATGTCTGAAGATGATTAATTACGGTTTTGCATGTAGGCGTGAAGACACTATGGTTTGCTGACGCTTTATGGAATGCTAAACTTGTCTAATTTCCGGCTAGCACAATAAACCCGGCGATTTAAGAGAAGGTAGCAAACGATTGAATGCGATCAACGACTTTTGTCCCGAGATAAAAAGTTATTGTACGAGTGTAGTGTATATTCACTTCCAAACAGGGCCCTTTAAATTCTCCATTAGAAATGAAACATTATTCGTTGTTTTGATGGCACTTCACATAAATATCATTTCCACATACTTGTTGCAAACATTTGCAAAAACAGCTTCTGTCTTCAAAATAATATACTGATAAACAAAAAAATCGAATTTAAGGGAACTCTTGTCTCTGAGTAAGAAAATATCCCAACATTTTCATTTATTGTCTGATGCCAGACGAAAAGTGCACTTTGATTGCGGCCAAAGTAAAGTCAATTAGTTGATCATGAGTCATACTTGTTTTACTTGCCTAACGTCATCCACTATAATTTACATATATATTAACGTTTTATTGTCAGGAATATTCAAATTTATGTACAGGACTGTTTAACCGTATCTATTTGCATCTGCCTCCCCTTAAAATACGGATAAATCACTAAAATTCAGACAGTCAAAAAATGGTACTTGGCTACCTGTGCAGTCACCTCCAAAAGTGCTTAACTGATAGTTGATTGGTTTGTACTCACCCATAAATGTCAGATTTTTATTGCTGTTTTACCCATGACAATGATCCCCTGTACGGGTGTGAAAGTACAGAACAATAAACAAACGGTTTCGGTCCTCAATTAGCATTCTCCTTGACTCCAACCCCTGGGACGCCAAATAAATTCATTGACCATGCCAAGTTATTCATCCTATTATCTACATCATAGTTTTATAAAGCCGAACGCCTGTAATATATTAGGAACGGAAACTAGATGGTAGGCCAAACCGAGTTTTAGTAGATAAATGCATTGAGTATTCGTCAATGGCCAACTCAAGCCTGAAATATATTAATTGCACACCTATCGAAATAATCTATTTATCGGTGACATGAAGTTACCCATTAGCGAAGGGATAAAAATTGAATAGGTGCTGATATCTAAAAGCAAAGGCAGCGCATGACGGACAGCACACAAAACGAGAAAACATGAAGACATGCATATTTTGTACATCTCCTGTCGCTACTCAAGTCATCTTTGAGGGGTTACATTCAACAGTGCCCCATACATTCACGTTTGTTTTCTTATATAGGCGTTTTAGGTTTCGTCACGTTATAATTAATTTCTGAGAAAATCAATGTGCTAACCACGAGTAAATTCTTCGGAGCATAACTAGACAGGCTACGTTTAAACCTCGATCTGAACAGTTGAACTGAAATGCAGCAGCTATTACAGGTTACCCATGCAATATTCACAGACTACCAACAGTCAGTCAGATGTATACAACTAATTTACTTTTCAACATACTAACAGCTATCGTTCATATCAAATATCTCTTTCATCTATAGAATCGCACCCAAAAATACATGGTCTGATATAATTACTCCAAGTTTGTCCATTAATCTCCTGAAAAGGTCAGCACAACATTGAAGGATAATGTTTAAGATACAAAAGCGTCACTTGCGTTGCTCGATGTACTCTGCTATCGTTCTGATACCCCTTTCTACCCTATTGCAATTAAGCATTTCGAACTTCAGGCAATAATGCAATTTGCGTTCTTCGTCAAGACCTCCCAAAAATTTACTGCATGCATGGCATACACGCAAGGAGAATAGTGTTCCATCTTGAAAAAATGTGCACGCCATGCTGCCAAATTTTATGATCACGCTGATGTTCGTGTAATCGGATGATACCTTCAGGTTTTCCGTTGAACAAAGTCAAATTGCTAAAAAACACCATCTAGGTTGGGTACAGGTTAGTTTGACCGTTTTGGATGGGAAAAGTCCAAACACTACGGTATTGCGTGCAGAAAATGCACTAAGCATGGCGCCAAGACCTCGGCCTTATGGAATGGACTTCCACATACAACAGCTTTCCAGCAGCCTATGGCACGTCATCCCTTTACTAAAATAGGGAGTCTTGGGGAGTTTTTGCACGTCCGGCATGTGTAAATCTTCACATATAATCAAGCCACAATGCGTGAACATAAAATTGTCTATCTCATGAACTGTTACCGGAATTTTCGACAAGTACGAAAACATTAATTAAGTAGGATCGGGATATTTCAGTCACCCTAGGAGGTCAACTACGGAAATCTGTAGAAAAATGACTACATAAATACTATAGAATTTTCAATAAGATTTGCAATACATTGATAAATTCCAATTCACAATTTGCAGAAAGCAAACACACATAGAGGGGTCTAAGTAGTGGGCATAGTCGTATATCTACAATCATCAGGTCAAATCCTAGGTTGGAAGTTATAAGGCAAAAGTCCCCAGAAGGAGTGTTTTATTGTGTACAGAGCACCCAATTTCCGTCTCAGATGGCAGAGGCCACTGGCAAAGCCAGGGCTGGTGTTGACTGCGTTCAGCCTTACCTGTGAGTGTATGCAGCAGTGGTGGCAGCTGTTTAAGTAGGCTTGTGCAGTAAGTTCAAGTGTTCTGCTATTGGTGTGTTCCAATTGTCCGAGGGGATGTCACCTGCAAAGGCCACCTGCTGCGTGACCATGGCTTGGCGTGACGAGCTGGGCACGTGCATACATGTGTGTGTGCGCGGGTGTAGAACATGTGTGCGCGCACGTGTGTGCAGGAAGTGGTCAAGTGGTCTTTGGGTCACCAAAGGGAACAGGCAGGGGCAAAGCCAAATGACGTTCGGGGGCCGCAGGCATTGCGGAGCGAAGGGGGGGAAGACATTGTGGCTATCCATCAGACACACATGGCTTTCTGTGAAAACTGGATATCAAATTAAGCCTTCTTCGGATGGTCTCCTGGACCATTATATTTCCTTTCTGTAACATCTTTAGGTTTGAACATGAAAAAAGGTACCTCACCGTAAATCCCTAAAAACCAATTTTTGTGCACCCATCCCCTGGTAAATTTGAAATAGTGAGCAGATGAAAAAACGATTGAAAAAGGCGTATGTCTGTTGTATACACTTTACCTAACGCCATTTTAACTGAAACCGAACAAGAGGAAATTCGAAACTGATATCTTGACATGACGGGAATATAAGAGGATTGTTCAGCACGATTGTAAAAATCACAAGTGGCAAGCAATAGTCTGTCTATAATTCAGAAACATTTCAAAATTCCGGTTATCAGATAAGGAATTTTGCTGCTAGATGTTTGCAGACTGCGAAATTAGTATGTACATAAAGTAACATAGAAACTAACCATTACAAATACAGCTTTATGACTCTGTTGACCTTGCGTGACTGTGGTAACTGCTGCACACACACTTCAAAATAAGAAAAGTAAAATTACTTAATATCAAGATGATTCTTGGAACCATTACAATCGAATATCAACAGTTATGGCCAACGATGTGGCCTAGGACATTTTACAAGTTTACGTAACTTGCTTCCGCTAAAGCCAAATTAACTGTTCCCGAAACATTTTATTTTCACGTATTGACATTATTTTTTTCAAAAGATCGTTCATGTTTGGAACCACATTAAACTCTGGGTAGTTGCCGTAACACTGTTTTGTTATTATTTGAATATTTTTATCAGTCATGCACCCATATTGCATTTTGCAAGGAAAAATGACAGAAGCCTGCTATATTTCATTTGTTTAGGTTGACCTACTCAAATTGACTGCTTGTAAGGCGCGAACTTCGGTCGAGGTTACCGAAAATTTAGTTTTCTTCTAAATATTTAAAATAAAACATCCCAGTAGACAGTTCAACACACAAAAAATGTATGCACACAGTAAACCGTAGATAGTAAACGGACTCTCTGACAAATTATTTATACACTCCTTGCTTGCTGGTTAGGCAACTATTGCGTTTGTCGTTTTATAACATTAACATCTGTCATGCTAGCTAGATGCATCTATTAAAAGCTGTTTCAGTCGCTTAGCCAGATGAATATTCTGATTGCTTTCTGTAATAGTCAGCAGCAATTTAATACGGAAACCCATTTACGCAAATGTGCATTATACTCACAGTTGGTATGCAGGTATTGCATTTATTTACCATAAACACCTATAGGAGGAATACAAACAGTTTTAGGGTACATGTCCGTAAAATAGCATTAGGAGAGGCACCTTGAATTCAGTTCTTTACTACATGGGCAAAAAAATGGCACCAGTGTCAGATGGTCATTTTGCTTTGGCTGACGGTTTTTACAGGTCATTCTGCCGCACTGACCTCTCCGTCTATTTCCTTTGGGCAAACGTCACGCTACAGACATTGGCTAAATCTTGATAAAATGAAGGTCTCCACTTTGCCCTTTCAAAAACTAGCCAAATTATGTGCGCTAGACGGTGGTTTAGCTAGTGGTGCCCTAATAAAATCAGTCGTCAGTCTTAAAGTGTTTTGGCGTATTTCTATCACACACGCTCCTATTTTATTGGCGATGAGAGTATGAGCATTTATTGTTTCGAAAGAAAGCTTGCTAAACATATATCAATAAACTTTTGGTAAACATTAACTAATATTTATAAGGATGTGATGGGGGTTTCTAAAACACTGCGCTTATACCAAATCTGTCCGGGGTTTTAAATCTTTGGTTCATTTATCTGGAGGGGAATTTTATCGGAAACCATTCTTTCGCCAGTGTGTGGAAGAAACCTTTCCGCGCATTTATAACCCACTTTTAAAGAATGGTGTCATGAATTTTAATAATAAGCATCAATTATATTTTTGTATATACCCTAATTGACATGAGCGAGGGATAAAAAGGAGCAGATATCTACACATGATGTGATGATAATCAGAAATGTGCATAATTGAAGAAGAAGCTGCAAATTGAAATTCGTAACACACTTTGCTCCCGTATTAAAACACAGTTATATGTTCAGTACCTATTGAAAACTTGCTTTTCCTATTTCAGTCACTTTCAAACCTGATATCATACCTTGAATTTAAAACGCACATTAACCTAAAAGGAAGGCCGTGTTGTGTTCTTCGTTTTTCCTCAATCATGCACCTATAAATCTGGCTCATGCAGTAAAAAACACAACTTTTCTAAAAGTACAAATGATTCTTGGACAAAATATTAAAAACAACCCATCAAAATTCATCATATTTGACTTCGAACACATTTTCTTGGTTAACTCTTTTGTACACTCCAAGGACGTTTTAATTCGATGCCCCCCAATGCGTTAGCTATCGTTTGAAATAAAATATTCAAACTGCTGACTGCAGATGAATAGAATCAACAGAAAATGTATTTTTATCAAGAGCCCAATGAAAATGAGTTTGCAGATTCCACATTTAAGGTGGCTTATCAACGTATGTTCATCGCAAAATTTGTACAGTCAACTCTGTAATCATCCCGAAATGCCGTAGACAATTAAAAGTCTTTTAGAAACTTTTTAACATCTCCAAATTAACATAAATCTCGTCAAAACTTCCCCATTGTATAAATTAATCACGATGGCTTGCACAAATGCTAAAATTGTCGGCTCAGATAATATCGGTAGAGCCTTTCCTCTTCCGCTCATCTTGCTCAGCATCGATGTAGGTCAGGCTAATTACTCAGCAGTCGCAAAATTCAACTTGCGCACGTAGGCAAACTGTTATAATCTACTTGGTCATCACCCAACTCCTTTTTTCCAACGAACAGACGTTCAGCAGGGTTCCTTTCAGTCCGCATTTCCTACTTTCAATTTTTAGCATGATAAACATCAAAAATAAGGAAAAAATCAACTGGAAAAGTCACTGAGTAAATGTTTATCGACAAATATGGCCAAAGATATCATATGGCAACGAACATAAAATCAGAAGCTAATAAAGAAACGTTTCTTCCATTTAACTTTCGCGATAAATCTCATTTTAGTTGACCCAATTGTCTGGCTGAAAAGATAAAGAAAGTTTGCATGTGGAAGCCACCCAAGTTAACATGCATAAAGTGAAAACAAAACATTCGCTACAAAAACGCTGCCATGTTTTTTTAGAAAACAGTAGCATTGTCTGGCTCTGTCTCTTCAGTGTCAGACAAACACGATACGTGCTTAAGCGACCTTGTCTCTGTCCTCCTGACTGCCTCGCCACAGTAAGTACCTAGTCTGTGGCCGTAAGCGGGATGCTTTTATAATTTGTAGATGAGTTTGTTCGATTAAGATTTACTGCTAGACTACAAAAAGCCGACAGTCTGTTAATTATCTAGACACAGTTTGTTCAAAGTGCTGAATGTGGGATAATATGTAAAATTGCATCCAAAATGATACTAACGCATGCAGAACAGTTTTGAAATTGAAACGAAATCACAAATGCGAATATAAAACACAATATAAATACTGAAAACCTCAAATTGTTTGTTTTAAAAATTACATTTTAGAGACGCAACATGCTCCACAAAGTGACACAACTATGCAAATGCAAATTCTTTATATAAAAAGACTTTCCTTTTAACAGATTTTTTGAAGATATTTCAGATAATGACTTATAATTATGCCTTTAAAAATGGACAATTTTTATCCCAATTTTTTGTTTTTTTTTCTACAAGCGTTCCTGCATAAATGTAGATTATATTTAGTGCATTTATCAAAACCTTCAAAACTGGATCTCTTTTACAAGTGTTTAACAAAAACGATTTTTTCGGATATCACTTCTTATGAAGATAGACTTGCGGTGCACGCGTGTGAGCTAATAAAAGCATGACAAATAGTTGTTTAGCAAAGGGAACGTATACAAAAAATCGCTGACATTGTTAAGTCTTACACCAATTTAAAACACTTCTTTAATAATGCATATCTTGAAAAAGAATTTAGTATGATAATCAGTAGACGAATGTCAGTATAAATTACCTTCTTTCCAACTTAACGAAATAGCGAAAGTGTAAAATTGATGTTTTTATTTATAATTCATCTTCTGCTTACCTGAATAAATTTGAAGTTTTGGTGATGTTTTGGACAGCAAATACTGACTTTCTATCGATCAGTAAGTTAACAGTTGCCACTGTTAGAGTTGGCCTTGGGCAAATCCTAAACTTTTTTCCGGTGAGCAGAAGATGAATTATAATTTATATCCACGAATTCTGACTTTTTCCAATTTGAGATGTTTTGTTTTATCTGAATCGAAATAATGCACTGTTGGCTTATGGTGACTCGCTTGTATCTGCAAAGCTAGGCTAGCGTTTGACATCTTAGATCAGAAGTCTATAGTAGATCAGAACTAGTGTTTCAAAGTGTGTCGATAAACGACTCGAAAAGTATCACAGGTCAAGGAAACCCGCGCAAACTAAGAGTGCTTTCATTGTCTTGGAAACATATTAGAATTTTTCATCCGGGGAGGGTATTGCCATATAAAGCTGCTAAATTGGTGATCACTTCCTTCTTTTTATTGACTCTTACGGCTGCCTTTATTTAGAAAATCGACCTTAGCAGATATGCTTACGAGTCTTGGCGAAGTTGCATGTGTCACTTGTCCTTGTGATGAGTTACTTTTGCAGACTCAGCACAACCGAGAAGTGTCGTATTGCTTTTTACATTCTTTGCCACCTTGTTTCGAAGGTCGTTCCGGATAATAGGACTAAAATTTCACTCTTAATATCAATCTGCCAGTTGATAGGAGTAGCACAAGGTAACCAGAACTCAAAAAATGAACAACCCGCTTCGTGTTTTCTTCCAAACAAAAAGATTTGATCTGCTGAAATCAAAAGATCTGCTTGTTTCTTTAATATTTCTGAAAATTTGCAGGTGAGAATCCCAAATTTTGATGGTTGTCAAATAAAGTGTAAATTCTCGCCAATGCTTCGCGTCTCGTACTCAAGTTTCGCTGGAATTCTCTATTTGCCTTTATGATAGCAGTATGCGATGGCCACGTCAAAGTGCAACAACTTTTGGCTAACTGCTTGTTAGTGACTCTCATGTATTGGACTTAAAATCATCTGAAGTTTGCGTCCTCACCTTCTATTATGCATGAAATTACTCTATGGACATTAAGCCGCTGTAAATCAGATATACAGTCTTCTACGTCATACTCGTCTTGATTGATAAAAAAATTTGGAGTTATTAAATATTTTTGAAGCAGCTCTTTTTTCACATTTGTAATTTCTAGCCTGCAACGTGTTTTTTTAAGGGAAGCATACATGTAGTTCGAGGATAGTACTATCGTTGGTGTTAATGTTTTCAAGTGAATTGATAAAATGCTTTGTTTTCAAAGAGCTAGTTGACTAAAATATTGAACTCCATGCATAATAATTCCGAGACATCGAAGTCATAATCAGATGCCTGCTTTTCAATTTACAAATTGTTATTTGCAAAAACCACGCTTATTGCTCGATGACTACATAAATGGTGTAAATGTGTGAAATTCATTGTTAGCGGACTTATAAAAACAGACATCGTGTACAATGAATGATATATAACAGCCCTTCCTAGATACATTTTTTCTTAGCCTATATCTAATATAACGGGAGGAACAACAGGTTATGCCAAAATGTTCATAAACCTGAGCTTTCTGACTAAGTAAAGAGTAAAGCCCCTTCAGTATTATGTTATGCATGCATTTCACAATGGTATGCATAAGTTCCTTAAAGTAAATGGACAGAGTTTGCAGCTTGAAAAACACCTCGGTCGCTAAAACAGGATTTATTTGATTACAGCGTTTACTGCCTATGAAATAGTTTGGGATATCAATGCAACGAAATCAAACGCCGACGTGTTCACGCATTACTACGAGGACGTTTTGCATAGAGCCGGAAAGACTTGAATTCAAGCTCAATCGTGCAAGTCCTTGGTAAAAACCTTTTGATATGTTCAACCATTCAGGTCGCTGCGGGCGTAAACAATGTTTAAATTGTGGAAGGTGTTTTATTGGAATCATGGATGGCAAACGGTTGCAGTTTACTCCAAATCAGTGGCAAGCAACAAATATCGGTGAAAGGGGGTGGCAGGACGGATTTTGCTATCATTTCATTCAGCTAGAGGTATTTTCTTTACCTGAGAGTTGAGCAAACTGTGGACCAATATCCTGAAGTATAAGGTGCATCATATGCATATGACTTATATGCCAGTAAGTAAGACCAATCACGACCTCTGGAAAACTTAATCAATTCCTGTACTCAAAAGCCTTCACAAATGCACGGTACACTCAATTGATTTAAATGCATAACCACGGACAGCTTATTTTTATCGATATATCTGTTTACAAAAAATATAAGACTTAGGCCACCAGATACCCAAAATTAAGGAAAGAAATAAAGACTCACAGCAAATGCTGAAGGTTCAGAGGGTGAGATAAACTTCAATTTGAAAACATAGTTTGGTACAGGTAGTTTAAATAGAACACCTCATTTATCCCTAGTCCTTAAATTTTCTGCAACCGAAGCAGGGGTTATAGAGGTTTAATGAAAGGGAAAATAGTAAAGGCAGCGAAGGAAATTTGTTAAAATAGATGGAATGTGGGAAAATGTAGTTAACTTTGTTAACGGCGGCCGCTGAGAGTAGGCTGTTGGCATGTTAATTGAAGTTGTTCGTGGCGCTTCGTGACGCGGACTATACTAATCTGACTCAAGACCAGTTATCTGGACCTCAGCTAAGTAAAATTATGCCAACCTCCTTAAAAACATCACTTTTTTCTTTGAGGAATTTGAAGAACCTTGAATTATGATAAATGGGTTTTCCACAATACGTTTACCAATTATACAGATTGGGAAAATCTACAGATATAAATAAACAACGGTTCGAAATACGATGAAATAAATGCATATGGCATTTATTAAAGTATATAACACTACCAAGCCTAATTCACCGTCCATCAAATCTGTATAAACACCGTTTGCATAAGATAAAATGCTAGGATTAGGGGTATATGTTGTGCACTAGTTAAACCATTGTTGCCTATACTTCTAACATTTTCATTAACAAACTTCCTCCCCTTACTTCGGATACAATTAAGTGCACTACACCAATTTATTATTTATTTAATCCTAAAATGACCGAGTGATATAAGACTGAAGTGAATTTTTGTGAAGCAAGATTTGCAAAGTTTCCTACCTTTGTGACTACAAATTGTAGAGATTTTATTCTTTTCAGCTACCTCATAAGATACGTTTATTTTTCAAGACTACTGAGACTTTTGATGTGACTGTTTTTAAAGCAAGGCTATGAAGTATACCGAGGCGTTTAACTTACCATGAAACGACTTCTGCGATCTGGCATATATAATCCAGTGGTGTCCATGGATTTTCACATTTACATGAAAATTCTAACTTTGGTTAGAACGTCTATGTGCGTGTGATCAAATACTTTTTTGGTTCCCGGACTGCTTTTTCTACCCAAAGTCCACAATGTTTGCACGAATTCCATCGCACAGATTTCCTACTCTGTGACCATGAATAATTACTAAATGTTTTTGTGCGAATTGCGGTGAAAACAATGAATAGTATAGATTGTCCTTTCTGTCCGATCCAGTGCCACACAGAGAACTATAATTCCTAAAACCAAGTCCTTGGTTGTTTGGAAACCGTTTTATTTATCATATCAAATGGATCAATCAAAGTTGTCTGAACCAACGTAGTGTCCTGTACTTTTTTATATGCGACAGTCATTGTGTTTTCCAGGATATATTCTGCCCATTTAAATTTATTCGGACATATTATCTTAAAATACTCAAAAATTAAAAGTTTTTTACTTTATAAAATATGTTATGCACAAGGCTATATAAGTCATATCGCATTCTTCAAAATTTTATTCTAATATATGAGACGTTAAAGACCTTGCAATGTTCACTTGTAGATAAATCATATTTGTAGCTGTTTTTCTCAACATTACACGTGACGTTGCAGCTACGTGATAGAATGTTTATCTCCCCTAAAAATGTACACATTGCAATTTGTGACGTTCTAACCTATTCGGTAGTAAATAACACCTTATGCTATATTAAAATACTGAGTGCAGTTTATTTTTTGACGGTTCGGTACACAATATGAGTATTTACGCAGTAAGTTTGGAGGTCTTGTCGATTGCCTATGCAACTATCATGTCAAAATAAAATTTTTAATTCAGTATTGTATCCGCATTATATCCCCATTTCCGGAAAAGTTTGAGAAAGAATGCGCAACATCTTAATACCAGAAATCTAGTTTCCTTTCTTGTTGATTTACCTTCGTACCTACAGAACAGGCTGGCCTCTTTTCTTCCCCTTATGTACTGAGATGAGTGCGACTTTATTTAACCTCAGTCATTCTTGAGCCAAGTAACTTATTTTTGGATTTCAGAGCTGCTTTACTCTATTGTATTATAATCTCACCAAACCTTTCCGTTTAGTTATTATTTTTTCAATTCCTAATTTACAGCCTACGAAAATGAAATGTGTTGACTACAACGGAATTGAAATTTTGCGCAAACCCGTTAGTGAGCTTCATATTTCCTCGTAATCGTTTGGATGGTCACTTAGCGTCAACCGGTTTTTGTGCTGCTGATCACCCCTACATTTTGAATGCGTATTTAATGTACCACCGATAACAAAAACCAAAAGATGAAGCGAAACTCTATCGCTACATAGTGTTTGACAAACGAATACATAGAGTAAGAATTGGCGCACTTGGTAAAGTAGGTTCTGCTATGTGTCTTTGGAATAAATATTTTAAGAAACAAGCGCAAATCTGGCTGATCTTAATTAATGCGCTTAACATAGGCTGACAATAGAAAAAAGAATCCACGAAAATTTACATTGTTTTACGTACTTTTACAACTTGCAGAGATATTTTTCGGGACACGAAAGCAGCCAGCCATAGGGAAGCATCATGACAACGCACCTGTGGATAACGTTCAGGTGCCTGGCGTCATGCAGTGTCTAGTTATCGCCAGCTTACGTCAACTGTCTGCTGGAATGTACGTCGCACACCCAGACAGAGATTCTTGCGTGCTGTTTCAGACAACTTAAATAAAAGTACGGAAAGCAATCCAGAGTAGTAATTTGGGATACTATTTTGAAGGAAAGTCAAACTTAAAAAAAGGAATCGTTGCGTATCTACAGACACGGCAAGAAAACCCCGTCAATTTCAATTGGTTTATGTTTAACTAATTAGGTCAAGTTTTTTTATCCAGGAGCTCTAAAAATGCGTTTTTAGATGGAAAAATTAAAAGTGTGCTGGTTATTTAATTTATTTTGGGACACTAGCATGCGAAACCTAATAATTGAAAGTCAACTTGATAATTAAGCATTTTCTGAAGTGCCATACTAATAAGAAGTAGCAGTATAGGTAAGTTAACTTCAATTCTATTAGTAGCTAATTTTTAGTCAATTAATGCTTACTTTTTCATATGACACACGATTGGAAGAATAAAATTCCGGGTAATCAAAATTAATTGTTTGTCTACTTGCAACATGCGTGATTTTTCAATATGTTTCCTGATGTTAAACTGCAATTAGCACTATTTTCATTTGTATAAATATTTCGTGGTAGCGGAACTATGCTGCATATGATCTGCACTTTTTCTGAAAGTGAAGTTCTTCTGTGGTAAGCTTAGTTAGTAAAATTTAATGAGATAAGCGTGCACAAACAGACCAAATATTTGGGTGATTATCGAGAAGGCCCAAACTAACATGAGTAGATAAAGAAAGCTCATAGAAATAGGGCATTAAGCTTGTGGAACAATAACGAAAGAAAACATAGAGCTTGTAGGAAGTAAAGAATGACTGTTTGTAGAAGGGCACCCTGTACGAGCCGTGGCAATATCGTGGGCACATAGATTAATAAATCTGCCCAAGCTTATGCGGTGGCTGACTCGACATGGATTTTGTTGCTGTCTTTTACGCCATCAAGATGAGCGAAGATTGTGCACGTTTCATTGCGTCGGTCTGAGAACTATCCTTTGATCAAATTATACCAACGTTGTCTCATAGGAGACAGTCCGCATCCACCGCGAATTTTTTGCTAACTCTATCTTAGGTCCTCAAAGGAAGACAACTGACATGGTTCGCGAGTTTCATGGTCGTCCGCCACATGCACTGTTTTATACTGTGCTCGATCGGGCGACGAAACGCATCTAGGGGCGTCGAAGTAGGTAGCTTAAGACTTGACTTGACACCGCTAGTCAAGACATTGAAGGGGTTGTTGGGCCTTTAGTTTTCGCTCTCCGTCGGTGGGTATTTCCTGATTCATTGTCGATAATGGGCATGGGTGTAGAAAAAGCGTTCGTGACTTCATTGAGACCATCTAAATCAGGCATGATAATAGTCTTTGAAGTGTAAGAATTTTAGTAGGTAAATGACTCGTCATGCATCTCGATAATCGTCCAAGGTTCACTTTATTACACTTTGTACAGAGACAATAATAGCAGCCATGAGGCGTTTAAATGTAAGATGACTTTTGTCATTGCAGTATTTCAGACAAAAATAAATGATGTAGGTGCTACTGGAAAGGCAATGGACATTTCTTGTTATTTGTAAGGTGGTTGTGAAAGTTCCATTCCAAGTTCATCTTGATTGTATCATACTGTGCATTGTCGATCCAACCAATGCATAGAAACAAAAGGTCGAAATTTATGTTACAAGAACCTGATAGAAACCGACAAAGTAGTTCAGAAAGCAAATCCAAAGTAGAGAATATGACCGTTGATTCGATCAATAAAAAAACCGTTTATCGTTTCTTGTTTTTGTTTCTCCTTCGACAAGCGCATTACGCGGACACGGATCGGCTTCTTAGATAGGTGGACTCTGCGTACTCTAGTTGTTCGTAGCAGCACAGAAGCAGTTTTGGGGACTATTTGATATAGTAAAGGACACTCTTGTCTTCAAGTTGCTGTTTGTCGGGTCGTTGGCTGTTGCCTTGGCAAGTTTTTCATCTGGTCAGAGATCTTGAATACCCAGCAGCTCAGAATAAGTCATAGTGGTATTGGCATTCAGTTTTTTTCAGCTGGCGTACTCAGAGGTTCGTAAGGCGGATCATGACTGCTGGCGATGTGTGGTATGTCCAATGTGTGCATGGCTTTTCTGAATATTCAAGTTTGCAGTAACCCAGCCGTGAACAAAGAAGACTCCACGACATACCCATCGGAAGCAGGCTTAAAAGAAACCTCCATGGTGGAACAACATCAGCGACTGTCTATCCACACTATAATCCATATAAATTGCAGGGCAATTTATGAATCATAATTAATAAATCCAAGGCCGACCTGTTCAGTTAATTAGTTAAAACTTTGGCTGTAAGTAGTTCAAGAATGGAGAGGCATCCAATTTTTCCAAAACCTTGGCGGCAATTCAAGCTTTTTTGAGCGACTACCGTGAAGTGCTCTAAAGCACAAATGTTTTTGCCTCAAGTACCTTCTTCATTCTTGGAAGCATGTTGCATATACTGGAACTGAAAATAAACACATACGTCTCATAATCTTCTTCACAGCAGTCACCTGGATTGTCAACACTAATGTTGTTCGTGGTCTATAAATATATATACGTCTAGACCTACTACATGCACTGATAAGGGCCTATTTGTACTTATTACTGAACCCGCCCACACAGAAATATTCAGCTTCCTGCGGTTGATTCTTGTTTTTTTAAGCGTTTACGCAAGTAAGTTTAATTTTAAATTCAATATAATTCTTCTCACCGACATGCGGCTGCTCTTCGGCTTATCATATTTCAGTATCTGCCGAAATGCATCGGAGGATATCGTATTTGAAAAAAAGGGAAAAAACTTACCTTTCATTGTTTTATTTCAATGTTTACATTTGATATGTAGCGTTTCATAGTGTAGAAATTTGTACAGTTCTTGTTTCCTACTTGTTATATTCCTTATTTTCTTTATCATGCACTATTTTGTTATTAATTTAATGATGAATTTCTATTATTTTATTCTTCCGATGCGATTCATATTTTAAAAGCACCTACAAACGCCAGCCACGCTAGAAAAAATTCTGGGGCTAGGGATACCTTAGGACCTTTGCCAAATTTATGATTGCCCAATCTTAAATTTACACCAACAGATACTCAAATTGCGCAGCCAAACAATATGCCATAAACACACATTTACTTTTGAAAAGAGGCTGCTTATTGCGTACTGCATTGATTGTCCTGCCAAGTTCTTCAACTAATAAGTCAGATTTAATTTATGCCGAAATTTAAATCAAAAAACCATTAGAATTGCTGGAAATGGTCATCCGTCAGCCATATTATGTACAATCGAATGACATATTTAAGTTGGACGTGAGAATAGTTTCCAGGAAGAATGGAAGGGAATTCATCGGGTCAAAGCATTAAAGTAGCAAATGTTTAGAATTTGCACCTTTTTATCAATCGTCGCACGCTAAAGATAAACTCCAAAGCCAAGGTACAGAGTTTTTGATCAGTAAACCCGTCTAAATGCCTGCGTGAAGGGCATAAGACAGTGCTATTTACTGGTCAATTCAGGTCAAGTTTTAATGAGGGAAATATAGGTAAATACTTTTGAACTCCCTTTTGGTACAGGACAGTTTTTTTTAATGCATTTGATCTGCAGAACATTCCAGAACAGTGGCTTTGCCAGTAATTATAATTTTGGTAAGGGAGGGCCGAGAGTGAAGAAACTCCTTAAGCATTGTTCAGAAGTCTAGCGGTTTGAATGCCATTTGAGAAAAACTGTCGCCCGGGGGTGGGGGTGGAGGGGGGTGCAGAGTTTATTCGAAGCGGATGGCCTGTGCAAACAGTTGTACTTAACATAAATACAGTATGACCAGATTTACGGAATAAATGGAAGTGCCAAATTTCAGGACTAATTATAAGTTGTATACATCGTTAATTGGATTCGGCTAGCATCAAAATACTTTATAAAGGGGCACACGTGAAGGTTATCACACCGGTTTTGGTCCATTGCTGCTCTAGTGAAAAGCGCGAATACATAATTCGTTTAACACTTGCAAGCAAATACTGCATACAATGACTTAAACATTAATCCACTAAGGCGAATTCTATAATAATATAAATGAACATAACTGTCCTAAAGCCTAAGTTAATGCTTTCTTACCTATACTATACTTATGATATAAAAACGTTTAATCGTGGACAAAGTCAACTGCCTGCAAATGATTGAGTTAAAGAAACGTGATAGTTTCGCAATTTCTAACGTTTATAATAGAACTCAAAAAAGTAAAACCAAAAGATTTTTTTATTTTTCAGCATTAATATAAAAAGCAAGGTAATACACTCCTTCATTATTCTACTATATGGACTTGCTTTATGCATATTTTATTTTTGAAACATAAACTGTTCTTACTAAGGAATATTGCTGATGTCAAAGTGCTGAAGTTCTGAAAAAAATATGCGCATGAAGTTTATTCATATGGTTACGTTGCTTTAGGCACTCCGATGAAATTTGCGAAGAACTTAATATCTTTCTAATTTGGAAATTCCATTAAAACGAGAAATGATTTTTTTTTCTGAAAAAAGTGTCAAACCAGAATTTGACCCAGATAATGGTCAAACAAATGCTCATTTTTGTTTTTAAAAAACGCTTTATTCTTTGCCGCACTAGCTGAAGCAAGCTCGTCTGCCCAACCATGTGCAACCTAATAAAGCACTTAAAAAATCGCAAAAGTACGCAGCAAACAGTTGCGAGGTAAACGTACAATATTTGCGAACTTTGCTTAGAGCTCTTAAACCACTTATTTTTTTATTGTTTTAGAGCTGTCAGATGAAGTGCCCTTTTGTACATATCAAGAATGAAAATGACAAGTCGACTTTGTGGTTAACTGGCAAGAATAAGGGGATTCCATTTAAATTATACCATGCATGTAATCCTATCCTGCAATTCTGCCCATCTGACCTGAAATGCAACTGCTTACATACCAGTTATCGCAGCAAAATCGACAACGTTTAAACACAAAAAACAGCTGTAGTAACGCAACTTAGTATATTATGCGATTGAATTTCCGAAAATCTTTAGAAATACATGCATGGATGCTTGTAATGTCAAATCATATGGATTGTTTGATTCGAAAAATAACTTCTAATGAGGAGACATTCCTTAAGTAACAAAAAGTTTTTGAATATCAGTTGACATTTTCTCGTATTCGAGCAATTTCCCTGTTACACTACGTTTTCCAGAAAAGGGTGGCGTATATATGAACGTTTTGTTGCAAAAACAAATGCATATCTTGCAGAAAATTTGAGCTTTATTCCCTCTGGAGCTTAACACTTTGACTTTTCCTGCATACAAGTAGGATAGCAGCAGATATGCATAACATACTCCCTTGAACAAAGTGCAGGCGAATACGTTTACAGAATTTCCGAGATTCAACTTAGACTAACTATATGCCAAAAGCTCTAAACCACTTTTCGAAATGCTGGATTCTTGATATCAGCTTATATCAACGTCCTCAACTGTGCATACTAAGGAAGGTCGATTGTTGGGTTTTTCACTTCCCATTTATGCGTTTTTGGGACCTCTATAAAAGTCTGAAATCTGTCCCTTCATTTGGTCTGCTTATGAGATTATGAACGAACTAAACATCAAACATAATCCGCCAATTGCTATTTAGTATCGTTTTAATACGTAGGAAAAACACATGTCTTCCCTCCGTTCGAAAGCAATTTATATTCAAAACCTTTGGATCAAACATAATCACGGATCTGGCTCAAATGTATTCGAAAATCAGAAAAGTGATTAACAAACCAAAATAAATCCGTCGTTTAAATATAACATTGGAAGAAACAATGCTTGTGTGTGTTGTTTATGAAGTATGGGTGATGGCAATTGGGGCATGAGAAACCGTAGAAAAATACATGATTAACATTTAATTTTGTTCGACGAAAAATGGGTTTGTAGGCCGTAAAATGAAATGCATTTAAAACTGGACATATTGATGTGCCCAACATGGTATGTTGTCTGCCACATAATACGTTCTGGTGCGGAAGCACATAGGAAATCTTCCTTACTGAAAAAAAGATAACATAATCTTTTAGTAATTTCTAAGGCCAACAGTCGTGATCTGCAACTTTTTGAAAAGCTTAACTTACTTTACCTGATTCTTGCGAACAAGAATTGTATAAGTTAAATGAATCCTTTTCCTTAACTTGCATCTGCTGCCATAATCATTAAAAAAGTTTGTATGAAAGAAAGCGAAGGGTCTAATGAGGAACTAAAAATGATGTTTGCAGCATTTAGGGAAGGAAAGTCGGGAAAGAGACTTGCAGGCAAAAGTTCACTTAGCCAGAAAAAAGAATGCAAATTAAGGAAAAAGTGCTCAGGAAATTGCTCTGGACAATAACCAAAAGTGACATTCGAGCTCACAAAGCAGGGTTCTTGACGCTCTGCATGACAGGTAGATTTATGCATGGGACCCACCTTAGTAAAGACAAAGCTCAGAAGATGATTATAGTTTCTGCTTTTGTGTAGCTAGGTTGATTAATCAGAACAGGGGGTATCGCGTCTTCCTCTTGGAGACCCAAAGCACGTCTCAGTCGATAATTCAGGTTAAAGTGCCAACTTCATAGGAAGTAAATATATGTAGGCAGAAAGGCATTATCAAGAAAGGCAAGGGAAACAGGGATGGCCATTTCGTTCTTAAAAACGTATCCAGAGAAAGTTTAATTTGAAGAAAAAGATGTTCTTTCGGATATAAGGCTAACTCAAATCAGTAAAATTTCGAGAATGGTTCCCCACGCCTATTCAGTCTTAAAAAAAATGTCGAAAAAACAAATAACATTTCAAACTTGAGGAAAAATGCGTTGTGTTATCATGCGAGACCTGGTTGGTAGTTGTGGTCACTCTCCATCTGTGTTGTGCGGCCTTCGTTCCTTCCATCGTTCTTTGAAAATGTTTGTTTTTATCTTTTTCTTCAAATGGCTATTTTTGGGTTATAAGCCTTCGCCAATTTGTCATACCCAACTCCGTATTGTGCCTTATATGACTGGCGGTTTTAGATCGGGATTGTACACATGAGCAAAACGGAGCTAACCGATCGTTAATGGAACTGAGTCTGCCCGTACTGCCTTTGGACTGTTTCTCTGCCTCGAGTCATGTTAGCTATCGAATAACTTAAGCCCCTTTTCACAGGGCTAACAAAGCACTCCGTGTAGTTTTATACCTAAATATTTGTGAGCAGAGCTTAAATCTGGGGAAAAAACAAATGCATCAATTCATCTACTCGGTGACCTCTCTTAACGAAAAAAGTATTCGAAGAAAACTTATACGTAAGGCAATTTTCATTTTCTAGTTTTGAATAACGTACCTAATTTTTGCCAACTTTTGAAAGTTGGTGACATATATAAACCGCTAATTGTTGAGCAAATTTAATAAGTTAACTTCATATTTGCTCAGCTGATGACTTTTTTGCTGTCGTATATGACGTATTTCAAAATCATTTACTACATTTCAGTAGAACAGTCTATTTGCTTAATTATGTACAGATCTCAGTCAGCGTTCCACATATTTCGACGACCACATAAATCAGAGGCCATTTTGGCACACTTCATCTAGTTGCTTACTAATGGGATGAAATTAATTCTAAAATAGTATCTTCGTCTATACTGCCGCAAGTGATGTCAAGATCGCAATATTTCACCATAACGTACGCATTGGGACTCATGTAAGCATTTACGTAACGCAGTTTTGTTATGAAAATTACCTACTTCTGTAGAGTTAGTAGTTAGTGCTCTTATAATAATTTATTGCTAATGCTAGGGTAAAGGATACTGCCATATCGTGGAGATCTTTCTTTCTGAATGTGATAATGTTTGCATGTAAACGTCAACCCGGGAAGAAGTGTTTGTTTAGTTTGGAAAATGCAGTTGATATCGTTGGCAATGGTGAATGTCAAATACTTCATACTAACTATTCAATATATTTGCCAAGCGCTTTCTCAAAATCCATTCATGAGACCATTATCATATCAACTCATCTTATGACCTCCACCGCTGAAGGTGATTTGACGGGTCAATAGCAAAAAATATGATTTTTAATAAGTTATACGGTAATTTGATGCTATTGTTGGGTTTCCGGTATAGTTATAAGACAACAAAGCTATCATTTAAATTCCAATTGCACGATAACAAAATGTAGAACCGATAAAACCATCCCTTGGTTGAATTAATTGTATCGTAGATTATTATGAGCCCGAAATATAAACGTTCAATTACAATGATCCATTGATGGAATGACGTTCGTAAACCACAGCGTTGAGGTGGGTACAGATTGTAGACAACCGAAAAATAGGTATCACGTACATTTTTGGCAGAACTCACATGCGAACGGTAGTTGTTCACATCAGTTCCTTGGCATCATCAATTTGCTTCGAGTCCATCATTCTCGGTAAACTACACAGCCAACTAAATTCGATATTATTTTTGTACCATCGGCTTCGAACAAAAATAAGTAACCACAACACACCCTTCCGATTGACGCACCATTTACTATCTAACTCATAGGTAACGTAAGCCGTGCCTATTTTTGCTCGCATAATCTTATTTAGGCTGTACCGTTAATAACTCAGCCCCTTCCATATTTTTGCTGCGATCAATTGGCTGGATGCCTTGTTCATAATTAGCCAACCGCGATCTTCGAAAAGTAAAGTAAAGTCGTTGGAATACATAATAGCTTTATCATATTAATCTCTGGCATGACTGTTTATGTACTACTGAAACAATGCATTTCGGCTTCTGACGCAATCACACTCATTATATCTTTCGGAGTCCTACACAGAGTCAACGCTTAAGGAGGCAAGAGGCTTAAAATAATAACTTTTTCAATTCAAACTTGTCTAGACCAGCATTAATGAAAAATGTTGTTAATGAATAATGAATAATATATTTTGAAATTCGGATACCAAAATTTACATTATGATATGCGCGGTATAGCTACTTCAACAACCACTAGAACCACGCAGGGATTTTTGAAAAAAAAATTCTATAGTTCTATAGATGCAAACTGCAAGGAGACAACCGAAAATAATCAGATTCTCTGCCCTTGTTTATCTTGTCGTTATGAGAACGCCAGTGATCAGAATAACACGTAATTCGACCCCAATGTGGATTAATACCATTTTATATTCGGCCACCAACGAGAAAGCTTTCAATCTAAAAGTGCATTCATATCCATTGCATTGAACATTATATGCGTTAGCAAAGCATTACTTTAATCTGCTTTCACACTCAATTTGAGTTTTTGGCAGCTAACGTTGCAAAAAATGCAAAATGCGACTTGTACAATAGATTTATATCTGGATGCAGAGACGTCCAAAGAATGGTGTATATAAGGCTCATTCCATCTCGGCAGGAATAATGAAATACACGTAGAGCCTAAGGAAAATTATGTTGATTTCATATTATGGGCAAATTTATTGGACATGAATGATATGCATGTGAAACTTGACAAGCTTGCGAAGAACGAACAGAGACAGTAGTGTCCCTTTGCTTCGCAGTCGATGCGAAACATATTAAGGTTAATACTGCGTCTGATGGTAGATATAATAAGATGAACTTCTTTTTATTATGATAACAATCGAACGATGTTCCTATGTGAAACTTAATATGATCTTGTTTTAAACATTTTTTTCATTAGAAGTATGGTCTTGTAGTGAATGTAGTGCTAACTTAAGCAGGTGGCCCTATAAAAAGTTTCTTATTTCTGATATACAGTAACAACCTTGTACAATTGCAACTTACATTCGCTATTCTTACATTTTAGCCCGTGGCTGCCTGCAAGAATGTTTGCCAGCAGTGACAATGCATGTAATACTTTGCAAAAATGCTCACTTAATATATTAATAGTAGGCGTTAATATTTAGTTTGCGTAATTATGCTGACAACTAACATGAACGAATCCACTTTATGAATAATAAATACGTATTTTAAGACCGCGTAAAGGAAGACGTTGCGTTTTTCCTTACTGCAAAATCTTAATAATGTCAAGTTTTAAAGTTACTGAGCGCCAGGTAACCCTTCTGTAGTAGTTGTAAACAGGGGTATTTTTAC
This sequence comes from Ligula intestinalis, assembly GCA_036362985.1. Lineage (NCBI taxonomy): Eukaryota > Metazoa > Platyhelminthes > Cestoda > Diphyllobothriidea > Diphyllobothriidae > Ligula > Ligula intestinalis. The sequence goes on from JAYGXS010000001.1 coordinate 92,634,383, forward strand.
GCATTTAGGCATTTGTCGGTGAGCATTGTTGATTATGATTGCTGACGCGCACTTTTTTAAATTCGCATAAGACAAGATGAATATATTTGTCGACTGACAAATGTCATTTTGCGAATGCAGTTTTGTATGGTAGGGAAATGTTTTCAATTTTGTAGACATTACTTATTAATATTCTTTTCATTGAATGCAGCAGAAACGTGAACACCCTGAATCTTTGAATGGTAAGGCCGCAAATCGTTCCGCAATCGTTCCACGTTTCGACTAGACAGGATCCTTTTATGAAGGAAAATGCACTTTAATTTTTGATGGATATATTGACCTACTGCACATTTTACTTCCCATTCAGTATTTTAATGTCACATTTTGGAGTTCAGGTCTAGATGCAGCATCCAAAATCTACCTGGATATGTCCTTGGCCTATGCTCAATCCAATATATGCAAACCTTAAGACAGCAAAAATAACCAACCGGCTTAGTCTATTTATTTAAATTGATTATGATATTTTATAATAATAGTCGCCTTAGGATGTCAGTGCATGGATATATAATAAGTATATAAAAATTAGATGTCACAAAATATTAAAAAATTGAAAACGATAACGTTTCAACAGAGAGTGTATTCACTTCTACTATTACTGCTGAACTTATGCATAGCTATACCCAAACTAAGCAATTCACTCGAAGACTGTTTTGCGGAATTAAAGATTCAGTTGTAGAGAAAAAAGGAAGGATTTGCATTTGCATATTTAAAATTCCTAAGATGGCTCATGCAAAAAAGACAAATGATTAAAGCCTGTATGAGCAGCAAAATTTAATGGATCCCTGAATTTCGAGAGGGCTCTTC